>JAANYP010005586.1:0-30000 GCA_020465985.1 Centrapalus pauciflorus
TGTGAAGACCACCCCTTACGGGGCAGTCGTCACGAGTCTAGGTCCCACATATTACAACACGATATCATTCATAACTAAGATAGAGTAATTATATTGCGAAATTTTAGATTACAAGTACAAACATTAGGATTAAGTTTAATACAGTTTACAATTTTCAAATTAAACTTATAAAGGGTACAATACTAATCTAATTCATGTCATCATACATTCAAATCAAATCTACCCAGACCACCACAATTATTGTCTACCAATCTGTACCAAAAGAGTTGTTGAGTAGTGGTCTTATGAAGACTTCGACTTGATTCTTGTAAGACCTAAGAACTAGGTCCTACAGGTGACTTTCCTTTATCTTTTCCTGTAAAAAGTGTAAACAACATCTGTAAGCAAAGCTTAGTGAGAATATAGATTTTCAGATTACATGCATTATCAAGCGGATCATGGGTCTAGCGTGATATGTCTTGACTGCCGCTACAGCCACTCATGATTGAGACATAGTAGTCATAGAGTCAGATGATGTTCAAGCCACGCTCACACTTTAATTGTGGGGATCAACCACATACTGGGCTAGCTACCAGTAAATCAACATGGCGGAACATCTTACCAAGTTCAATAGAACTGGTGAAATAGCATGGTCTAGAACAATAGACCGTCAAGACTAATCATTCTAAGCTGAATCGATATGTCAAAGGTGCGAGCAATAGTGAAAGCATAAGTCATCAAGGTCATGATAGCAATAATCTCATAGCAATATCTGAAATGAACTGTAAATACAATGTCATGCGTAATGATAAATCAAATAGCTACTATGATCCACAGGGCATCACCTAACCATGATGAGCACAGGTCACAATCCAGCTGATCATATATGAATGTCAAATTAATCTATCATCAACAATATGTCTCAACCGGAAATCTAGCATGTAAAGCTGAATATCTATAACTCACTGGTTCTGTGGTCTTCATCAAGCAGATATAAAATCGACCACCTGAGTTATCCCAGGATTTTATCTTTAAATCTTTGTCAATCTGATCTCTGGCTTTTCTTTTCAATTCTGTGACCCGCTTTCAATATCTTTAAATCTTTAGATCTTTGTTCAGAATTTAACTGAACCTGTCTAGAATTATATCATATCAATATCATTTAGCTTTTAGCTTTTAAATCTTTATCTGATCTGATTTTGATAACTGATAACTCATCAATCATTCATTGGTTCATTTTCTTTGAATTCTCAAAAGATATATATATATATATATATATATATATATATATATATATATATATATATATATATATATATATATATATATATATATAATCATGTTGCTTAGTTGATTTTTAGTCATTCTAATCATTTATTTGTTTATTATTTTAAGAAAAACATCAAAATATGTCATCCGAAATTGAGCATCTGAATTCGGACGTGGGCATCCGGATTCAAACCTGGGCATCCGGATTGGGACTATCCGAATTTGCCATCCAAATTGCATCATCCGAACTAGGATTATCCGAGTTTGGACCAAAACCCATCCGAAGTGACTTCATTCGAAATAAGTCCGAATTGGGATCCAAAGTGCCATCCGAATTCGGTCTCCAACACTTAGAAATTTTCCAGGATTGTTCTTGGTGTTCATCTTGTGTTCATTCGGATTTTTAATCAGAATTCCATTAATTACATTTTTAAGAACATGCAACTTTCAAATAGGTTATATTATCATTATTGGGTTGTTTGTATACTATTTTCTCTATCACTATCACACTTATTTGATCAAAATAATCCAAAATAGGCATTTTCTTGACAAGAACACAATTTTACAAAAATTATGATTTGTTGCTTTTTTTGGACGATCCAACCCACGAATTTTGTTTCTGTAACATCTAATGACTTAAATTCATCATTATCTACTAAAAATCCATACATGCAATACAAATTTCATGTTTATAATCTCTAGATTCGGTTTTTAACAAAACCGATCCAAAATCATAAAAGTTTCGGAATTTAAATAGATTTTCCCTTGAATTCTTGTTGTTTGATGATGAGTGATGATTGTTGTAACTGCTTCTTGCATTTATTCTTCAATTAATGGAACAATTTATGAATTTCTTGGTGATTTTTTTTAGATGGCCGTATGTAGAGAGAGAAAGAAGAGAGAGAGTTGATTTTCTTAAATGGTGTTAAATGACCATTATTGAGTTTATATACTTCATTTAGCTTTATGTGAAATTAACCGCTTCCACTTTTGTATTTTACATCTCTTTTAATTTTATCATCTAACCATTTATAACATTTACATATTTTATATCATATTTAATTAATTAAATTTTATTAATCATTTAAATTCAAAATACATAATGTAATAAAATTACATTATTAGCTCAAAAACAGAAAATTAAGTTCAGATAAAAGCTAGGTTGTTATAGAATGAGCTCCACCACGCACAAACTTCGTCCTCGAAGTTAGCTATGTTCGAACAGACTTGGATACGTTGATTTTTCATCACATCTCTTGATTCCCAAGACTGATGCGAACTTTTATGGTGTTTCCACTGAACGAACACCATCTGTATCTCTTTATTTTGAAGCTTTTTGGTCTTCGAGTCCAGAATACATTCTAGCTCTTCAACCACTCGAAGCTTTTCATCAATTTGCAGATTAACATGTGGTATCTGCACTTCTATTTCATCTGCTGAGCTCTTTCACAAATGACTGACATGGAATACAGGATGTATTCCCGCTAAGTCAGTTGGCAATTCAAGACGGTATGATTGGTTTCCTATCTTTTCAACAATCTTGAACGGGCCAAAAAATCTCGGAGGTAGCTTGTTTCGCTTTATAAATCGTAGCACATTCTTCATTGGTGATACTTTCAACATCACCCAATCATTAACTGCAAAACTAATCGATCGATGCCGATTGTAATAGTATGACTTCTGCATGCTTTGAGCTTCAAGTATATTCCTTCTGACAAGTTGAATCTTCTCATGAGTCAACTGTAGAAGGGCAGGACCCGCTATAGTGTCGATTCACCTGTTTCGCGCCAACAGGTGGGAGTTCTGCACTTTCGTCGATATAAAGCTTCAAATGGAGCCATCTTGATCGTGGAATGATAACTGTTATTATATGAGAATTCGACCAAAGGCAAGTGGTCATCCCAATTACCACCCAGATCAAGAACGCAGGCACGGAGCATATCTTCGAGAGTGAAGATAGTGCGTTCACTTTGGCCATCTGCATTAGGATGATAAGAAGTACTCATGGAAATTCGAGTACCCATCCCCTCTTGCAACGCTTTCCAAAATCTTGAAGTGAAACGACTATCACGATCAGATACGATAGATTTCGGCACACGGTGACGAGAAATGACCTCGGTGATGTACATCTGTGCCAATCTATCAAGAGAATACGTCTCTTTCATCGGTATAAAATGAGCTGACTTCGTTAATCGATCCACGACTACCCAGATGGAGTCGTGCTGTCTCTTGGTCTTTAGCAATTTCGTGAAAAAATCCATGGTTATATGTTCCCACTTCCACTCAGGAACTGGTAGTGGTTGCATATCCCCGAAGTGTTTCTGATGTTCTTCCTTAACCATTTGACAGACTCTGCAGCTTTCAACAAAAAGACCGATGTCTTTCTTAATTCCTGGCCACCAATAATCAGCTTTCAGATCGAAGTACATCTTTGAGCTGCCAGGATGAATAGATAACTTGGACTGATGGGCTTCAGATAGAAGAGTGTTGCGAATAGAACCATATCTAGGAATCCAGATTTGGTTTTCCTTGAGACATTGCAGTCCCAAATGATTCATAGACAGAAATTACAATTGCCCTTTGAGATTTTCAGAACAGAGATTCTCTTCTTTCAATGCTTCGGCTTGGGCAGATTTGATATTTTTGATAAGATCAGAAGAGAACACAACAGGTTTCAGGGCATAGCAACACTTTTCTGGATACACTTTTCTACTCAAAGCATCCGCGACCACATTGGCTTTGCCGGGATGATATAGGATCTCGCAATCATAGTCCTTGATGAGCTCCAAGGACCGTCGTTGTTTCATGTTCAGATCCTTTTGAGTAAATAGATGCTTGAGACTTTTATGGTCGGTGTAAAGCTGACACCAAGTCCCATAGAGATAATGCCGCCAGATTTTCAATGCAAAGGTAACGGCAGCCAGCTCAAGATCATGAGTTGGTGCACTTTTCTCGTAATCCTTCAATTATCTTGAAGCGTAGGCAATGACTGTTCCCCTTTGCATGAGGACACAGCCTAAACCTGTACTAGATGCATCTCTATAAACAACGAAGTCATCATTGCCCTCTGGTAAGGCTAGGATTGGCGGTTGAATGAGTTTCTGCTTCAAAGTTTCAAATGCCTCTTGCTGTTTATCAGTCCATACGAAAGGTGTATTCTTTCGTGTTAGCATCGTGAGAGGCACATCAATCTTCGAGAAGTCCTTAATGAATCGCCGGTAGTAACCAGCCAATCCAAGGAAACTTCAAATTTCAGAGGCATTGCGAGGCGTTTGCCATTTTTGAACGGCCTCGACTTTGGACGGATCAACTGAGATACCTTCGCCAGATATGACATGGCCAAGGAATTGAATCTGTCTAAGCCAGAACTCGCATTTCAAAAATTTTGCGTAGAGTCTTTCTTTTCTCAATAACTCTAGCAGTTGACGCAGATGAACAACATGATCAGCCTCCGTTTTGGAGTAAATCAGAATATTGTCTATAAATACGATAACTGACTTATCCAGCATTGGCATGCACACGCGATTCATGAGATCCATGAACGTCGCTGGTGCATTCGTTAAACCAAATGGCATTACGCTAAATTCGTAATGACCATATCTTGTTCGGAAGGCTGTCTTTGAAATATCCTCATCTTTGAGTTTTAGTTGATGGTACCCAGAACGAAGATCGATTTTGGAGAAATAACTTGCTCCTTGTAGCTGATCAAATAAATCATCGATTCTGGGCAGAGGATATTTATTCTTGATGGTGACTTTGTTCAACTCTCGATAGTCGATGCACATTCGGAGAGTTCAGTTTTTCTTTTTAACAAACAAGACAAGTGCACCCCACGGAGATGAACTAGGTCGGATAAATCCCTTCTCTAGTAGATCTTGCAATTGTTTTGACATTTCCTGCATCTCTGCAGGCGCAAGTCTGTAAGGAGCTTTGGCGATGGGAGCCGCACCGGGAACTAAGTCAATTCCAAATTCGACTTGACGTTCTGGTGGCACTCCAGAGATATCATCGGGAAATACGTCTGGAAACTCACAGACGATAGGAATATCAGACACAGATTTCTTGTTGGCTTCAGAAACGGATTCAGATGAGACAAAACACAAGTATGATTCGTGACCCTCAGATAAATATTTACGCGCTTTCTCAACAGAATTGAAGTAGTGAGCACCTTTACATTTGTCGCCTTTGATTTCTAACACTCGGCCTTCTAAAGACTTGATTCTGATGATTCGGCGGTTGCAGACGATCGTAGCTTCATTATTCGTTAGCCAGTCCATACCGATTATAACGTCGAACTCTTTTAACGGAATTGGAATAAGATCGAGGTTGAACACGATATTGTTGACAAGTAAAGTGCAATTTCGCTAAACAGAATCAGCCATAACATAATTGTTACTGGCCGTCTCAATATCAAGTACGACAAGAAGTGTGGAAGGAGATTTAGATAGTCTTTGTGCAAAAGAAGTCGATATGTATGAATGACTTGCTCAGGAATCGAATAGTACGCGCGCAGGTATTGAATTTAATAAGTACGTACCGGTAACCACATTAGGGGTTTCTTTTGCTTACTCTGCTGTTATCTGGAATGCACGGGTTCTTGCTGTTGGAGTTGCGCCTGAACTCTTCATCGTAGAACCTCCAGCTGATGATTGCAATTGGCCTCGTTGTCCACTACGACACTGATACATGAAGTGTCCACGCTTTCCGCATTTAGCACATCCAAGTCCTTGCTGGGGGCATTCTTCACTGCTGTGGTCGATTCTGCTACATGCATAGCAAGTGACATCGTCCGGATTACACAATCCCATATGCGATTTTTGCATCTTTTACAAAATTGGGGTTCATTCGTGAGAGAGTAAGCTTGAGCTTTCTGAGGCAAGTTGTACTGTTGGGATTGTTGAGGTTGCTGGGACTGAGATTTGTTTGGCTTCAAAAATCTACCGAATCTTTGCTTCTTTGGAGGAGATGGACATGTCGGGTTCGTTGATGGAGCATAGAGTTGATCGCCGTACTTTAGATATCCCCTCTCGATCTGTCTTGCAGCTTCAACCATCTCTAAGTAACTCTTATACTTTACCACGCTCATCGGGTGTCTGTATCTCGGATTTAGCCCTCCATGAAATCTGTTCATTTTTCTTTCTTCAGTGGCTACTTGATACGAGGAATAGCCACAAAGCCGTGAGAATTCGTGCTCGTATTTATCAACAGTCTTGGTTCCTTGGGTTAGCTGCATCAATTGAACCTCCATTTTGTCTTGCTGATCAACTGGACAACATTTCGCGTTAAACATGTCAAGGAACTGGTCCCATTCTAGAGTCTGGATAACCTCTTCTCCATATATGCTCCTCTAAGTCTTCCACCAAGCACGGGCAGCACCGACGAACAGAGCAGATGCATAGCTTACTTCTTTGATTCTAAACAGGCAAAAATTCTGAATCTTTCTTCAGTGTGACTTATCCAATCCATTTCCTGGATTAGGTTTACTGTACCCTCAAAGTTTAGGGCATCGCTGGCTTTGAAATCTTTAAACTTACAACCTTTCGGCTGCTCAATTTGGGCATTAGGGGTAGAGTTATCAGAATCAAATTCATCATTCTGGACTTGTTTATCATTTCTCTTATTCTTTTTATCACCACGTCTTTTTGCTTCGGCCTCATCTCTAGCCTGAAGCTGTTCTTTCATATTCTTGTTTTGTTGTTCTGAGTGTTGGGCTAATAATTGTTGTACCATTTCAAACATCTGTTGGGGAGTCATGTTGTTGGGAATGTCACCTGATCCTGACATCTTTACTGAAAATTAAAATCACTTAACTATCTGTTTATAGACTTAGATCTATGTACCCTTTTCCCATCCTAACAGTCTGTACATCATATTTCAGTTCAAACCACCTAAATGATTGATACATATGTATTGCTTCAGTTTGAGACCAAGTATTATGTGAGTAATACTTGATTCACTCAAACTATGTGCTCTGATACCATCTTGTGAAGACCACCCCTTACGGGGCAGTTGTCACGAGTCTAGGTCCCACATCATGCAACACGATATCAATCATAACTAAGATAGAGTAATTATATTGCGGAATTTTAAATTACAAGTACAAACATTAGGATTAGGTTTAATACAGTTTACAGTTTTCAAATTAAACTTATAAAGGGTACAATACTAATCTAATTCATGTCATCATACATTCAAATCAAATCTACCCAGACCACCACAACTATCGTCTGCCAATCTGTACCAAAAGAGTTGTTGAGTAGTGGTCAATGAAAACTTCGACTTGATTCTCGTAAGACCTAAGAACTAGGTCCAGCAGGTGACTAACCTTTATCTTTTCCTGTAAAAAGTTTAAACAACAACTATAAGCAAAGCTTAGTGAGAATATAGATTTTCAGATTACATGCATTATCAAGCGGATCATGGGTCTAGCGTGATATGTCTTGACTGCCGCTACAGCCACTCATGATTGAGACATAGTAGTCATAGAGTCGGATGATGTTCAAGCCACGCTCACGCTTAAATTGTGGGGATCAGCCACATACTGGGCTAGCTACCAGTAAATCAACATGTCGGAACATCGGAGTATCATTACCAAGTTCAATAGAACTGGTGAAATAGCATGGTCTAGAACAATAGACCGTCAAGGCTAATCATTCTAAGCTGAATCGATATGTCAAAGGTGCGAGCAACAGTGAAAGCATAAGTCATCAAGGTCATGATAGCAATAAACTCACAGCAATATCTGAAATGAACTGTAAATACAATGTCGTGCGGAATGATAAATCAAATAGCTATCATGATCCACAGGGCATCACCGAACCATGGTGAGCACAGGTCACAATCCAGCTGATCATATATGAATGTCAAATTAATCTATTATTAACATTATGTCTCAACCGGAAATCTCGCATGTAAGGCTGAATATGTATAACTCACTGGTTCTGTGGTCTTTATCAAGCAGATTAAATATCCACCACCTGAGTTATCCCAGGATTTTATCTTTAATCTTTGTCTATCTGATCTCTGTCAATTCTTTTCAATTTTGTGACCTGCTTTCAATATCTTTAAATCTTTAGATCTTTGTTCAGAATTTAACTGAACCTGTCCAGAATTATATCATATCATATCATTAGCTTTTAACTTTAAAATCTTTGCTTGATCTGATTCTGATAACTGATAACTTATTAATCATTCATTGGTTCATTTTCTTTGAATTTTCTTTGAATTCTCAAAAGATATATATATATATATATATATATATATATATATATATATATATATATATATATATATATATATATATATATATATATATATATATATAATCATGTTGCTTTGTTGACTTTTAATCATTCTAATCATTTATTTGTTTATTATTTTAAGAAAACATCAAAATATGTCATCCGAAATTGAGCATCCGAATTCAGACCTGGGCATCCAGATTCGGACCTGGGCATCCGGGTAGGGACTATCCGAATTTGCCATCCAAATTGCATCATCCGAACTCGGATCATCCGAGTTCGGACCAACACCCATCCGAAGATAGATCCGAAGTGACTTCATCCGAAATAAGTCTGAATTGGGATCCGTAGTGCCATCCGAATTCGGTCTCCAACAGTTAGAAATTTTCCAGGTTTGTTCTTGGTGTTCATCTCGTGGTCATTCAGATTTTTAATCAAAATTTCATTAATTACATTTTTAACAACATGCAACTTTCAAATAAGTTATATTTTCATTATTGGGTTGTTTTTAAACTATTTTCTCTATCACTAACACACTTATTTGATCAAAATCATCCAAAATAAGCATTTTTTTTGTCAAGAACACAATTTTACAAAAATTCGGATTTGTTGCTTGTTTTGGACGATCCAACCCACGTATTCTGTTTCTGTAACATCTAATGACTTAAATTCATCATTATCTGCTAAAGATCCATACATGCAATACAAATTTCATGTTTATAATCTCTAATTTCGGTTTTTAACAAAACCGAACCAAAATCATAAAAGTTTTGGAATTTAAATAGATTTTACATTAAATTCTTGTTGTTTGATGATGAATGATGATTGTTGTAACTCCTTGGATTTATTCTTCAATTAATGGAACAATTTATGAATTTCTTGGTGATTTTTTGGTGATGGCCGTATGTTGAGAGAGAAAGAAGAGAGAGAGTTGATTTTTCTTAAATGGTGTTAAACGACCATTAATTGAGTTTATATACTTCATTTTAGCTTTATGTGAAATTAACCCCTTCCACTTTTGTATTTTACATCTCTTTTAATTTTATCATCTAACCATTTATAACATTTACATATTTTATATCATATTTAATTAATTAAATTTTATTAATCATTTAAATTCAAAATAGATAATGTAATTCAATTACATTATTAGCTCAAAAACAGAAAATTAAGTTCAGATAAAAGCTAGGTTGTTACACATGCTACACAATGATCATCACATATGAACTCCTTTTGTGGTAAACCTCTTACCAAGTTCTTTTTGACTAAAACATTCATAGATTTGAAGTTCGTGTGACACATCCTTCTGTGCTAAAGAGCAGACTCATTTGATGATGTTTTGGGTATCAAACAGCTTAGAGTATTTGATTTGGATAAAAGATCTGTGTCCAAACAGTAGACAGTGTCCTTTCTTGGTGTTCTAAGTTAAACAAGATTTTTAGGTATCTTAAAATCTTTTGAAAGGACAATGCACTCAGAGTCTGTGAACAAAATTTGAAGACCACCCCTTACGGGGCAGTTCTCACGAGTCTAGGTCCCACATCATGCAATACAACTGCCAGAAATAGTGATGGAGGGTCCCTATGTGCCAACCTCTGTTACTACCATAACTCCAGCGGTTGAAGGAGCTGCTCCTGAAATCAGGACTTTTGAGAAAGCTAAAGCTCAATGGTCTGATGAAGACAAGAGACTGGTGGCTCTGGATGCAAAGGCCAGAAACAATCTGGTCATTTCTCTTCCTGATGATGTGTTCAAACAGGTTGAGAAAATGAAGACAGCAAAAGAAATGTGGGATACTTTGTGTACTGTCTATGATGGACCCACAATCACACTGGACAACAGGATCAACAATCTTGTTAGACAGTATGAACTTTTCTTTGCTAAACCAAAGGAGACTCTCACTGAAACCTACACCAGGTTTACTGCTTTAGTGAATGATCTCAAAGCTGTTGGGATCACTAAGGACAGTCTCACCTTGGTGAATAAATTTCTGGACATTCTACCTGAAGAGTGGAACTACTTCTCAACAATTCTAAGGAACTCAGGTACTATCAGAAGTATGGATCTAGTCAATCTGTATGGATCCTTACTGAATGATGAACAATCAAGGCAACAAAAGAGAAATGCCTTGGAAATGTCCAAAAGAGGTGCAGCCTTTGTGGCTAATGTGAGACAGCCTGTAAATCAGGTGAGTGATGTGTTCACTAAACCTGATCAACAGGATGATGACAAGGAGGAAGTGTCAGATGAAGAAGATACTGCAGATCTTGCTGAACAAGATGATGAGCAAATGATAGCTATGCTTGTCAAAAGGTTCAACAAGAAAAGGTTTGGAAGAAACATGCTGCAAGGAAATTCAGGTGCTGGCAAAAAGAAGGCATTTGATAAATCCAAGGCTGAGTGTTTCAAATGTGGCAAAACTGGTCATATAGCTGCTGACTGTGTGTCAAAAGCTGTTGGTCAGTCATCCAAACCATACAAGACAAACAAGGATGATGGTTATAGGGTTAAGTACCTTATGGCCATGGCTAAGCTGAGGAAGTTGGAAAACTCAGTGGGTTCCAACCGCCAAAAGGGACTCATGGCAGAGACTTGTGATTGGGAGGAATCTGATTCATCATCTGATGAAGAAGATAATCAATGTCTAATGGCCAACACTGATGTCCCATCAACAAGCAGCTTCGAACAAGATATGGCTGAAGCTGAAGCTTTTAGCAGCTTAGAGAACTGGAATCCTACTATGATGTATAAGGTACAAAATTTTATGGCTTACAGTTCTGAAGAAAAAGTTAAAATGTTTGAATATATGCTTGTTGATCTAAAAGCTGCTGTTGAGAAGCATAATGCTTTACTATCTGAAATCTCTAAGCTCAAAACTGATCTTAAAACTAAATCTAGTAAACTGGACAGTTTCCATAAGTTGGAAACTGAGCTTGATGAATTAATACACATCAACTCTATTTTACTGGAAGAAAAGAGAGAAACAGATATAAAGCATGCTAAGCTTCAAAAGATAGTTGACTGTTGGTGCCAATCTGCACAAAAAGTCAGCCATTGTATAAGTCAACAGATTCCTGCACAAATCCAAGCCTATCTTGGAGGGGATCTTGACACAGCAGCTTCCATTGTTGAGATCAATAATCTGAAAGAAGATTTATCCACTCTTGGTGAACTTCCAAACACATTCATTCAAAATGTGAATGGTAAACTAATCTCAACAAATAGGTTTGTCAGGCCTCAAAACACTGACAGCTTGTGTGAATTTAGTTCAAAAGCTGATGTTGGAATTTGTTCTCCATCAAGTCAGCCTGCTAAGTGCTCTACTGGTTCACAAAATCAAAAGAAAGGAAAACATGTTCAAACTGAAGTTGTGCATACTAAACCTGTTGACAAAACGGGTTCTGAGTCCAAAGCTGATGGTAAAAAGCGTGTTAATCCTTTTGATGCTAAACACTTTGAAAACAAGTTTTCAAAAAGTAAGCAGCCTGTTTACAACAAGGGTAAGTCTCATGTTGAAAACAAAACTGCTGTGATTTCAAATAAGTTTTCAAATCATAGTGGTAAACTGGTCTTAAATAAGAATAAGCTTTTCAAAACCAGACACAGTGAATATGCTGATAGGCAGCATAAATCACAATTCAGTAGGGGCAAAGGCAAAGCCATTGCTCAAACTGAGATAATTGGGAATAAGTTTCCCAAACCTGTGGAAGCTCAAAAGCCAATCAAGCTCCCTGTCTTTGACATCTGTCCTCCTAAAAAGAGGAAAGAAGAGGCAGCCAAAGCTGTGGCTATTGAACTATCCACTCAAGCTGTTGATTCAACAAAAAGTAATAAAACTGCTGAAAGAATCAACAAAAATAACTCAGAATGTGTTTCTGAAAGATCTTCTTCCAAAAACCCTAAAAAGAGAAAATGTTACAAATGTGGGAAGAAGACACATATGGCCAAGGATTGTCCTGAATCTGAGGACATGAGGCCTGTTGACTCTGTTGTTTTCCTCACAGCTGTCACAAGCAGTGCTGGAAATGTAACAGTCACTGAGGATGGTATTCAAGCTGATACCATTCAAATAGGGAATATTAGTGTGGATATTTCAAGTCCATCAACAAATGTTGATGAAGTAGGAGAACTCATCTCTGTGATGAGTTCCCCTAAATATGACTAATAATTCTCTTATCACTCTGCAGGAAAAACAACCTACCCAGGTTTGGTACTTGGACAGTGGCTGCTCAGGGCACATGACAGGTTGTAAAGAATTGCTGAGTGAACTCAGGCCTGAAAAAGGGCCAAAAGTCACCTTTGGTGACAATGTACAAGGATCCACTGAGGGATATGGAACTCTTAAAGCTGGTGCTGCAGTGTTCAAAAGAGTAGCCTATGTGGTTGGGCTAAAACACAACCTTGTTAGCATAAGCCAACTGTGTGATGCTGGCTACAAGGTTAACTTTGATGAGCACCTGGGTTACATATTGGATTCCCAAGGCAAAGTTGTGCTATGTGCTCAACGAAAGAAAGGTGTATATGTTGTGGATATGCATTCTGTTGACCCCACAACTGAAACCTGTTTTCTCACAAGAACAAATGCTGATCTGAACTGGCTATGGCACAGAAGACTGTCACATCTGAACTTCAAGAACATCAACAAACTCTGTAAGAAAGAGTTGGTGACAGGTTTGCCTTCTATGACTTTTGCTAAGGATAGATTATGCACAGCTTGTGAGAAAGGCAAGCAGAGAAAAACATCTTTTAAATCCGAACATAATTTCTCTATTGATACTCCACTCTTCTTAATCCACATGGACTTGTTTGGACCTGTTAATGTCCCAAGTCTAGGAGGAAGAAGATACACTCTAGTAATGGTTGATGAGTTCTCCAGGTACACATGGGTGATCTTTCTAAAGAGCAAAGGAGAGACTGCTAGAGAGATTATTGGATTTGTCAAAAAGATGGAAATGCTGAACTCTGCCCAAGTAAAGCAGCTTAGAAGTAATCATGGTACTGAGTTCAGAAACAGTACTCTTGAAGACTTCTGTGAAGAGAAAGGAATCACTCAAAACTTTTCTGCTGTAAGAACTCCTCAACAAAATGGAGTTGCTGAAAGGAGAAACCGAACTCTCATTGAAGCTGCCAGAACCATGCTGTGTGCATCAGGTTTACCTACATCATTTTGGGCTGAAGCTGTTAACACTGCCTGCTTCACCCAAAACAGATCCTTAGTGGTGAAAAGATTCAAAAAGACTCCCTATGAGCTGCTCAAAAGGAGGAAGCCAAATGTCAGTTATTTCCATGTGTTTGGATGTCCCTGTTTCATTCTGAATCAAAGGGACCAGCTGTCAAAGTTTGAACCTAAAGCTGATGAAGGTGTGTTTGTTGGCTACTCTGCTATCTCCAAAGCCTACAGAGTATACAACAACAAAAGAAAGGTGATAGATGAATCTATCAATGTCACCTTTGAAGAGTCCAAGAATGCCTCCACCAAACCTGTTCTACATCTGAGGGGGAGATTTATAATCAAACCTGTTGATGCATTTGCAGGTTGAATTTAAGGCCTGTTATATGCCTTATTGAAGCCTGAAAATGATTTGCAATATTAGTTATAAGCTGTTCTATGTGTTGCATATGTTGCAACTAAGACAGTTTGTCCAAGCTGCTCTGTCTACTGAACAGGCTGGACATAAACTGTCTACGCTGCTCTACATTGGTGAGCAGCTTGGGCACTTTTAAAGTGTTCTGTTCTTTGTGAACAGAACATGTTCTTTGTGAACAGGCTAAACACTTTATGGAATACGTTTCCAAGTCATCATGTATTGTTTTTGACTGCTAGATCAGTTTACAAAGTCGAAGACAAAGTGGAAAACAGAACTGCTCAGTCTGCCCAAGCTGTTCTGTAAACGTGAAGACAAAAGGTTATTTGAAAAAGGGTGACAGACCTTTTTCTTATATCAAAATAGGCCTTTACAAGGAAGAAAGACGCAAAGTTGACATTCCTAAATTAGTTAAAGGCAATGCAACAGTAGACAAAGTAAAAATACAAAAGTTCTGCACATATGAAGTCAAGTCTGCTTTTCAGAAAAGTGCAGAAAAGGTTATGTTGTCTTTTCAACAACACTTCTCCTTTTTCATTCCGTCCAATGAAGATGTTTCTCTTAGATCCTCTGAGTGAGTATAAAAGGAAGCTTCTAAGGACAGAAAGATGAGTGAAGAAAAGCTAAGTGCTGAAATCAAGAGTGAACGTGCAAGTGTGATTTTCATGCATGCAAGCCTTCTGTGTAAATCAGTATCTGTGTGTCTAAGCTGTTTTACATAAGTTGTTCCCTTAAGTCTTGTAAACGCAGTGAGTGCTTCTTTGTGAGTGTATTCATTGTATTCTAGTTTGAGTTTGTCTTAGACTAGTAAACAGACTGTTGTATCTGTCATCTCAGCTTGAACTATTCCGCATTCAAGCTTGTTTGTAATTAACAAATTGTTGATAATACATACAAACATTGAGAAAACAATGTGTAGTTTTTAAATAGCTGTATTCACCCCCCCTCTACAGCTTAAAGCTATATTCTTTGGGAACCTCTCGGGACCTACATTTTGATGCTCAGCCAGATCCAGAACAAAGATGCTCACCAAAGGAGATACAGGATACCCTCAGCGGCATTGACCTCCTGAACGAAAGGCTACATATGAGACAAGTGACCAGACGCTTCGACGTCATCCTTGGACTCCGAGAATCAACTGATCATGCCAGAGTTCCAGGACCTCCTAAATGATCGAAAAGGGGGAGATTGTTAAACTTTTAATTTCGATCATATGGAGTTATTTTGTAATAATTAGTTACTTAGCATTTATCTTTGTATTTGTTTCCTTGTAATTTATTTCTATGTAAAAGTCTAGGGGGCAATTGTGTCAATGCCCCATAGATAATTAAATGGAGCTATAAAGCTCCTAGGGTTTCATTATTGTAAAGACGGTTGAAATATATTGAATACAAACTTACAGCCGCCACTTTATTCTCTCTCAATATTCTCTTTGTCTTCTTCATCATTACCCCATTATTGAGCTTGTTTCTTCTTGGGTATTGTGAAAGAATCATCAAAGGTGCTGAAATATACGGGAATACACATTCTACAAATGCACATTTATGTGAATGGTCATCCAGATCATTCACACCATTCACATGATTTTAGTTACAAAGCAATATCAAATCATTACTCTAAACAAATCATTCAAATCCACAAATTCACAATTTAAATGCTTTCATTAAAATAATAAGGCTAATAACCTTATCCTGATTACGACCAAACTCCCTGTGGATTTGACCCTTACTTCTCTAGCTAAATAGTGGATTTAAGAATTAAATCGGCGGGTCACAACGACGGCCCGTCAGAATTTTGGCGCCGTTGACGGGGACTGTAACGGTAGTTAAGGTTTACAGTTAGTTTGTTGCCATAGTTTTAAGTAATTAATTTTAAGTTCTTTTCTTTAGTTATTTTTAGTCTTTATTTTATTATTAAAGAAAAATCAAATTAAAATTTTAAAAATTCAAAAAGGTAATTGTATTCCTCTACTTTACCATCAAAAATATTAGTTTAATTAAGTTTTTAATCTTTAGTAGTAGTGTATGTACACACGTCGATCGGCTAAAGGATTGCCGCTACAATTTGAACCTGAGATCGAAAAAGTAGCGAGATCGAACCGAAAGACTGTCAGGATTCAAAATCAACAATTAATAACGGAGAATTTAAACGCACAAGAGGAAGAAATTCCTGATTTAGAAATTCCTAATTTAGAAGCCCTCCGATTTCGCCGAGAAATCGTGATCAAGAAGAACCCGAACGCATAGCTGTTAGAATGGGTGATCAACCGAGACGTACTGTTGAGTCGCATTACCGCCCAATTGATGTGCCCGACCCGTCTCCAATCCATTATCCCGAAAACGAGAACGAACCCGAAGTTCGTCCTCAGTTATTCCAAATTCTTCTGATCTTTAGAGGGATGCCTAGTGAGGAACCTTACGAACATTTAGCCGACTTCACAGCTATCTGTAAAGCAAACCATGTTCGAGGTATAACCACCGACGGTTTAAAACTTCGATTATTTCCTTTCTCGTTAAAAGAGACAGAGAAGAATTGGTTTGTATCCTTACCAACCAATAGTATTACAACATGGGATCAAATGAAACGCGAATTTCATAATGAATATTACCCCATTAAGAAAACAACTGAGAAAAGAAAAGAAATTACCGGATTTAAACAAAAACCGAGCGAACAATTCTACGAAGCATTCGATCATATGAACGAATTACTGAGAGCTTGTCCACACCACGAGGTACCCAAATGGATGCTTATCAAAACATTCTTTGATGGTGTGAGTCAAGAAAGTCGTAATATGATTATAGCTGCAACAGGAGGCACTTTGTTTAGGTAAAGAAGACGATGAAACTTGGGAGTTACTTAGTCAACTTGGTAAAGGTCTTAAAGTCCAAGCTAGTTCTAAAAATAGCATAGGTGTTCAATTTATGGGCATAGATAATGCCTGGAAACGTGAGGTCAAAAGTGAGATTTCAGAATTAGGGAAGAAAATGGATCAATTGATGAAGGGTTTTTCAAACCCTAACGTATCAATTAATTATGTTACATGCGGAGATCCATCACATCATTCCGAAGCATGTCCTCAAGTGCAATCCACTGAGGAGTTTGCTAATGAAGTTTACGGATTTAGAGCTCATCGAGAGAGGGATAATCCATTTTCGGAAACATACAATCCGGGTGGAGAAACCATCCCAACTTTCGATGGAAAAATGATCAGCCTACCGATCATCAATCCAAACCAAGATATGAATCACCAAAGAGAGAATATCAATATGGTTCCACTGCAGCAGCTAAGGATGAGCGATATTATAAGTCAAATCATCGTTATCAACCACAATTCCAAGTAGAAACAAATATGACTTCTGCGCCATTTGTAGAATTTGCTGAATTTATGAAACAGCAATCAGCTATCAGCACTAAGACCATGGAGATGTTAACTCGCCAGATGGGTCAGATAGTTGAGTCGCTTACTAGGCGTGAGGAGGGGAAGCTTCCTAGCAATACTGTTCCCAATCCTTCACACGCTCATCATCATAAAAAAGATAAGAAACATGAGATTAACGAAGTTAATGAAGTAGCTAACATAACCACATTAAGGAGTGGAAGAGAGGTAGACAATAAAATAGAGATGCCTAAAGAGAAAGAGGCAGAAGAAGATACCGACACTGAAGTCGTGTATGAGGAGAAAGAGGATCCAAAAAAACCCGCCCCAAAACAATCCCAACAATATCCCGACTCAAAAACAGCTCAAACGGGACCCAAATACCCCAAAACCGGCTCCAGACCCTCCCCCTTCGATCTCGCCCGCGCCCAGACACCACGGCCGCGCCGCGATCGCGGTCGCGCCTGGCCGATCGCGGCCGCGCTCACGACGAATCAGCAGCAGTACAGTCGTAGAAATGGCTGAAACCAGAGGTGTTAACCTCTCTACTCGATTCCAGCAGACGAAGTTTGCACCAATGTGTATTAGTGCGGGACGGGTCATTGGGCTGTGTCTGTGATAAGAGTATGTGTTCTGTTGTGTGTGACTGCTTCGTTTTGTCTGTGGTTACGTGGCTCTGTGATAGAGGTGTAGAAGGGTTGTGTATGGGTTATATGGGATTGTTATATCTGGGTATGTGTGTGAGAGTGGGATATATTGTGGTAAGATGGGTTATCAGAGTTCTGAATTGTGCTATGTTAGTGGATTAATCCTGTTGAGCTATGTGAGTTATATGAGTGATAATTGCGAATTTGTTGTGATGTGCTAGTGGATGCAACCCCCAATTGAATCCCAAAACTCTAACTCGAAAACAACCCCGATAAAGTCCCGAGAACTTGATCAAAACCCGACTCACAATTCCCAAACGAAACCCCGAAGTCCCGATGAAAACCCGCCCCAAAACAATCCCAACAATATCCCGACTCAAAAACAGCTCAAACGGGACCCAAATACCCCAAAACCGGCTCCAGACCCTCCCCCTTCGATCTCGCCCGCGCCCAGACACCACGGCCGCGCCTCGATCGCGGTCGCGCCTGGCCGATCGCGGCCGCGCTCACGACGAATCAGCAGCAGTACAGTCGCAGAAATGGCTGAAACCAGAGGTGTTAACCTCTCTACTCGATTCCAGCAGACGAAGTTTGCACAAAATTCACATATATAACATACCAATGATTTCCAGAACCAACCCTTAGCATAACACATACATATACTTAAATTTTCAGCAAGAAACTCAAGAAGGAGGTTCCTAAGAAGGTTTCTTTTAAAGAGCCAATTAAAGCAGATATTCCAACACCTAAAGTTGGGGAGGCGGATAAGAGTCAGGACACTTCAATTCCTCCTCCTTATCCTACTGCTTTAGAAAATCCAAAATCTTCTACATACGGCAAAAGAGGCCCACAACCAGAGGATCTTTGGGACTTATTCAATCAAGTTAAGATCAATATTCCTCTGATAAAGGCCATTCAACAGGTTCCATCTTATGCCAAAATTTTTAAAAGATCTCTGTACTCAGAAAAGAAAGTATAAGGTCTCGCTCCCAAAGTAGATCAATCTAACTGAGCAGTTGAGTGCAGTAGTTTTTAGTTCTCTACCACCTAAGCTGAAAGATCCTGGATCACCATTGATTCCAGTGACAATAGGCAATGTGCAGCTTAAGAAGGAACTGCTTGATCTTGGAGCTAGTGTTAATATTTACCTGGAAACTTGTTCGATAAACACGATCTAGGTCAGTTACAGATAACGCAGATCGTTCAACCAAGTGCCCAAGAGGTATTTTACCAGATGTCATAGTAAAAGTTGAAGATTTTTACTATCCAGTTGACTTCCTAGTATTGGACACCGAAAGTTCAATAGGAGATAATCAACCGGCTATTATCCTAGCCAGGCCTTTCTTAGCCACAATTAATGCACAAATTAATTGTAGGACAGGAGAAGTGGATATTGCATTTGGTAATAGGAAATTAAGACTGAATGTATTTAATGCTTCAAGTGTCTCTTCTATTGATTCAGAATGTTATCTTATAGACATGGTGGACGAACTTGCGCAGCAGCATAGTTCGTTAATCAACACCAAAGATGCTAGTGAGTTATTCTTTGCTGAGAATGAGCTAGCCAAGTTAAATCATACTGAGTGTGATAAGCTTGAAGTAGTCATGGAATCCACATTAGAATCAAAACAACCACCATGGACCCATAGGACTGAAAAATTACCTACTGATTTACCTAGGTCAGCCAAATCTTCAATAGAGCAACCACCTGTTCTAGAATTGAAGGAGCTGCCATCTCATTTGAAATATGCTTTTCTAGGTCAGAATGACACTTTGCGTGTCAAAACTTCATCAGATCTGACTGAAGAACAAGAAAAAAAGCTTTACGGCAAGTGCTAGTCAAATATAAAGAAGCAGTAGGGTGGACGATAGCTGATTTAAAAGGAATCAGTCCCACTTTGTGTATGCACCGAATCATTACTGTTCCAGAAGCTAAACCAGCTCGGGATGCACAAAGGAGGTTGAATCCTAATTTGAGAGAGGTAGTTAAAAAGGAAGTATTAAAATGGTTGAACGCTGGAATTATATACCCTATATCTGATAGTAATTGGGTAAGTCCAACCCAAACTGTACCCATGAAATCGGGAATTACAGTCATTAATACTGAAGAAGGAGAGAAGATAACTACTCACCCTATAACCGGGTGGAGAGTTTGTATCGATTACAGAAAACTTAATGCTGTTACTTCAAAAGATCATTTTCCGCTCCATTTATAGATCAAATAGTGGAAAAATTAGCAAGACAGAAGTTTTACTGTTTCTTGGATGGATATTCTGGTTAGAATCAAATCCCAATCCATCCAGAGGATCAAGAGAAAACTACATTTATTTGTCCCTATGGCACCTTTGCTTACCGAAGGATGCCGTTTGGACTATGTAATGCACCCGCCACATTCTAGCGATGTATGATGGCTATCTTTTCAGATATGGTGGGTGGTTCTCTTGAAATATTTATGGACGATTTCTCCATATTCGATAAAACATTTGAAGATTGTCTGGGACATTTAGAAAAAGTTCTAAAGAGATGCACTGAAACCAACTTAGTGTTGAGTTGGGAGAAAAGTCATTTTATGGTAAAGGAAGGGGTAGTCCTAGGTCACATTGTGTCCGAAAGAGGAATGGAGGTAGATAAAGCAGAAGTTCAATTAATTTCCTCACTTCCACCCCCCACCAACGTTAAAGGAATAAGATCATTCTTAGGCCACGCTGGTGTTTATCGGCGATTCATTAAAGATTTCAGTGAAATCTCAAGGCCGTTATGCAATCTTCTATCAAAAGATATCGAATTTAATTTTGATGATGCTTGTACGAAAGCATTTGAGAAGCTTAAATCAAAATTAACTGAAGCGCCAATTCTGCAATATCCGGATTGGTCTCAACCGTTTGAGATCATGTGCGATGCGAGTGACTATGCAGTTGGTATTGTTTTAGGACAAAGATTGGAGAAAAAGCCAGTGGTCATTTACTACGCAAGTAAAACCTTTAATGAGGCACAAATCAATTACACCACTACGGAAAAAGAGTTACTAGCCGTAGTGTTTGCCCTAGATAAATTCAGATCATATATTTGGGGGGCAAAAGTAATTGTGTACTCTGACCACAGTGCTTTAAGACATTTATTGGCTAAGAAGGATGCCAAGCCCCGATTGATTCGGTGGATCCTTCTATTGCAAGAATTTGATTTAGAAAATAAAGATAAAAAAGGCACAGAAAATGTTGTTGCCGATCATTTATCAAGGCTTCAATTAATCCCAACAAACTCAACTGATCAAATCAGGGACTCTTTCCCTGATGAACAATTATTATCTGTATCTAAAATTCTTTGGTTTGCAAATCTAGTTAACTATTTCGTAACAGGAAGATTGCCAGAGCACTGGAACTCACAACAGAGAAAATATTTCTATGCTCAAGCAAGGCAATACATTTGGGATGAGCCTGATCTATTTAAAATAGGAGCAGATTAAATTATAAGACGATGTGTCCCGAACTCGGAACACGAAGATATTCTTAAACACTGCCATGCATATGCATGCGGGGGCCATTTCAGCGCAAATAAAACTTGCCACCGGATATTGCAGTGTGGGTTTTCTGGCCCACAATATTTACGGATGCCTACGAGTTTGTAAAAGGGTGCACAAGATGCCAGCAAACTGGTGGCATCGCGAAAAGATATGAAATGCATACGAGCCCGATATTAATTGTCGAAATATTTGATGTATGGGGCATTGATTTTATGGGACCCTTTCCAAAATCATTTGTATATGAGTACATTTTAGTTGCACTAGATTATGTTTCCAAATGGGTGGAAGCAGAAGCTACACGCACTAATGATAATCGGGTTGTTTGCAAATTTGTTAAAAAAAATATTTTAGCACGACACGGTATTCCAAGGGCTATCATCAGTGAAGGAGGGTCACATCAGCATTTTGCTAAACTCCTTAAACAGTATGGAGTTAACCATAGAATAGCAACGCCTTATCATCCACAAACAAGCGGACAAGTTGAGATCTCTAATAGAGAGATCAAGAGAATCCTTGAAAAAACTGTCAGACCTGATCGTAAAGATTGGTCACAAAAATTAGTGGATGCTCTATGGGCATACAGAACCGCATTTAAAACACCAATCGGTATGTCCCCATATAGACTTGTGTATGGTAAGCTTTGCCATCTCCCAGTAGAATTAGAACACCGAGCTATATGGGCTATCAAAAACACTAATTTTAATTTACATGATGCCGGTGTTGATAGGAAATTCCAATTGAATGAACTGAAAGAAATTCGTAGAGAAACCTACGAAAGCGCAAGAATTTATAAAGAGAAAACTAAAGTTTTCCACGACAGAATGATTAAAAATAAAATATTTACCAAAGGACATAAAGTTGGGTTATTTAACGCAAGACTTAGACTATTTCCCGGTAAATTAAAAAGTAAATGGACACGTCCATACGTTGTAACGAATACCTACCCACACGGTGCGGTAGAAATACAAGACCTAAAAGGTGGTGAGCCATTTAAAGTGAATGGACATAGACTCAAATTATATGTTCAATGGACCACCAACGATATGTTAGTATCTGAACTCATCAGACTACAATATCCTAAGGTTAATTAATTAGTTTAGGAGTAGTACGTCTGATTGAAGACGTAAAACTCAGCGCTTTCTGGGAGGCAACCCAGAGTATTTTGATTATTTGAATTTTATTATTTTTAAGTGTGTTTATTTGCTTATTTGTGTTACTTATGTGTACCCAATTAAGTTGGGGAGGATCATCCTCCTGAACTTAGTTGTGTTTAGTATTTAGGATTTAAATTTAATAATAAGACCCCGCATCTATTAAATAAACAAATTTAAGCACGTTGCAGAATTATTTTTTTACCCGATAATACGAGCGTAAGTTGGGGAGAATACCCGTAAATATTAAAAAATTAAAGAATTAGGGTTTCAAGACCAGTGCACGGCCCAGATCGCGAATCCAAAGGCCCGGGCGAAGGGGGGGGGGGGCACAGGCCTGCACTTGCCCTGCGGCCCGACGCGGTCAAAATATTATAAAAAATGGTACCAATCGTCCCCATAATTCCAAAACCCTAATTCCAGTTACAGAAACGGCGGATCTCGATTTCTAAGCCTAAAAACCTTCAAAAATTCATCTTTTTCACGTCAAATCTTCAATCCGACGTTAGTTCTTCTCAATTACTAGCAAGGTATACTCCCCATAATCCCTTTAACTTCATTCTACCCTCACTAGAACAAAATGAACCTAAAGCAAAATGGAAAAAGTGTTGTGTTAGGCCTTAAAAGTGTTGCTATAGGCCTAATGCGACACTTTATGTAGTGCCACCTTAGCCAACGTCGCCTTAGGTCTAAAGCGACACTTTCACTAGATAATGAAACACTTTTCAAAAGTGTTGCCATTATTTTATAAATGTAACACTTTTTACTTGCAACACTTTTTATATTCTAAAGCAACACTCTTTAATGTGTTGCCATTATTTTATAAATGCAACACTTTTTAAATGTAACACTTTTTATACTCTAAAGCAACATTTTTAATTTATTGTTACCAAGTTATAGCAACACTTTACTTATCAATTGCAACACTTATCAAATGTTGTCATTATGTAAATGCAACACCATTATCAATCTATTGCAACACTTTATTATTGTTTTAAATTACATAAATGCAATATATTCTAGACAAAAGAAACACATTCATTATTTTTTAAATTTAATGCAAATACAAATATTTATTTAATTGCTTCGTGATAGTTTTTCAACTTACAATTCAATTTAACAAAAATAATATCATTTCATAACATATCGATCAAAAAGTATTTCAAGTACATAAACATCTACAACTAAAATAAGGTTCATCAAATGTATAAGCGATACAACAAAAAAGTAAATTACAACAATATTAGGAATGCATATTCAATTCCTCTTCTTGTAATTTCTTCCATACGAAATCAACGCTTATCATGCACAACTCTTCTTCTGTCAATCACCTTCACAAAAAATCTGCCCAAAATAGCAATCAACTTTCCTGAAACTGCATAATATGGCAACAAACTTTCAAATTAAGTCAGTTTTCGATGAAACTTTCACAACACCTTAAAAATCTCTAAAAACAGCATAGCTATAAAAGTATTACACTTACCACATTAAATTTGTATTTTTACTCGTTAAACTACAATTCTTTGCATAAAATAACAAAAAACTTTTGATTGACGTCCAATTTTAACAGTACTTTTTGTAACAAGTCTAAAATCCTTAGGAAAGACCAAATATATAAACATATTTCATCATTCATTGATATTTCATACTTTTGGGCATTAAAGTACCAAAAGTTTGTTTAAAATAGAAATGAACTTTCATGTGATGTCGGATTTCGATGATTCTTTTTGCAACACATCCTAAATCCTTTAAAGACATCAAACTTATATAAATATTTCATCATTTATTACTATTTCGTGATTTGGTATATTATAGTCTCATTTATTCATTATTTGACTTTTAAAACCCAAATATGAGACTTTTGTTAACTTCATCAATTTTAAAAACTCTATTTAAGTATTTTAACCATATTTAAAGTTTAGAATTACCTGATAATAGAGAGTGTTACATCCCCATAAACCAAGAATAGAAATTTGTTGAATCTCCTACAGAACCATTGTCAATCAGGTGTATTCATTAGAACAAAATTTCAGCGAGTCAATCACTAATGCTAATAAAAAAAAAGAAAGGATTAATAATACATATCGAACAACAAAGGACTTTGATTATACGATCCTGTGCAATTACTTTATATAAGCTTACATCCAAAGGACTTTGAACATGGACCAAGGCATGCATGGGTTGAGGTTTTTGGGAGTTACATGGTTTTTATAGAAAAAAGGGTTATTAATAATTTTCTAATATTCATTTAATTAATATAAAATTATTTTTGCAAAACTTTTGTAAAAATTATGCATTTTTTCGTATTTATTATAGTTTATAAACTTTTTGTCGTAAAATGTTACGTTTTTATTGTTAAATTATTTATTATTAAAGTTCATGCATTTGATAGGGTTAGATTAGGCTCACATTGTTGGTGAGACTTAGGATTAGTTTAATTATTGTCGGAAAAAGGGTGTTTAAAATTATCATGCATCATTTACGTAAAAACACCACATTTTTAATCCTTTGTCTTTGCACCATTTTTAGATGTCAACCCAGTTCCATGCAAACGGTAACCGTCTTGGAAATTCCCAAAAACCTAGGATGAGAACCCACGACCCTAGGAATGTTCGTTTTGAAAAACCACTCAATGTGGAGTTCCCTGAAATTCCACCAAACACAAACAATTGTAAACACCCTAGGTTTCTCATAGAGTGTACCTTAAAAGAGTCTGACTTTGATAATTTTGAAATATTAGAGTGTTTTGAGAGACTAGGATGGGCTAAATCCATATAAAGGGAACTTCCGTATATTCATACTAATTTAATCCAACAGTGGTTCACCACAATGCGTAGGATTGAGAGGTCTGAGGATCACGATTTCGAACTAGTGCTTAAAATAATGGAAAATTATAGACTATATATATAGGATGCAAAATGTGAACGTAAAAGAATATATATATAAATGTATTTTCCTCACCAACTCTAAATTAGATCTTGGATTAAAAGGATACATTATTGATTACAATAACCTCATGAGTTTACAACCCATCAAAGATCACAAGACATAATAGCTACTTTTGACAAGTATAAACATATATAACCATATTTTTGCTTATATATAAAACATAAAATCCACTCCTTTCATAATTCAATCTTTTTGCTCCAAACTCATTTTTTAACACATCAAAACTTCATTTTATGATATATTTGATGTATATAAACGTATTTAACCATTCTTTAATAATTTACACAATAAAACCCCATCAATTCATCGCTTGATTTTCTTGAATTTGCATAAATGAAAAATCAACTCAATTTTTATAAATTTCTTTGATTCCTTTTGCTAGTTAATTCACACACTATATAAGAACTCATTTAGTCATAATTAAGGTTCCTTAATTTACCCTATTTGAGATTCACCATTATTTCACGTGTGTATTGCTATGCTAGGTGGAAGAAGAGGGAGATAGATACACACTATCAAATTGGAAAGAAAACTACCTTGAATTGGTTGTACTTAGTTGCACCAAACTTCTTCAATTTCCTTGGCCAAGATCTCCATAATTTTCCAGCCCTAAGTTGTTCTTTTGTTGTGCAGGAAATAGAGAGATGGGAGAAATGAGAAGACCATCGATTGGGGGAAGTGTATAACCCACCAATTGGCCAAAAAATTACATTAAACTCCCTCATAAGCATTCCTTTCCTACTTTCAGCCACACCATTCTTATTTCTTGCATTTTTAACTAGCAACATTTATTTACACGTTTAAGACACTTGTACATAGAGCTTCAAAGTCTTGTTCCCAATGTATGGATTTCAAAGTTTACAATGTTTAAAGTATGTAGTATAAGTGCTTGAAGCTTGGGTTTATAATTTTTTTTTAATACTAATCATAGTCAAAACATTAATTTCTAATTCATTTAGGATTTAATTAATTTAATTGATGCCTTAATTTCGAGGGCATTGTAGTAATGTATGAGTTAACCTGACTCAATTATATATATATATATATATATATATATATATATATATATATATATATATATATATATATATATATATATATATATATATATATATATATATATATATATAAGTCCAGTTACCTATATATAGGTTTATAATTTAACATTAACATAAATTCTCTTAAATAATAAAAATTTTAACCTTTACATAATGTTTAACATAAATAAATCACTCAATTCATTAGTTGAGTGTATAATTAGTGATTTAATTATTATATAAATTTTGAGGATGTTAAAACTTCTCCGCTCTTGAAAAGGATTCCGCGCACGGAATCTATCCAGAATTGTCAAGAGGCTTTTAGTAAGTATTAGTATGCATGTTATGTGAAATTATAAGTAGACTATGTCTAGTTAGTACCGTCGTTGGATCACTCGACCCAAACATATAGATAGCAACATTGCTATATGAGTATCGGGTTTAATAACCCGGTAATAGCATATTAGTGACATAGTCACTATCGCTATTTCGATAACGATCTGTGGTTTCAAATCTGTTTGAAAGTTCACTCCTTACATACTTACTTATTATGCATAAAATTTCAAATCCCTAGCAATGTTGAGTTCATTGCAGGATTGTTATTCATATTAAAGATATATTTTCCCGTTCATTATAATATCCCTTCAGTTGGGAAACAATCAGACGTGATACTCTTGCTTTTAAATAACAATTCAGTGACTTTCATAATGAGTCACACTTTATAGGTTCCTTTTTCATTAAACCTTTTATCATCATAGGGTCCAGTATATAATACTTATTGGTATTCAATGTAATTAATTACTTATTTAACTGATATGGAATAAGTTCAATTTATTATTAACTTTATCATTATTTAATTAGTATTTGATTATCAGTTTTGACTAACACCTTTTAATATTTCATAGATGATAAACATACTTGATATTACAAGTTTCTTTTAATAGTATGTTACGGAACTGCCAGGCTTAAGGACCTATATCTGATCCTTTTACGATTTCAATTCTTGAGAATTACCCAGAAGAAGATAAGCTCCACTACTGGACACTCAAATTTAAGTGCAGATTAAAGTCTTCGGCCAGTCTCCAGAATTTCTCATTTCAGTTGCATTAACAACAACTATCATAAACAAATAGCCTCCATTTTATTGGGATATGAAGGTATTCCCTCCTCGGAGATGATATGACCAAGAATTGGACCTATTTAAATTTAGGTTCAACTTTTAGCAGTTTGATTGTATTTAAAATATTTGACATTAATTTTAGTAATTATGCCAAGTTATAAATAAGTATATATATATATATATATATATATATATATATACATACATGTTTGCATTTAAGTTTATAAGGTTTAATCTGAAATTTATATTTAGAAATCGCATTTAGAAAGTTTTACATAAACTTCTCCTTGCGAAGTATTTTCAACATCACACAAGGATGTATATTATATTCAAATTCTATTTCTGAATAAATTTGGATATTATTGATAAACGATAACTGATTTATCCAACATATGTCACCCTAATAGGATTATTAGATCCATGGATGCAACTAGTGCATTCGTGAGTTCAAATGACATTATCAAAATTATAATGACCACATCAAGTATGAAATGAGGTCTTTGGTACCCCTCCTCACAGATCTTTCAGTTGATAATATTCAGTTCGTAGATCAATGCCTGAGAAATATTAAGCCTTTTGTCAATGATCAAATTGATCATCAACACCAGGCAAGGAATATTCATTTTGGACTATTACCCTTTCAGTTTACGGTAACTTATGCACCTTTACAGATGACGTCCTTCTTTTAAAAATTAGAACCAGAGAACCCAAAATGGGGAACTCGATATAATGAATACCGTATCCTACAGTCTTTAACAAACAGTACGATACATAACTTGGACTCGTTGAATTATTACTAAGTAATAGATCCTTACATAAGCCCTTAAATACTTTAATTATACAAAATGTTATCAAAATTAGTAGAACTCTACTTGAGTCCTAACTTGGACTTTTAATAAAGTCATTATAATTTGATTTGAGGATTCAAGATCTTCCATACTTCTCATATATGTATATAACTTCTATCTTAATATAAATATATCATTTATAGATCATTTAGATCTTGGGATATTTCATTACTTGTATAATTAGCATAAGATTATAATTTCATCTAGGATTTATAGAGATTTATTGCTAATTAATAGCATTCATTTGGGTTTCCAAGCACACTATTATTATTGGTGCTTATAACCTTTAATAAGCAAGGTATTTAAATTTCTCACTTGAGAATCAGTATTGCGAGGCATTATTAATACCTCTATTAGGCACTTTCAACATACGCCTTTTTTCTCCTAATTGGAGTTAATATCCATATTGGGATTTAGTTTAGTATGTCCAACCATCAAACTGTATGACATTAAGCGTATATACACGCGTTAACTACACAGTAGCATTTTCATTAACTTAAACCTGTACCCGTCCTAGGCCAAATCATAACTTAGCTTATGTTATAATAGTGTTGCCTAGGCGGCCAATACAAGCATCTGAAACCGAGCTCACAGTAGAGTATCGTCGACTATACTCATGCAATGAACATCGGCTCTGATACCAAATGGAAACACCCATATCAACGTAATATAATCATTAATGGGGTTACAGTAGATTAATCATAATTAACTTGGTTTTTCTAAAGAAAATCGGGCATGACCCGTTCGCACGAAGTCAATATCCCTGAGTTGATTTGTGTATATAAAAGCGGAAACAATTTATATAGATGCATGATTATAAGCTACTTGAAATTTAGTTACATCAACTATCCTCAAATTTGGAATTTCCATCACTTTCGAATACATGGTAGGCAATCTACCCAAATTATTCAGAATATTAAGCAATTAAGCTAACCCAAAAGTGCTTCAAGACAACTCAACTAAGCCTTTAGACCAGACCCGACACTTCTCCTTCAATTTACTAACACCACCTGAGATATAATAATATGAGAGGTTAGCAAATAAAGTTTGCTAAGTGAGTTACTAGATCGATATGGAGTGCAAAACATACAACATATATGAATGTTAAAATGATTATAAAATGACAAGTGCAATATCCTTTTAATAAAAGAGTGTGGGCATAGCCCGTGCATGACCCGCTAACCCGTCGTTGCCAACAGCTGTGAATCCATGTCCAGTTGCGCAACTCCAACCGGCTTCATGACCGGCCACCTACCCACGAGCTTATGTGGTGTAGGA
>JAANYP010005586.1:35000-382200 GCA_020465985.1 Centrapalus pauciflorus
TCGCAAGCTACCCAATGGCTCAGATCTATGATTGTGACGAGCATAGATGAGCGGCTAATCCCATTAGCCGTTTGCGGAGGATCTATGGTTAAGTTTACTCTTCTTTAATTTCTTATGTTTTGATGTGTTCGTATTAAGCGAGATATATTATGTGTATGCAAATGATAAACATTCGGCTATGATTATGATTATGTCTTGTGATTGGTAAAAGCAAGATAGTTTATCGTGGTGTTATTATTCGTGCCGAGTCCATTAGCTTAGGGATTAAGACGAGTATTAATGTTAAATACGCTATGCCGAGAGTGATTGGTTAAAACACGTTTGATTAATGTAGTCACGCAATTGATTATGTCTATGTGATCGTTGCTTGAAGTTATTGTGAGTAATACTTATGTCGTGGTGATCCCGTGAATGGTTATTCGTCTCTTGATTGTTTATCTACTACGTTAGTTGTCTTGTCATTAATTTTTGTTACAAAGCAATAGCAAATCATTACTCTAAACAAATCATTCAAATTCACAATTTAAATGCTTTCAATAAACTTATAAGGCTAATAACCTAACCCTGATAACGACCACACTCCCTGTGGATTCGACCCTTACTTCTCTAGCTAAATAGTGGATTTAAGGATTAAATCGGCGGGTCACAACGACGGCCCGTCAAGGATCATCCTTAAAAGGAAGACGGTATGAACCAATAATAATAATGCATGTCGTCTGTTTTAATCAATTTAAAGTTAAATTAAATACCCTTAAAAATTAATTAGAAACGAATGTTTCAATCATTTAAATAAATCATTCTCTCTCTTCAAAACAAGTCGAAGAATCACATACTAATGTGATTCATCGTTTATTATGGACCACGATTATTGATCGGGTAAATCATTAGTCGTGAAACATATGTTTTGTATTGATTGTGAACCATTTGACGTGAATCACAAAACTTTGAGTCATGAACAACCTTGTATCGATTGTGAATTATCGGTGGTGTTGTGAATTATATCGGTGTGGTGAATCACCGTTGATGCGAAGAAACCATAGCAATGACGTGAATCATCATTGGTATCGTGAACCACAACGATATTGTAAATCTCTAGTGTATATGAGAGGGAGGGGAGGTAGAGTATATCGTAATTAAGTGAGAAAATGATTAGATGATTGATTGATTTATTTTATTCTAATTCAAATTTATATTGATGATGTGTCATGATCTTACTGGTTCTTACCGTCTTTATTTTAAGCATGATTATCATGTTATCCTCATCATATATATATATATATATATATATATATATATATATATATATATATGTGTGTGTGTGTGTGTGTGTGTGTGTGTGTGTGTGTGTGTGTGTGTGTGTGTGTATATATATATATAGGTTCAAGATCTATGAAAAACCATCTTTGACTGGAAAACCATATTAAATGCACATGTTCATTATGGTAAAATGTTAAATTTAATGAAAAATTACAATATACATATGTTCAAATGTGCATTATTATTGACTAGTTCACATAATTTACATGTTCATTAGAATAAAATGTTTCATTTATGCAAAATAACAATATGCACATGTTCAAATGTGCAATATGCATGAACATGTGTATATTACGTATTTTTGCATGAAACTAAACATTTTGTCTTAACAAACATGTAGATGATATTAATTAGTTAATCATAATGCAATTTTGAACATATGTATATTATAGTTTACATCAAATTTAACATTTTATCATAATGAACATGTGCATTTGATATGGTTTTCCAGTTTTCCAGTCTAATATAGTTTTCCATGGATCTCGACCCTATATATATATATATATATATATATATATATATATATATATAGACACACACACACATAGGGTTGAGATCCATGGAGTACCATCTTAGACTGGGAACCGGAGTATCATATTAAATGAACATGTTACGATAAAATGTAAAATTTAATGCAAAAGTGTAATATTCATATAGGGTTAAAGTTGTACAAATGTATGTTACTTTAGTGAAATTACTCAAATGACTAATCTAGTTATTTTTTCTTCATTGGTACTTGTACTTAAAATTTATTGTTGATATGGTACTTTTGATTACGGGTTACCGGTTACCTGTAGAGATCTTATATTTGTGTTTTTAAAAGTATGAAAAGGATCTATATGCTTATGTGGATTTTCTAAATTAGATTATAATTTATTTAACCTACAATATATAAATATTTCTAAGTCTCTGCGTACTGAGCAACCAATCGCTTTTTTTAGTGGAATAACAACATGATTTAGTTGTAACAAAATTTGGCCTTTTGTTCCTGTAGTAAACGCAAAATAAAAAAAAAAAAAATTCCTTGTAACAAAATCATCCATGTTAAATTTGGCATTTTGTTCCTGTAAATAAACAGAATCATCATGTTGTTATGCTACTTAAAAAAAAGTGATTGGTTGCTCAATACGAAGGGATATATATATATATATATATATATATATATATATATATATATATATATATATATATATATATATATATATATATATATATATATATATATATATATATGAAGATAATTAATAAGAAACATAGTACTTATTTATTTATACAATAAATAAATTATTATCTAATTTAGAAAATCCATATAAGCATATAGCTCATTTTCGTACTTTTAAAAACACAAATATAATATCTTTACTGGTAGAACCGATAATTGATAATCAAAAGTATCATGTCAGAAATAAACTTTAAGTACAAGTACAAATGAGGTAAAAAAAATAACTAGATTAGTCATTTGAGTAATTTCAATAAAGTAACATACATTTGTACAACTTTAATCCTATTTATATATTCAAAATTGCATTTTGATTAACTAGTTCACATCATTTTTATATTCATTACGTTAATGATGTTTAAACGTTCAATTTCATGCAAAAATGCAATATGCACATGTTCATACATGTTGCACATTTGAACATGTGCATATTGCTATTTTGCATTAAATGCAACATTTTATCATAATAAACATGTAAATAATGTGAACTAGTCAATAATAATGTGCATTTTAACATTTGTATATTACAATTCTGCATGAAATTAAACATTTTATCGTATTGAACATTTCATTTAAAATGGTACTCCGATATCTTAGTCTAATATGGTACCACACTGATCTTTAATATATATATATATATATATATATATATATATATATATATATATATATATATATATATATATATATATATATATATATATATATATATATATATATATATAGGATAACGTGATGACTGTGCTTAAATAAGAATGGTAAGAACCAAAAAGAGGCTTTAATTCACTGAATCAACCAATAGAAAATAAAGTAACGTAAAATGTAGATAAATAGAAAATATGATGACTAGATACATATTAAAAAGGAAATTTTGATCCATTTTTACATTCTTCTTTCATTTTATTTTGGAAAAAATATGTTTTAAATCTAAATCAAATTTATATTTTTATAAAATAAAGATTCACGACTCTCATAACACCACTTGTGATTCACGATACTGTCGTATTCACGACCCCACCAGTAATTGATAGCACCACTGTGATTCACAAATATCGTCGTCATAATTTACAACACCACCACAATTGGCAACCCTACCATGGTGGTGGCTGACCAGGTTTATCATGACTTGTATAGAAAAGAGAGAAGAGGGGAACATAACAATAAATCTTGGGTGAATTAGTTTTTTTAACTTCTTTAATTTAACTTTAATTTACAAATGTCTAAAATGTCATTGAGGAGAGGGATCAATCATTATGACGTGTCTTACTCTTATTTGTTCTTACCGTCTTCATTTTAAAAAATGTCTTCATTTGATTCACTCCATACATACATACATACATACATACATACATACATTCATACATACATACATACGCACATACATACATACATACATACATACATACATACATACATACATACATACATACATACATACATACATACATACTATAATACAACTCATTATTCAGCCATAAACATGGTTTAACTAACATCATAAAAATAATATGTAAATTTCACATACATTCGTATCTCTTAACTTTTTATAAATGATGTGTACGTACACTTGCATAAATTTGCATCTATATAATGTGAACATACATTTATGTGATACATGATTTTGATGCACTTAAAATGTGTGAATGTGCATGAAATCTATATATCATCCTTGTAATGTTAATTAAAATATGTTTATGAAAAAAAAAAGTTTAAAAAATTATTTTTTAAGAGTGGTATCATTTGGGTGCGCTGCATAATAAGTGGTAATTACTTGAACCTAAACCTATATATATATATATATATATATATATATATATATATATATATATATATATATATATATATATATATATATATATATATATATATATATATATATATATATATATATACTATAGGTTTTGAGTCCTGAAGTTCTACCTTGTTTGCCTATTATTTAATAAGACAAATTTAAATTATATGTCTATTCTAAAAAAATGTGGGTGTTTGATAACATAAGGGTAGTCTCGGCATATTTGTTTTGATTGACAACAATTAAATAAAACGATCCATATTTTATCTCCTTATATGATCCCTCCTTCGTATTCTACCGATTTTAGCTCCTTTTAAAATCATTCAACTACTATAAATTAAATAACAAATTAATTGAAAAAAAATAATATATAACATTTGGTAATTGCTTTTAAAAATCATATTGCATCCTTTTCATTTTAGATCACAAACACCAACATCCTTTTGATTGACTACCTCTGTCAAAGTCACGCCAAGTCATTCAAAAGTGATTGTGTAGAAGCAATCGATAAAATTCTTATTATGTTGTTTTCACAGCAACCAATACTAGAGGAGTGAATGACTCAAGACATTTCAAGGCGTCGATAATCATCATATTTTCTTTAGTTTCAGTAGGGTTTATGACCTTTGTCTTGAGAGTTTGAGGTTTGCGTTGTTGTTCATGTATTTCTAATTATTAGTTTCCAACATTTTGGGGCCTTTATTATTCGTTTCTTGAAATCAACCTATGGGTCTCGTTTGATTGAAATTTTGTTTGGGTTGCAACTCTTGAACTCTTCCTACTTGAATCCCTTTTTAGGTTTCGTCGTTTGAAATCAATTTCTACGTTTTGTTTCTTTGAAATCAATTTCTGGTTTTTTTAATTCAGTTGCACATATTCATAATATATTTTCTATGATCCGATTATAATGTTTTTTTTTTCAATTAGTGTTAAAAACTATTCATATCATGTTTCTTTTTTAAAAAGGGTAGACCGCCTTTTGGGGCCTTTACCCAATCTTGTCTCTTTTATGGTTATTGTAATGTAGCTATGAACATATACATTATTTGCACATACTCATTATAAATGAACATGGTGTCTTTGGTTGTTATGTTGGTGCATGGTTATTTGCACTTGTTCAATTCATAGATTTCAACTCGCACAGTTGAACCATATAATGTGAAGATGATGATGTGTTGTATTAAATACCAAAAGAACTAGTACTTTTGATGTAAAGATGGTGATGTGTTACATCCACACATGTGTATATACTAACCATACACGCATAATTATCAAACTACTAACAAGTAAATGGATCAATCATTAGTCTCATACAAACATGCACATATATGGTGCATAAGTACAACTTTAATAGTAGTCTATTCCAACCCACATATGCAATTTCATAATCGAAGAGTAATCAAGATGAACATGTCCATTGTAATCAACATGTGTGACATACACTTTTACTTATGAACATGTTATAAGAATTTTATAGAATCACCAAATAATCTGGTGAGTTGTATATTGAGCATTATTTATAGTACATAATACAACAAAATTAGGAAAAGATATCTACCAATATATAAAAGATAATATCCTATTTTGAATGAATGCATTGGAACAAAATGTGTATATAAGCATCCAGAAGCCACAAGCTCACGAACAAAGTAATAATCAATGTCAATGTGTGTCGCCCGCTTGTGAGAGATAGGATTTTGACTCAAAAAATGGCACTTTGATTATCAGACAGAAGAGTAACACGATCTGGAGGAAGAGCATGAAGCTCAAGTAGTAAGTGAGTGATCCAAATGATTTCGGCCGCAGTATGAGCCATAGCCCGATACTCAGATTCACAACTAGACCGAGAAACGGTTGGTTGTTTCTTTGCACTCCACGAAACAAGATTTCCCCCTAGAAAAACAGAGTAGCCATATGTAGATCGGCGAGTGTCGATGCATCGGGCCCAATCGGCATCAGAGTAGCGCACAAGAGTTGTATCAGGAGAATATCGAAAAATAAGACCAAAAGATATGGTACATTTTATGTAACGTAGGTACATTTAACAGCTTGAAAATGATCCATAGTTGGTGCATGAAGGTATTGACTTACTTGATTTACGGCATAAGAGAGATCTGGGCGAGTAATAGTCAAATATTGTAATGCAATGACAAGTGAGCGATACAAAGTAGAATCCCAGAAAGGTAATCCATTACTAGATAGTTGGGACAAGGTGGAAAGCGGGGTAGCCATAGGTTTAGCATCCAAATGACCTGCCCTTACAACGATGTCATGAGCATATTTTGCTTGGGTCAAGAAAAGACGTGTGTCAGTCTAGGTGACTTCAAGGCCTAAGAAATAGTAAGCTTTCCAATATCCTTGGTAGCAAATCCGTTGTTAAGCCGAGAAATAAATTTGCGAATCATGGACTCATTGTTTTCCTGTAAGGATAATATCGTCGATGTAAATGAGAAGATAAACAATGTAGGATTCGCGTTTGAAGACATATAAGGAAGTATTTGCACAGCTACAAGTGAACCCGAGGGCAACGAAAAATGAACTTAACCGTTGAAACCAAGCTCGTTGAGCTTGTTTGAGGCCATACAACGCCTTCTTTAGGCAACAAACATGATCCGGGTGAGAAGAATTGATAAAGCCCGGGGGTTGTTCCATATACACCGTTTCGGTAAGATTACCATTTAGGAACACATTCTTGAAGTCAAGTTGTTGTAGTGGCCATTTGTTAATAACTGCAAGGGAAATAACGATACGAACAGTGGAAGCTTTAACAACCAAACAGAACGTATGAAAATAATCTAAACTAGGAATTTGCGTACAGTCTTGAGCTACCAAGCGAGTCTTAAGACGTTCAACACAACCATCAAAATGAAACTTGGTTCGATAGACCCATTTAGAACCAACAACATTGCCCGAGGAAGGTCAAGGAACAAGATCCCAAGTATCGTTACGTCGTAAAGAAGACATTTCTTCATTCATTGCATGAAGCCAATTAGGTTTTTGGCAGCTACTTTAAACCCCTTTGGATCTTTGTTTGCAAATAAATCCACATGAAGCCGATGGGAGCTAAGTGCAGCAAAATCAAGAAGATGCTTCGGTTTAAAAATCCCGACACGGGCTCTAGTAGCCATTGGATGTATGATGGGTGGAATCAAAGGTGTTGATGACAAAGAGGACTTCAGAACTGTACCGGAGACAGAATCAGCATCAGATGGTGAGTCAGGTGCTGATTCTGGTAATGATGAGATTGGTGACGGAGTGGCACTAGTTTTTGAAGAATGAGGAGCCGAACATAAGGAACATGGTTCGATCAAGGGAGCAGTCTGCGGTACATCCGGTTCAACACTAGGCTTTGATTGGGCTAACAGTGGACTAACAAAAAAAACATCATCAAAGTTTGAGAACACAAGTTCAGCAAGAACCACTGGTGGCAATTTTCCCGAGAAAGGAAAGGTACTTTCATCAAACTAAGCATGTCGAGTAGTATAGATACGAGATGTATTCGAATCAAGAAAGCGATAAGCCGATAACCTCTGTATTAGGTATTATAGCCAACAAAAATACAAGATATGTTGTGCGGGGAAATTTTGTGAGCCGAGTAGTTATGTAAGTATGGAAAAACACGACACCCAAAAGTACGAAAAAGAGCATAATTCGGTGCAGTGGCATATAGTAACTCAAATGGTGATTTATCTTGCAATAAATTTGATGGTAAGCGATTAATAATGTAAGTAGCAGAGGTAAAGGCATCAACCCATAACTGAGCAGGATCATGAGCATTAAATAACATGGCTAAACCGGTTTCAGTGATGTAATGATGCTTACGCTCAGCACGACCATTTTGCTCAGATGTGACAAATGGTGACGAGTGCCATTAGCAAGAAAGAGATTATGCATGTTACGGTTGAGAAACTCGATGCCACATCACTTTGAAAGACTTTAACTTTGCATGGAAATTGAGTTTGCACAAAGTTTAGGAAACTAGTTAGGACATGAAAGAAATCAGATTTTGCTTTTAAGGGATAAAACCATGTAAACCGTGAAAATTCATCAATATATATATATGGCATAATGACAATAGTCATCCGAAGAGATAATAGGATAATAAGTGACAGTCCCCACAGATCACAATGAATTAAATCTAAAACATGTATTGAACATTTTAAATTATTATCAAACGGTACGTGTTGGCTTTTGGAAAGTTGACATGGAGAACAAATACTTGGTTTAGGTAAAAGAGACTTAACACATAAATCTCCTACTTATATAATAATGAAATAATATCAAAGAAGACATGGGCTAATCTATAGTGCCAAAGCTCGTAAGACGCACGAAGACTTTTAGAGTTGAGACGCGCCATGAACGCCTTTTGTCCTTTCTCCAACACATAAAGACCATCAATACATTTGCCTCGTGCTAGAACCTCCCCTATCTGAAGATTCTGAATATCAAAAAAAATGTTCAGAACATTAAGATCAGATGTCAACTTGCTAATAGAGAGAATATTCTTTTAAAGATGAGGAACAATAAGGAAATCAAGAAGGGAAATATCTTTGGAAATAGATGAAGTACCAATATGAGAGATATTTAAAGAGTTGCCATTACTAAAGACAACAAGATCTTTACCTGAATAAGGAGTAGAAAAATTAAGGTTGGTGACAGAGGGTGTCATATGCTCGGAAGCACTAGAATCAACAAACCATTTAGCGGAATTCGTGTTAACATGACACAGAGCATGAAAAGCTTGTGTAAGATTAGCATCAATAGATGGTTGACGATGACAAAAATCTAGATCAGGACATGCTAAGGCATAGTGACCATCTTTTCGGCAAAGTTGACAGTGAGTCGGACGACGTCCAGGACCACGACCACCTAAAAGACCACCACGAGACGAGCCACGGTTGAATGAGTTGGGTGAGGAGCTGTTTTGTGAGCGAAGAAAGCAACTTGAGACACCGAGGAGCCATGAACCGATTATAAAAAATTTTCTAGTCCCTATACTTGAGTGAGAAGATCAAGAAAGGTGGGGCGCGGCTTGACAGCCCGTTGAGCAGTAGGAAAGGACTCAAAAGAAGAACCAAGCCCACATAGAAACTAATGGGTCTTGTCAGTGTCGGCAACAGGGTGACTGATAGCAGATAATTGATCACATAGAGTCTTGAACTTGCGATCATATTCGGATTCAAAAGAGGTACCCTTTTGTAATTGACGAAGAGAGTCATGAAGTGTTAGTATTCTTTTGGCAGAATCATGACTATACGCCGATTCAATAGCACACCAGACTTCATGAGCGTTTACGAGGCCAAGAACTTCAGCCATAGATTCCTCGGTGAGGGATGATTGAATAAGAAGAAGAGAATCGTCATCATACCATATAGAAAATGCAGAATTTGCGGAGGAAACACCGTCATTAACAATCGTCAATGGAAGGGAAAGAAGGGTGCCGTCAATATGATCAGATAATTGTTGATAAGCTAAATGTGGGAGAACTTATTTAATATATTCATATGAAGATGTGAAACATACACATTTACTTATACATATACACTTGAACAAACAATGAATAAAATAAATACAAATGATTAATATAATATATAGATTTGAAAATGTGCATGTTGATTTGAACATGTGCATAAGTGTTAATATAAATTGGAATTTAAAAAATCAATATATATAATATGATTTTTAATTCAAAAAAAGAAGTCCATTGAAAGAATTACGAGAAATAGAGAGAAAAGATGAGAGAATATTGGGTCTTACGTTATAGAATGTTTGTTGTGGGAGATATGCTACTTTTTAGGGATTAATTTTCAATTTAATTAGCATTTAATTAAAAAAATATTGTTTAACAAGTCTATCTTATTTGTCTATTGAAACAAATAGGGTGAGACTCCAGTACTCCACTTTAAGTTGGGACTCTATGCAACCCAGTTCTATATATGAGTGTGTGTGTGTGTGTGTGTGTGTGTGTGTGTGTGTGTGTGTTGCGACTCTATATTGTTTAACAAGTCTATCTTTTTTGCCTATTGAAACAAATAGGGTGAGACTCCAGTACTCCACTTTAAGTTAGGACTCTATGGAACCCAGTTCTATATATGAATGTATGTATGTATGTGTGTGTGTGTGTGTGTGTGTATCTTATTCAATTTAATATAACTGATTTGCAAATTGTTAAAATACTGTTTTAAAAATAGTGTCCGAGCAAAGCACATATATTATACTATTCACTTTTAATGATAGCTCAAAACTACTTTGTTTACCTTTTAATAAAATTATTAAGAATTTATTCAAAAATTAAATGAACTCTTAACAAAGCCTAAAGATAACATCATGAATCATTATTTTTAAATTTTATTTATCAAATAACTTATTGTTAAAATATGTTGTAGTTGATGAAAAACAAAGTCTAGGGACTGTTTTTGTATTTCCTTGATAGTTTGTAAAAATATATAAATAGCATCTTTGACTTTCCATTTTAGAAGATCTGACAGAATATCATTTTGTACGTATTCGAATTAGAAAGAGCAGCACTGTACACGAAGATTCTCAATATTCATTTTGTAATCATCAAGATCATCAATCTAATCATTCGGTCAGTGTTGATTACTTTTATTGTTCCTATTAATTTCATGTTGTTGATTAATTGGTAGAAACTATATTTCACAATTGGTATCAGAGCCCTAGTGGTGAATTTTTTTTCTGATTTGAGATTGAATTTTTCGAAACTGCTACTGTTCTTGAGCAATATTTTTCGGAAAAACCCTAAAATCACTAAGGGTTTTGATTCTGTTGATCTTTGTAAGTGATAATTGGATCGAAGGTAAAGGATTCACATACGAATCAATTGAATATAAACTTGCATTGATTTATAAAACACAGAAAAAGATCTAGGTAATTTTGTTAAATTTTGAAAAGTTCAAAAACGGTTACTGTTTCATTGCAAAAGTCAAACCTAGATCTATTTTTGCACAAAAGTGTTTAACAAAAAGTGTTTGTATTCAAAGACATCACCTTCGATTACAATTTGAGTGAAAATGGACAACATTTGGATTTGATCTGAATTTCAGACTTGAAAAAGCTGAAAATATTAAGAAACTCGAAATATACACATTCTGTGTGTCATTCGAGTTGAGTACCTTAGATATTCGAGTTGTCAACCTTTTAATTCGAGTTGACTACTTGTAATATTCGAGTTGACAACCTTATCATTCGAGTTGACAACTTGTGATATTCGAGTTGACAACCTTTTTAACAAACTCGAATTTCAGAATAACCTCAATCGAGTTTCACAACAAACTCAATCGAGTTACACAACAAACTCAATCGAGTTTCACAACAAACTCAATCGAGTTTCAGAACAAAACAAATCAAGTTTCGTCAAAGACTCAATCGAGTTTCATCAAAGACTCAATCGAGTTTTCCAAAGACTCAATCGAGTTTCATCGAAGACTCAATCGAGTTTGGTAAAAGAATCAATCGAGTTTTACCAAGATTCAATCGAGTTTTACTAAGATTCAATCGAGTTTTTACACAAGAATCATTCGAGTTTTACTCTAAACTCAATTGTCTCACTATATTCATTCGAGTTTCACTCAAAACACAAGAATCATTCGAGTTTGACACACACATTAATCGAGATTTATACAACAAGTCTATTCACTGTCTGAGTTAAGTTGCTTATTGCTACTAACAAGTTACTGTGTTGTAGATTTCAGTACTAATCTGTGTTTCAAAGTGTGATCAAAATTTTCAATCTCATTCGGAGTTCATCAGATCTTGGACAAGTTTCCCAAAGATCAATCAACATGTCTAAAGACGCACTGGCCATGGGATCAGAAACCAAACCCCCAATTTTATACAGGGGTGAATATGTTCAATGGCGGGAGCGGTTTCTTGAATTTATCAGTTTTCATGATCTGTCTGAAGAAATGCTGAAATCATTAACTGAAGGACCAGCCATTTTCATAGAAACGATCCCAGGAGTACCAACTGGCAATCCCCCAATTCCACCGAGGACTGTTGAGGTCACCAACCTGACAGAGGCCCAAAAGAAGAGAAAATTAGGGGACAAAACTGCCAGAAAGCTATTGTTGATATCAATCCCCAATGATATTTACACTTGCCTGACAAATACAAAGACTGCTAAGTCAATTTGGGATGAAGTATGCAAAATCATGAGGGGATCAGACAGAGCTGCTACAAATAGGGCTAGAAATAGCCTAATGACGTTTGAGAACTTCAGAGCTCGTGAAGGTGAACTTTTGGAAAACACTTACCTCAGATTTGTGAATTTGGTAAGTGAAGTGAAAAGAAACGGAGTGACAAAGTCCAACCTGGACATTAATGTCAAATTTCTAAATGTCCTAAATCCAGAATGGGAAAAATATGCTATGATCATCCAACAAACAAAAGATATTGAGGAAATGGATTTTCATATGCTATTTGAAAACCTCAACAACTATCAAGAAGTTGTGTTGAGAAAAATATCTGGAAAGAAGAAAGCAGAAAAAGAAACTGCTGATCCACTGGCTCTACTGGCAGAGAAAAAGTATAAATATAAGCTGAAAGAAGAGAAAAGAGTAGTAATCAGCAGTACATCTTCCGAATCAGAATCCTCAGATTCATCTGCTGATTCAGAAATAGAAGAGATGAAAAAGCAGATGGCATTGCTTACGAAGGCATTTCAAAAGAAATTTTACAGAAAGCCAACCAACAACAAGCTGCTCTACAAAACAGGCTCTAGGAAAGTTGAGAAAAAGGATAAATATGAGAAATCTGGAGAGAGTAGTGCACGAAAGACTGACAAATATGAGAAGTCAGACAAATCAGCCAAGAAAGAGTCGGAACAGAAATGCTATAACTGTGGAAAACCAGGTCACTATGCCCGGGAATGCAGATCTCCAGTAGTCAAAAACTCAGACTACTATACAAGAAAGGCTCTCTTAGCCAAAGAGAAAGAATCAGGCAAAGCTCTTATGGCGGAGGATGATCATTGGTTACAGTTATCAGAAGATGATGACATCTTGGATGAAGATGCTCATATTTGTCTAAAGTCAGAAATTTTCAATGAATCTGAACTGAGTGAATCAGCTATGATAGCTGAAGATGAGGTGTGGGTTGGACTGACTGATGAAGAGGATGCAGAAAGAAAAGAATCTGAGTCTGATGAAGAGGAAGAGGAAGGAACAGAAGAAGTTGCATTAATGGCAACTGGCCAAAATGAAGCTGAAAATGAGGAAGATTCAGAGTCTGAAAACTCAGATGGTTCAGACAGACCGGAGGTAAATTCTAATTCAAACTCTGACATTGATGAATCATGCATATTAGAAGAAAAACTAACAAATATGGCCTTTATGCTTAAAAAGTTTGAAAAATCTTTAAAGGCAGAAAAGAAAAATGTTCATTCTTTGGAAACCAAACTACGAAATGAACACAACTTAGTTCTAGACTTTTCCAAAGATAAAGCATTAGCTTTACGAGCAGTCTCAGACTTACAAGATAAGGAAAGTGAACTTCAAAGCAATATACTCAATCTAAATCACAAAATATCTGATTTACAAGAAAGACTGTGAATAGCTGAATTAGAAGCCTCAAACTTTTCTGTAAAATATCATGCCATATTTGAAGAAAGAACTAAACTGTATGAGAAAATAAAAAAGATGGAGGATGAATTTATTAAAAGAGGGCAAACAGATCAAACGATTTATTTAAATCAACCAAAAGACACAGAATTTTATAATTCTAAATCAGGAATTGGTTGGGAAAATCCTAAGTATCTGACAAAAGCAATATCAAATTCACCAACACTATATGATGTCAGATACATGAATTTAGGATTAAAAATGACATTTATGAAAGCATCTGAAGAAGTAGAATCTAGCGAAGAAATAAAAAGATTACAATCAGACAAAATGCAAAATTCTGGTGACTATACCAAGATAAATGAAACCAGTAACATTCTTGATACTAAAGAAGAGCACATTCAAACTTATTCTGAAAAGGATTTGTTTGAATTACCTACTAAGTCTCAAAAATTATATTTGCCAAATTCAATTTTAGAACAGATTAATTCTGATTTAGAATTGAAAATTAAACATTTTGAGACAGAGAATGGAACTCTCAAGGCTGAATTAAGAAAAATGGAACATATGTTGAAAGATCAGCCTAAAAACATAAATGTGTCTGATCCACAAACATCTACTTCTCTAGATTCTATAAATACAGAAAAAGAGTTTGATCTGTACATGCACTCTGATGTTAATTCATTAGATCAAATGTTTGGTAAAATTGGTGAATTTATTAAACCTTTGACTAACAAACAATCAAATGGTAATAAAGAACCTGTTAAGATTCTGCAAAGAATGTCTACAGATTCTTTAAAATCATCTGAAAATTCACCATCAGTACAACAAAAGAAGGAGAAAACAAAAATTATTGTTCAGTCTCCTAGCTTTGAAAAGGGTGAATCATCTTCATCAACGGACTCAATTGCACGTAAAGTCCAATCTTCAAAAGGTATGAAAAACTTACAGAAAAAACGAGCATCTAAATCTACTAATTCTCATACTTCTTTTATGTCAGATATCGTTGTGAACGGGTCGAGAAAACAAGTTTGGCGAAAGAAGGAAAGATAACAGAAAAACAAGAGTTTAAAACAAGAGTGGCGCGTGAAGGACAAAAACGTTACAGATAGAAATAGCAAAAATGAACAGTCTGTCTGTAATAATAATAATCTTGTTAAAAATTCTTGTATAAAGTTTTCAAGAACGGACTTAATTGCTTTGAATTCTTATGCTTGTAAGCCTGCAATTGTTAAATATAATAAGCTCGTATGGCAACCGAAGAAGAAGGACCCATTTTATGAACAGAAAAAGGTTCCAAAGAAAATTATTTCAAAAGCAATTCCACCGCGAATTGTACCAAAATGGATACCTAAAAGAACAGTTCAAAAATGGGTACCTAAAATAACTTCAAATGATAAGCTAAAAGCCATATCTGTTAGAAAAACAAATAATACTGTGCATGATTTACCTAAAACTAAAGTACCCAACTACAAGTGGGTACCTCATGTGCTACTTCGTCTTATAGGTAAACCATGTCTGGTACCTTGACTCCGGCTGCTCCAAACATATGACCGGACAACGAGACACACTCACGGACTTTGTAGAAAAGTTCTGTGGGACGGTCAAATTTGGAAATGATCAGTTTTGTCCGATCAAAGGCTACGGAAGTCTCAAATACGACAAAATCACCATCCAAAAGGTCTTCTATGTTGATGGTCTTGGACACAATCTATTTAGCATTGGACAATTGTGTGACAAAGGATTAGAAGTCAATTTCAAAGCCAATCGATGCAGCATCAGATCCGGAGAAGGAAAAGAAATTTTGGCAGGAAACAGGAAAACAAATTTGTACTCCATTGATTTAGCCTCGATTAATCTGAAGAAAGATGTCTGCTTATTGTCAAAAGCTACATCTAAAACAGCATGGCTGTGGCATCGTCGCCTTTCACATCTGAACTTCAATGAGCTGACCAACCTAGCTAAAGGAGGGCTAGTTAAAGGGCTGCCGACGCTCAAATTCCATAAAGAGAAATTATGTGCGACATGTGAAAAAGGAAAGATGACAAGAGCCACACACAAATCCAGAGTAGAACACTCATCCACGAGAGCACTGGAATTATTGCATATGGATTTGTGTGGACCAATGAGAGTACAAAGCATAAATAAGAAACGATATGTATTGGTGATAGTTGATGACTATTCACGATACACGTGGGTTTTCTTCCTGAGATCCAAATCAGATGCAACCGAAACGATCATCGACTTCATCCGAAAAATACAAGTAAAGTTGCAACTCACAATTCAAACAATCCGCTCAGACAACGGAACAGAGTTCAAGAACAAATCACTTGACTCATTCTTGAATTCATTAGGAATTACACATCAGTTTTCAGCTGCTCGAACTCCACAACAAAACGGTGTCGTTGAAAGAAGAAATCGGACACTAGTGGAATCAGCTAGGACGATGCTGGCATATTCCAATTTACCGTTATTTTTGTGGGCAGAAGCAGTTGCAACAGCTTGTTTCACACAAAATCGTTCAATAATAAATAAGAGATTCGGAAAGACTCCTTATGAACTGATTAATAAACGAATACCTAATATTAAATTTTTCCATGTCTTTGGCTGCAGATGCATTATTCTGAACGATAAAGACAATCTGGGAAAGTTTAATCAAAAGGCAGATGAAGGAATATTCATCGGGTATTCAAAGGAGTCGGTTGCTTTCCGAGTGTACAACAAGAGAACCAAGACAGTCAACGAGAGCGTAAATGTCAAATTCGACGAAGGAGTGGTAATGGCTTCTGACAGTTCAGGACCCGAACCTAATATGCAGACTTCATTGGAGTCAACTGAAAAAAATGCTGAACATTCAGAATTACATAAGTTGTTTGAGAATTTTTATGAAGACTATTTTGAAAAGCCCAAAACTAATGTTCAAAATTTGGTGCCTGACAGGATTACTGAAGATCCAGTCATAGTCTCTGATCTTTCTCAACAACAAGGTTCAGAAGAAACTGGAGAAGCTTCAACAGCAAATGTGCAGTCAACTACTGAGATTGTACAACCAAATGAACCTCCACATTTTTTGAAACCCCCATTACTTCTGAACATTCAGAAGCTCCTACCTCAGATGTCCCACCGACAACATCTGGAGTAACTCCCGAACCATATCTAGATCTCAATCCCAACCACGACCCAATAGAACCGTTTCCACATACAGTTAAGTGGACAAGAAATCACCCAATAGAGAACATCATTGGTGATCCATCTGCGTCAGTCCAAACCAGAAGGGCTACTATAAATGAATGCCTATTTTCAAATTTTTTTAAGTAAAATAGAGCCAAAGAATGTAAAAGAAGCCCTTCTGGATGCTGATTGGATTGTGGCGATGCAAGAAGAACTCAACCAGTTCGAACGGTTAAAGGTCTGGAGACTTGTTGAGCGCCCAAAAGACAAATCCATAATAGGCACGAAATGGATCTTTAAGAACAAGAAAGATGAACATGGTGTCATTGTTCGGAATAAAGCTCGTCTCGTGGCCAAAGGATACAGCCAACAAGAAGGGATTGATTATGATGAAACATTCGCACCAGTTGTACGAATTGAAGCTATAAGGATGTTTTTAGCTTTTGCCGCTCATAAAAATGTTACAGTATATCAAATGGATGTTAAAACTGCGTTTTTAAACGGGGAGCTAACAGATGAAGTATATACATATCAGCCGGAAGGGTTTACTGATCCTTCGAAACCTGATCATGTATATATTTTAGATAAGTCACTGTATGGCCTTAAACAAGCACCTCGTGCTTGGTATGATGCACTCTCAACATATCTGTTGAGATGTGGATTTACAAAAGGTGCAGTTGACACAACCCTGTTTATAAAACGTCAGGGGTCAGATATCATACTTATACAGATATATGTAGATGATATAATATTTGGGTCTACAAATCCAGAATTTTGTAAGAAATTCGCATTTTTAATGTCCCAAAAATTCGAAATGAGCATGATGGGGGAAATAATTTTTTTCTTGGGATTACAAGTAAAACAATTAACTGATGGTTTTTATCAATCAGTCAAAATATATACAAGACATGTTAAAGAAATTTAACATGGTCAATAGTACTCCTATGAAAACTCTCATGGCTCCGGATTCAAAGTCAAAACTCGATGCGGACATCTCAGGGAAACCTGTAGATGTGACTCATTATCGAGGTATAATTGGGTCATTAATGTATTTAACAGCTAGTAGACCAGATATTATGTTTGCTACATGTGTCTGTGCTAGATATCAGGCAAATCCTAAAGAATCACACTTAACAGCTGCAAAACGAATTTTAAGATATCTCAAAGGAACTCCAAATCTTGGTTTGTGGTATCCTAGAGAATCTTCATTTAATTTGACTGCTTTTTCTGACGCTGATCACGCAGGTGATAAGATGGACAGAAAGAGTACGCAGGAGCAGTACAGTTCTTAGGTGACAAACCCGTATGTTGGTCATCCAAGAAACAACATTGTGTTTCATTGTCTACAGCTGAAGCAGAGTACGTTGTTGTATCTTCCTGTTGTTCTCAGGTGTTGTGGATGAAGAGCCAACTGCGTGATTACGGGTTTACACCAAAGAAAATTCCAATATATTGTGATTCTCAGAGCGCAATAGCTATTGCATCAAATCCGGTGCAACATTCAAAAACGAAACACATTGACATTCAGTATCATTTCATAAAAGATCATGTAGAAAATGGAAATATAGAATTACATTTTGTACCTACTGAATATCAACTAGCTGATTTGTTTACCAAAGCGTTAGATGAAAAGCGGTTTAATTTTTTGGTATACAAATTAGGTATGTTGAATCGTTAAGATGTAATAATTCAGTAGTTTCAAAATATAATTTTAAAATTTTCAATTTTTAAGTGATTTTTATCTGATGTTAAATTCATGAATCATAAAAAGTTTATATTCTTTAGAATTTAACAAGATCTGGATTGTCATGTGCAGGGGGAGCAGAAAAGAAATTTATCTGATTTTGAATAAATCTGATAAAAATTATCTGTTATTTTGTAGGGGGAGCAGAGCTGAGAAATTGAATATCCAGTTGAGGGGGAGCAACTTTCAGAAATTCAAGGGGGAGCAAATACGTATTGTTAATATTTTTTTTAATATTTTTATATTTTTTTGTGTGTTTTCAATTTTTTTATTTTGTGTGTTGTTTTATGTACAAAATTTTTTTCTCAGTGTGAATTTTTTTAACTACATTTTAAAATTTTTTTTGTTTTGTTTTTGTGTGCTGTTAATATTTTTTTTGAAATTCAAATTTTTTTTAGTCACAATTTTTTGATTGAAAAAGTTAGTCTGTGGGCTAAGGAGGTTTAAATGATGGGCCGGATTTTCAAATTTGAAAATTTAAAATTGGGCCGGGTAAAATTTGACTATAAATTTGAATTTTCAAATTCAAATTCACTTTTTCCGGAAATTACATTTCATCATCTTCTCCAACTAGATTACTTAACTTCAAAGAAAGCTCAAACCCACAACCACAACCGACAATTTTTTCATCAATATTGTGAGTAAAAAAAATTTTATTTCAGTTTGTTTCTTTATCTGTTTAGTATATATGCTTAGTAAGTGATGTTTGCATCTACATGTTTGAATGTTTTTCTTTTTGTGTTCTTGACCGTTGATGGCAAATAATGTGATTTGTTCATGAAACTGAATTTAATTGTGTGATGTTGTTCGTATTGGTACTATGACTATGAATCTGAAGTTTCATAAGTCATTTTTACTTCACACAAACAGAATCATTGATTTTCTAATGAAACAGTTTCGTGTTCTTGAATAATCTGAAATTTGAATTTTTAACAGCTTTAAAGTTGTTTTTGTTCAAAGTTCAGTAAAACAAATGTGTTTAAAATACATTTTCGAAGGGGGTACATGGTTTAAAAGACTGAAAATGATCCTTGAAATTAAATTCATCAAAATCAGTGAGTTTTAGACTTGTAGAAAAATAAAAAGAAATTTCTCGAATAAAGCATCATTCGAGTTGCACTAAGAGTTATTCGAGTTGTATGATACGACATTCGAGTTGCATCAGTGAGTCATTCGAGTTGCATCAGTGAGTCATTCGAGTTGCATCAAGACTTATTCGAGTTGATTCATATAGAACGCAGAGTTAATTGAGTTTAATACACATAACATTCGAGAAACATTTGTGTTTCATGCGAGTTGACAAGTGTGTGTAACACTTAGAAAATTTTCAGAAACATAAGTGCTTCAAGCTTATTCGAGTTGGGACAATGGTCTTATCGAGAAAATGACTTGGTCATTCGAGTTGAGTATTGGATCCCATGTTTCATTCGAGTTTAGTACATAGTCTATTCGAGTTTCATGTATATGCCATTCGAGTTTTGTAGAGACTTAGTCGAGTTTAATATGTACATCATTCGAGTTTTGTAGAGACTTATTCGAGTTTAATGTGTACATCATTCGAGTTGTTTAGAGGCTTATTCGAGTTGTTTCATGTGTCACTCGACATTGATCAAGAGTCATTCGAGAAACTTATAGTTGTATTCGAGTTTCAACAGAAAATTTTTCTAAGTGTGGAATTTTTTTATGATTTAAGAAAAATGTCACATTTTTTAAGAAATTGTTATAAATTTGTGTTTTTCTAACATTGGTCTCTAAACGATTGACTCTGGAGTCCATTCAATAATTAACTATTATTGTCTGGAAACCCGATGCTTTAAAAAGAAAATCACAAGTTTTGACAATTTTTGATAAAGTGTTATAATTTTTCTACACTTTGAAAGATGTCATGTGTGTACATGATCTGACTAACATGATGTTCTTGTTTTTTTTTTTACAGGTGTTCAAATGGCATCCCCAGTACAATCTCAGAATTCAAATTCCTCTGATTCCCATTCATCATCAAACCATACCCTTGTATCTACCCCAGTTAGGTCTACCTCAGTTGCCCGTTCATCACAAACAAACATTATCCCAGATAACCAGCTAGTAAAACCAAAACATTGCCTTCCTTTCCGTGATAATAACCATCGTCTAGATACCAAGGTTATTAAAGTAAGCCATCCTATCATTGTGGACATTCTGAAAGGGCATCCACTCGGGTATCTGCTTCAATACAAACCGTCTATTCCACAAGTGTATTTACAACAATTTTGGCATACTGTCAAATTTGTTCCTGCTGACGGAAATCATCACTTCAAAGTGACAATAGACCAGTTCAAGACGAAAATCACTCTAGCAAGACTGCGTCATAATCTATTTCTTCCGAGACGTATAGACACTGTAAATTTCCCAGAGTTGGCAGACTTTGAAGATTTTGTTTCTGATGAAGAGCTGGTACATGACTTAATCTGCTTGGGCTACTCAAAGCCACTTCCGAAGAGCTCAAAGTTTCATAGGAATGGTTTAAATGGAGAATGGTATACACTCTTTGGAATCATAAATAGGTGTATGACCTCAAAACATACAGGCATTGATAGATGCAGTATTCACTATTTGAGGATATTTCATGGCATAGCATTCAACAAGCATTACGATTATGCTCAGTGCATATGGGAAGATTTGAAAGAGATTGTGCTTGCAAAAACAACGAATAGAGCAAGGAAATTTGTGCCACTTCAGAGATTCATACAGATTCTTATCCGAGGGATCCTTCGTGCTAATGAAAATATTCCGAAGCGAGCCAATTCTCAGAGATGTCCGGATTATGTTATGATGAGCCTACACGAAGTGCCGGACTCCCCAAATGCAAACATTATGCCAATTCCAGAGTCGTTGCTCAAATATGCGGATCAAGAATGTGAGAATGTGAGATTATATCGAATAGATCATGCTCCGATAGAGACCCAGGAACCGGGATCTCTTAGCCCAGGAGCTTTAAGGATAGAGGAACCTCAGCAAGGGGCTGAAGTTCAGGTTGCCCATTCAGAGAGTGAGGGAGATGTTAGTGTGAGGGGTGGTGAGGAAGAAGCTGAAAAGTCAGATTCTGAGAGGACGTTATCAGATATACAAGAAGAGGAAGGAGAAGGAGATGATGATGATGGTGATGATGGAGGTGATCATCATGAGGGAGGAGGAATGATGATAGATATTGTACAAATTGCTACAGAGAGTGTGAGGGATACCATGACCCTAAAAAGCCAGGAATTAACCACGTCTACTGTTAGCTCTCCTATGAGAGTTAGCATTGAACAAGTCAGTATCCCACTGACAATTGCACACCCAACTATCCACTCAGTCTCCTCTCAACAGGAGACTGTTTCAATTGAACACAGGGATGAACCACACAATCTATCCGAAAGTCACTTGGACTTAATGGATATTGAAACAAGTGCACAACTGCCTGTGTGTACGACTTCTTTTCAATCACCGAGTCTAGTTCCTATACAGTCTAGGACACTTGAGTCAACTTCATTTGTTGAAGTGAGTGTGGTTGAACTTAGTGTTCCCACTGGAACATCCTTAGTAACGGAAGCATTTGTTGCTCCGTCACTTGAAGATGGTGGAAGTCCAGTCAGAGAAACGACACTACCAACTCTGAGCACTGGCCACACAGACGTTCTTTACACAAGTTCGACTGCTGTGTCAACTGGAAGTCTACGTGACCCAGTGGTGACTTTATCCCCATTTGTTACTGAATCAACTTTGACAAGTGCATTAAATGAAGCTGTGTCTGGTGTAAATACGCATGTATATAATCAATTAGCTGAGGTAATGGCCCAAATGACAAACATTCAGAAGTTTTTGAAGGGGAAGGATGTTGCAGAGGAATCAGTAAAGCAATCCGAGTCAAAACAAGCTATTGATGAGTTAAAGGAAGAATTGAAGGATTTTGTCTTTGAGCAGTTTGATGAGATGCGAGAACGTATGATCAGCCTGGAAAATACTGTGGTAACCGCGTTAGGTAATCTTTCAGAAAGGGTGGCTGCAGTAGAGGAAACCTGCAAGGCTCAAGCTTCCTCGTCCAAGAGGAAACATGATGAGCATGACGAAGACTCCAATGATGCTCCTCATGAGGGGGAGAAGAGGAGAAAGCTTGATGAACAAACACCTGGGATATTAATGATAACATATCCAGAAAAGGAGCCGGAAGCTCAGGAGAGAGAAGCTGGGGGCTCTAAAGAATCAGCTGGTGAACAGAGAGAGCTGGGATTGATTCTTTATGAAGATGTTCCAGTTCCTTTGAACACTCAGCCTGATATCTATCACTTTGTTGAGTATATTGATTCGGATGAAGATGTTCAAGAGAAAAATCAAGAGCTAAGTATTCAAGGGACAGGAGAAGAGAGAGAAGAGTATATTGAAGTTTCTGAAGATGATGATATAATCGCTTTGACTGATGTAGATTTTAGAGCTGAAAGAATCGAGGAGGAGGAAGTGTTAGTTGAGGAAATTATGAAGGATGTTGAATCAACTCCAACGGTTGAAAAGCCTGAGGTAGTTGTACAAGTTAAAGAGGAGTTTGAAGAATTTCAAGTTGAGAGCAGTGTGGCTCAAGAAAAGATTGTATTGAATGAAGTTGAAGTAATGGATAGGTTTTTCAACGAGTATGTGCTTGCCGATGAGTCTAAGAAACAACATAGACTTAGGTTTGAAGCACAACAAGTGGTTCAGAGGGAGATTCAAGATATGCTAACTTTGTTGAATAAAGATGAGATAAGCAAGAAGAAGGTGAAAAAGCTTGAACTTCCAGAGAATAGATCTGCTGAGTTTATCAGAAAAAGGAACAAGATGCCTTATATTGAAGATATTCTGAAGAAACGGATCTTTTGCAAGAAGCAAGCTCCATGTTCATTCCACAAGTTGTTTAGAGTTCTAGAGCCAAACATGCCTAATCTGGTTAACTATGCCAGTTTTCTGAGAAACAAAACACAGGAGGTTGAAAAGGTCAAGAGCGAATTCAGAATTGTTGACCTTGTGAAGATTGAAAAGGAAAGATTTGTTAAGGTTTTCTATCCAAAAGTCACTGTTACAAGATCAGATGGAAATACTTATGTGTTCACAGAAGCTGACATGTTCAACATGCACTTGGTAGATATTGAAGATCTGTTTGATGAATTGTGCAGAAACAAAAGAAATGAACACTGTAGATTTGCGCTTAAGACACTGTTCCACTTTATGCATACCAAATTGGTATTAATGTCAGTGCAAGATCTACAGATTGGGGTTGAAAGAGGCATGAGGAAGATCAACATGACTGCACCTCACAGAGATATTAAATTTGTTGGTGAGCTGAAAGAATTTCAAGTGATTATGGTGAAGCATCCAGCAGTCATGTATAAAGATCGGAATAAGAAGTTGAGAGCAATGAGGAGTGTGGAGCTGAACAAGTTTTCTGATGGTACTTTGATTAAAGTTTTAAGTGGTTTGAAAGGTAAGCTTGCAGCAGACCAGAAAAGAAAGACAAAGAAAGGAGCCTTATCTGTCAACGACCGAAGACTCATGGTTGAGTTTATTTCAAAGATTGAATAGAGGCTTTCGGATCGTAAAAGTATCAGAAGGTTTGAACAAAAGCTGGGCTTATCAGTTCAATGACTTTGCTTTTTTCATCAAAGGGGGAGAATGTTAGGATATGTTGTAGTTGATGAAAAACAAAGTCTAGGGACTGTTTTTGTATTTCCTTGATAGTTTGTAAAAATATATAAATAGCATCTTTGACTTTCCATTTTAGAAGATCTGACAGAATATCATTTTGTACGTATTCGAATTAGAAAGAGCAGCACTGTACACGAAGATTCTCAATATTCATTTTGTAATCATCAAGATCATCAATCTAATCATTCGGTCAGTGTTGATTACTTTTATTGTTCTTATTAATTTCATGTTGTTGATTAATTGGTAGAAACTACATTTCACACTTATTGCTTACATAATTTCTGTGAATTGTAGGTCCCAAAAGTACCTCAAGTATCTTCTTAAGAGATTAATCGTGTGGAGGGAGGGGTGAATACATTTTATGGGAAATCACACAAATTTGTTTTAATGTTGGTATACTAATATTAACAAGTGTTGTTAATTACAAACATGTTTGGATTGTGAAATGATCTAAACCGATGTGACAGATGAACAATAAAGTAAATATTCTAAGACACACTCAAACTGTTTACAATGGAGCATCTTACAAAAACTCACTGCTAACACACATAGGCGGCGTTTGGCTCGCAGAATGTTTATTCCATGAATAGAATCTGTCAAAGGAAAAAAAATTCTGGAAGGAATGGAATCTGTTGAATCCAAATATTGTAGTTTGTTTGGTTGCCAATAAATGAATGGAATTCATATTCAATTCCTTTACTGTTTTCGGTTTGATTTATAAATCTGTCAAATGAATTGAAGTATGATTTTGATAAATGACCAAAATATATTATTAATAACTTTTAAACAAATTGTAATGATAAAAATATTTGAAAGTATGTTTTTTTCTAATTTTTTTTCTTCCTCAATTAATTCTTTTTCTTTGTAAAACAACTTTTTTTCTTCTCAAATTCATAAAACAAATACATTGAAATGATAACATTAAATATTAATGTTTACCACGTAAGCAAAATAATATCCGATGTGATGGGGTTAAGGTGCACCAAGTGTTGTATAAGGGTGGTATGGGTGGGGTAGAATTAGGTAGGGTAGGCTGAAAGCAGGGTTGGGATCTGATATGGTAGGATGATATGTAGTAGGGTAGATAGGTGTATTGTAAGGGTAGGAAGAGATGTGATATGTTTTGTAGGTGAGTAGATCGGTGGTAAGGTATGGTAGGAAGTCGGGTTGGGGTTGGGGAAGGTATGATGTGGTATGATAGGTAGGTATATAAGGATGGGAATGGATGTGGTAAGTTTGATGAGTGAGTAGATTGTTGGTAAGGTAAGGTTAGTGGGTGGGGTGGGTAAGGTAGGGTAAGAGGTTGTAATATAAGGATGAAAAGAGATAATGTAAGTTTGATAGGTGGATATATTAGTGGTAGGGTAAGAGGAGTAGGGTATGGATGGGTGTGGTCGGGTGAGGTGAGGTGAGGTGAAGTGGGGTAGGTAGGTAGGTAAGGTAGATGTAATATAAAGATGGGAATAGATGTGGTAAGTTTGACGGGGTGGATAAATTGGTGGTAGTGTAGGGTGGGTGCGGTGGGGCAATTATGGTATAGGTAGGGTAGGTGGGGTTGGGTCAATATGATAGGTATGGATGAATAGAGAAGACATGTTATGCGAATGAAATATTCATTCCTTGACAACTCCACTTGGAAAACACATTCCTTTAGTAAATTTATTGTTTTGTTTGAAAGAGAATTGTCATTCCATTGAATTTGACAGTCAAACATGATATGAGAATAGAATGTTCTTTCCTTTCCATCAGATACCTTCAGAATCTGTGAACCAAACGCCCCTTTAGTGTTTGTGTAGGTCCCAAAAGGTTTCCCTACTATGTTTCTCTAAGCTGTAGAGGGGGGGGGGGGTGAATACAGCTACTTAAAAATTTCAACACACTTTCTCAATGTTTGTATGTATATTATCAACAAGTGTCAATTACAAACAAGCTTGAACTGCGGAATGGTTCAAGCTGAGAAGACAGAAACAACAGATAGACTACTAATCTAAGACACACTAAGACCAGTTACAATGGATACACTCACAAAGATGGACTCACTGTTTTTTACAAGATAGACAGACAGACAGGTTGAACAAGAACAGCTTGGACACACTCAACTGTTTTTCTAAGCAGACTTTGCATGCATGAAAACACACTTCTTTGCACGTTCTGAATATCACGCTTCGAATTGTCTCACATTCCTTAGAAGCTTCCTTTTATACTCTCACAGAGAATACTAGTGAACCTTCCTCATTAGATGCAGAGATAGTGGAGTGTCTTTCCAAAAGACAAAAATGCTTTTTTGCACAATCTGACAAAATAACATTTGTCCCTACATTGCAGAATCTTAGTATTTTTCATTTTGTCTCTGGTGCAGACTGGTTTACCTTAAAGAGGAATGTCAACTTTAATCCTTTCCTCTTCATGTATCAGAACAGCTTGGGCAGGGTAAGCAGCTTCTGATTTTCCACTTTGTCTTCGACTTGCAAACTAATCTTTTCGTCCAAGACAATACACGATGACATGGAAAAAAATTCCATAAAGTGTATAACCTATTCACAAAGAACAGATTACTTAGTTTTGGTCCAAGCTACACAACAGACATGAGCAGCGTACACAGTTTATGTCCAACCTGTTTAACAGAATAGAACAGCTTGGACAATCTTCCTTAGTTGCAACAAATGCAACAGGGTAAGCAGCTTTGACTTATATTGCAAATCACTTTTCAGGTTTCAAAAGGCATTAAGAGGCCTTACATTATACCTTCAAGTGCATCAAACAGGTTTGATTAATAATCTCCCCCTAAGACGTATAACAGGTTTGACTAATGCCTTTTTGTGCCTAACAATCTCCCCCTATTTGCAATAATCAGTCTAAGCTGATTCCATCAATTATCACTATATATTTTTACATTACATTTGTTGAAATGAAATTACAACATTGAAGCAAAGTAAAAGATCAGTTTATATATACACTGATATTGATTATAAACGACACATGTTTTAAAGAAGTACAACTGATGTACTAAAGTAAATTACAACTAATGTAATAAGACAGATTACAACTGATGTAATAAAGTACAACATATGTACAAAGAGAATTTCAACAAATTGGACTGTTGATGGTGGGAGCAGGTAATGGCAAGCCTGTCCAACTTATGGACAACTTCCATTCTTCATCTACTCAGTAGTAGATGGACCTTCAAGTTGTGGCCTTGATTCAAACAGGTGTTCAAAGCGCTCCATGGTCTCATCGATCTCTTCTATTTCATGCCTAAGAAACATGAAGTTAGGATGTTGAAGTTCTCCGTTTTCATAGAAACCCTTGAGCTGTTCCCAGATGATTGCTCTCCATTTTGAGGATTGACTAAAAGTGTTGGAGAGTCTAAAGGCTATGATTTGCTTGAGACCAACATTATGAAGATCAGATGCCCTTCGGAAATACATTTTCTTTGTTAAGGGGTCCACAAAGAACACCCCTAGCTCAGGTTCTTCTATGAGTTTGCCTTCCTCAGGCTCAACTCCCCATAGTAGACTATGATCCACCCCTTTGATTTCAACGGCAATGATGCCTTGTTCAATCATCATGAGGAGCTCTTCAAGCTCTGTATACATTCTCTTTCTCTTGGGCCTGATCTTAGGTTCCACCAGAGAGGTACCTTTGATTTGTTCTTCAGGAATTAAGCCAAGGTTTTTGACTTTCTCCATTAGTGTTTTGACATATGCCCTTATAGTTTTAGCAGTTTCAGATTTTGACTTACTCAGGGCAACTGCCAATTCAACCCATTCTCTGTACCCCATGCAAGCAACATCAGCATACTCATAAGCTTCTAATTCTGGACCCTCAGCACCTAGCCTGGTTATATGAAGCTTCCACTGCTTGCCTTTCTTAGAAATAGTGATAGCTATGACAATGGTTTCCTTTGCAAGTCTTCTGCTGGCCACATCAAAGAATTTCTTCCTTGTCATGTTGTCAAAAGGTACTTGGGCTCTTGCTGAGGAGGATACAGACTTTGACTTGGTCACTAAGACCTGTTCACTTTGCTCCTCTCTCCTTCTTTCTCAATCACTTACTCTTTTAAAGCCTCTAACAGTTTCCTTTGAACATCCAAGGAAGGCATTTTTTATCTTTTTAGCTTCCTTGGCTGCAAAGGCCTTGGCAGCTTTGGCAGAGGCTGCTTCCTTCTTTTGTCTTTCTATAATCTCAAGCTGCTCTTCTTTGAATGTGTAATAAGTCTCCAGTGAAACGCCCATTTCTTTGGCTTGAGACTTGTCAAATTTGAGATGAGCAGCTTTGAGATAGTCAGTGTCCACAGAGGCCTTTTCTATACCCTTTGCTGTTTTAGCTATAACAGCTTCAGTTTCCTCTTCTTCTTCTTCCTCGGTCTGTTCCAAAATTAAGTGTCTCTTTCTGCTTGGCTTGTCCTCAAGAATGGATTCCTCCCCCTTAGATGGTGCAATGCTTGGAGATCCAGGCTGAGCAGGTTCAGAGACTTTGGATAAACCTGCAACAGGACCAGTTTATGAAATACCTGTTGCCTGCCCTACTGAGGTTGATTTCTCCTTAGAGGAAGATGAAGATTTCTCCCCCTTTGACTTTGTCTTCGAGGTAGATATCTTCTCCCCCTTTGAAGGAGATAGCACAGAGCCTTCAACAACAGTTATGCCTGACGGAACGGATCCAACAGGCTGGACAGCAGCAGTTTTGGAAATAGGCTTTGAACCAACAAGGCTATGTGAGACATCCTCATGTATTAATGATATAATTGATAACACGAGGATCAGCAAACAACCCAACAATTAACATGCAAATTAAATTGATAAACTTAAAGCAATTTTAAGTAGCTCCACGCTAAAGCAAGAGAATGTATATGTCTACAGTAATATAGTCTAACTATTACAACATCTTGAATTGCTTTAAAAGCATGAAATCCCAGCCCCAAAGCTATATCGTCCATGTACCAAATAGCTTCTAAGGTCACCGAGATATGAAATGAAATGCCTAGGAGGAAGGTCCAGCTACACCTTTTCCTTTGCCTGAAAATATTGAAAGTCAACTCGTAAGCTAATGCTTAGTGAGATAACAGATTATGCATTCAACAATTATTTATTTACAAACTATTGTGAAAACGGGCAGTGCAAGCCCCATTACAAGTGAAAACCATGCAGTGCAAGAATGGGGTTTGGCAGTTCTAGATTGCCGATCGTGGATGTGCCGAACCTGACCAGGAAAGTGAATGGGATGATCATTCCCCGACAATGGCCTGCTTTCAGCCCAGTCCAGGTCGCATCAGATTGTGAAGTAATCATCATGCAGTGCAAGCATGAATAAATAGATGCACTTTCAAATGAACGCTAGCTACATGTTTCTCACATGTCAAGTACGAGTGTGCATCATAACAATGAATCATATATGAGTGCCAATTTATGTATATTGAACAACATGAACATGTCATTGAAAGTTGAAAAGTGAATGCAAAGACATTAAATGTTCGAATAATAATCTATTACTCACAGTGGTTTGTATAGTGAAAATTGGCTCTGAATCAATGTGTGTTAGACAAGACAACAAACACCCTGTTATGTCAATGTAGTGTATCAATGTCAGTTCTGCTAAAAACTTGATTCTGAAAAGTTAAGTAATTGAATCGAAATTCGGACCACATCCGAGTTTCGGATGAACCCGAAATCCGGATGGCCCGAAGTCCATCCTTAGTAATTTATTCTGTAAACCCCATCCGAAATTCGGATGAGACTAGATCCGAAATTCGGATGAACTGTTGATCCGAAATTCGTATCATAACTTAGTGATTTTTCTATGAATTTCCATTCGAGATTGGATGTGATTTGAATTCGGTTATGACCTGAACTCGGATGGATCCGAATGGTGACTAGGTCCGAAATTCGGATGACCCGAATTGTGTTCATCAGGTCCGAATTTTACACTTGTACTTTTCTAATATTTTCCAGATTTCATTTTGATTATTTTATGCATGTTTGTGACTGAAAACTATTGATATAACTTAATTGTACTCTTTTTAACACTTTATAACATGAAACATAACTTAAATATACCAAATTAGTCCCTTTTTGTCCATTTTTCATCACTCGTCGATGAACACACACACTAAAACACATAGTGATTTCCAAAATCGTATTTATACCTCGATTCAGAAGCAGAAATTTGGTATGTAGGATCCTTAACACTCAATTTTAACATATCAACATTAACAAACAAAATGCAATTACATCCTTAACTTAAATCTGTGATTCGGTTCATCACAAAACCAAACACAAAACTCTAAAATTTGTAAATCTGAGCAAGTATTACCTTGATTTGTTGCTTGTAGTGTTAATAGTTCCTTAATTGCAACTTGTATCCAGATTTTCAGCTTTCAATTCCAAACTTTTTGTGTCCTTGATGAAGAACCCGCAAGTTTAGAGAGAGTGTGAGAAAGAGACGGTGAGGAGAAGAGAGAGAGTGAGAAATGGCAAAATGAACAATTTTGTTCATTTTATTTGTTTATATTTTGCCTTTATTACACATAACGCCCCTCAACTTCGTATTTTCTCAATTAAATCTTTCTAACCATTTGAGTTGGTTTCTATTTGTTACGCTTGCTCAAAAAACAACGATGAGGATTTCTACTCATCATTTTCATATTTAAAATTCTGAATGAAATTTGCTTAAACCGAAATGATAATTCATTAAAACAATCAATTGAGTCTTCAATCGTAAATTACAAGTGCTTAAAACTTAGTGATGTTACAGCATGGGCTCCACCACGCCTATACTTCGTCCGCGAAGTCATGCTGCGCTAAACAGACTTGGGTACTTAGTCTTCATGTCCTCTTCAGACTCCGAAGTGTGGTTAGCTCCCCTGTGATGCTTCCATTTGACTAGCACCATTTTGATTTCTTTGTTGTGGAGTTTCTTGATTTTTGTTTCCAGTATGCACTCCGGTTCATCCACAGACCTTAGCCGTTCGTCAACTTGTATCTTTGAGTGATCAGTCCATGGTTTCCTCTCGGGCACCAGACTTTTTTTAAGTACCCCACGCGGAAAACTGGATGAACTCCTGACAGTTCCTCTGGTAAGTCCAAGTGATATGACTGATTTCCAACTTTTTCAAGTATCCGAAAGGGTCCTACAAACCGAGGAGATAGCTTTCCTCGCTTCACAAATCTTGTGACACCTTTCATCGAGGATACCTTCAAGTAGACCCAATCATCTTTTTGAAACTCGATAGCTTTGTGACGGCGATCATGGTAGTTTTTATGTCGATCTTGCCCCATTTTCATGTATTGACGGATGAGCTGGATCTTTTCGTTGGTTTCTTGCAGCAAAGCTGGCCCGGCGATAGGAGTTTCTCCTGTTTCCCTCCAACAAGTTGGAGTCCTACACTTTCTTCCGTATAGGAACTCAAACGGTGCCATTTTGATTGTTGAGTGATAACTATCGTTGTAGGAAAATTCAGCCAGTGGAAGGTGATCGTCCCAGTTACCACCCAAATCCATGACATAGGCTCTCAACATGTCTTCCAGTGTCAAGATAGTTCTTTCACTTTGTCTGTCAGATTGAGGTCTATAAGCAGTACTCATGGCGATACGAGTACCAAGACTGTTTTTGCATGGCAGCCCAGAAGTTTGAAGTGAATCTACTGTCTCGGTCAGAGACAATAGACTTGGGAATACCGTGTCTTGTGACGATTTAATTCATGTAGATTTGGGCAAGATGGTCCAGAGAATAGGTTTCCCTGATAGGTATGAAGTGAGCGGATTTGGTTAGTCGATCAACAATGACCCAATGGAATCATGTTGATGACGAGTTTTTGGCAGCTTGGTTATAAAGTCCATAGTAATATGATCCCACTTCCATTCTGGGATAGGAAGAGGTTGCATACTACCATAGGGTTGTTGGTGTTCAGCTTTGACCAATCTGCATGTTCTGCACTTCTCCACGTATTGACCGACATCTCTTTTCAACACTGGCCACCAGAAATCCGCTTTCAAGTCGTTGTACATTTTTGTGCTTCTAGGGTGAATAAAAATTTTTGACTGATGAGCTTCTTCCAGAATTACTTCTCGCATACCACCAGACTTTGGAATCCATATTCTGCCGTATATACCCTTCAGTCCGGTTCCGTCATCTTGCATTAGTGATAGTTGGATTCTTACGTCTTCGTTCTTAATATTTTCCTCCTTTAAGGCCTGCAATTAAGCAGCCCTTACATCATCAATGATTGTTGACTTCAGCATGGTAGAAGTCAAGGCATATCAGTACGCCTTGCAGTAAGTTTTCCTACTCAAGGCATCTGCAACTACATTTGCCTTTCCGGGATGGTAGAAAATTTCACAATCGTAGTCTTTGATTAGCTCCATAGACCTTCATTGCCTCATATTTAAGTCCTTCTGACTGAATATGTACTTCAAACTTTTGTGGTCGGTGTAGAGTTGACATTTGGTCCCGTAAAGATAGTGTCTCCAAAGTTTTAAGGCAAATGTCACATCAGTTAGCTCTAGGTCATGAGTAGACTAGTCTTTCTCGTGTGGTTTAAGCGATCTAGAAGCGTATGCTATGACATTTCCTCTTGCATCAGTACTGCTACAAGTCCCATACCTGATGCATCGGTGTAAACTACGAAATCCTCGTTCCCTTCAGGCAGAGCCAAAACAGGTGCTTCACTTAGTAGCTTCTTCAATTTGTCAAAAGTCATTTGTTGTTCTTCTTTCCAAAAGTAAGTTGCCTTCTTGCGAGTAAGCTTGGTAAGCGGAACGACTATCTTGGAAAAGTCTTTGATGAATCGGTGGTAGTAACCAGCCCATCCCAAGAAATTGCGAATTTCTGAGGCATTGCGAGGTGATTCCCAGTTCTGGATAGCTTCGATCTTTGAAGGCTCAACAGCAATACCAGCACCAGATATCACGTGCCCCAAGAATTGAATCTGAATTGAATGTTGAGAAGGAACAAGTTAACAAAGAGTTTACAAGTGAGTATAGGGATCAAGAAATTTTTTGGAATGTTGAGACGTACCTGCCTCAACCAGAATTCACATTTTGAGAATTTGGCATAAAATCGCTCTTTTCGCAGCAACTATAGCAATTCTCTCAGATGTGTTGCATGATCCTCTTTGGTATTTGAATATATTAGAATGTCATCGATGAAAACGATGACAGATTTGTCGAGCATTGGCCGGCAGAATCTATTCATGAGATCCATGAAAGAATCCGGTGCATTCGTAAGACCGAACGGCATCACCAGAAACTCGTAGTATCCGTAACGAATTCTGAAAGTCGTTTTAGGAATATCATCTTAGTGGACTTTGAGCTGATGATATCCCGATTGAATATCAATCTTTGAGAAGTAACTAGCGCCTTGCAACAGGTCGAAGAGATCATCAATTCGGGGCAATGGGTATTTGTTCTTGATTGTAACCTTGTTGAGTTCTCGGTAATCGATACACATACTCAGTGTGCCATCCTTTTTCTTAACAAATAGAATAGGATCGCCCCAAGGGGATGAACTTGGGTGAATAAAACCTTTATCTAGTAGCTCCTGTAATTGTTTCATCATCTCCTACATTTCTGCAGGGGCTAATCGGTAGGGAACCTTTGCTATTGGAGCAGCTCCGCCAACAAGATCGATGCGGAATTCCACTTGACGATCATGTGGTAATCCCGAGATATCTTCTGGAAAGACATCTGGAAGTTCAGAAACGACTGGAACGGTGGAAGAAGATTTAATTTCAGCCTTTGCATCGACTGCGTAGGCTAGATAAGCAGAACAACCCTTAGCGACGTACTTTCGGGCTTTTGCGATTGAAATAAGGAATAAGTCGCCTTTTTGTCTGTCACCGTAAATGCAGATGTCACGGCCATCAGGAGTAGTAATCTTGAACATTCTTTTCTTGCACATTATTTGAGCTTCGTTATGGACAAGCCAGTCCATACCCACAATGACATCAAATTACCCAAACTCCATGGGAATTAAGTCTAAATTGGTTACTACGTCCACTATCAGTAAGGTACAATTCCTATGAACTTTATCTGCTTTAACTAACATATTGCTAGCAGTTTCAATGTCAAGCACAAATTGCAAGTTTGATGTAGGCATGTTAAGTTGACGAGCAAATGAAGTGGAGACAAACGAACAATTGGCTCCGGAATCAAATAGAATGCGTGCCGGAATTGAACTTACAAGGAACGTACCAGTGACCACCTCCGGGTCATCTTTTGCTTCCTCAGCTGTGATCTAAAAATCCTGTGTTGGAGCTCTCTGTGTTTGATCCATTCGAGCAGTGGAAGCTCCAGAATCATGTCTTTGATTGCTGTGCATTTTGATCTCTTGGGGGTCTTGGGCAGTCTTTTGCAAAATGGCCAAGTCTATGGCAGTTGTAGCACGCATCGCCTTTTCGAGGGCAATGCTCCTAATGATGGACTTTCTGCCCACAGCAGACACAATACATGTCTTGAGTTTTACACTTCCCATAGTACGTCTTCCTGCATCGCCTGCAGTCCCTCATTTCAGTATTGGCCGAAAAGGCATTTCCCTTCTTTGGCGAAGAAGATGGTTGATATGATTGCGGAGAAGATCGGGATGATCCAGACTCCCGTTGCCTTTTTGGCGGCAACGGTTGAGTCGGTACTACAGCAGTTGACCCCATGACGTACACAGATAGCAACACAATCTTCTCCACATTACGAGCAGCCTCCAACATGCTAGCAAAAGTTGTGTACCGAACGCTGCTCATCGGTTGGCGAATTTCGTAATCCAAACTGGCCTCAAACCGGCATATCTTCCTTTCCTCCGTATCGACTTGTTGTGGTGCGAAAAAACTTAGACGAGCAAACTCGACAGCGTATTGTGTGACTGTCTTTGTTCCTTGTGTCAGACTTAAAAATTTTGCCTCAAGACGGTGCTTTTCCTCAGCAAGACAATATTGTTAAGAGAATACTTCCTTGAACTCATTCCACGACATGTGACACACTACCTCCATCATCAGCACATTAATTATAGCGTCCCATCACATGACTACATACCTTGCAAACATCGTCGTGGCAAACTGAACCATGTCCTTTTCAGCGCAGTCGCTGATTCTGAAAGTTCTTTCGGTGGTGGTGATCCACTACAGTGCCGTCACGGCATCTCCAGTCCCATCAAAAGTAACAACTCCATTACTTTTGAAGTCCTTAAACCTACACCCCTTTGCTTTGTTAGAAGAACCAGTGTCTTCTTGCCTTTCCTCTTGCTCTCCCTATTGCTGTCATTCCTTGTTCTTTCTTTTATCAGCCTTTCGCTTGGCTTCGGCCTCGTCTCTGGCCCTTAATTGATCGGCGAATGACTGAGCCTGCTCAGACATTCGTTTGGCCTATAACTCGTTGTTATGTTCCATGAGAGTTTGCATCATCTGGAACATCTGCCGAGGAGTCATATCGTCTCCTGACATGTTCTGAAATATAACAGATAATATTTAGAAAATTTATTTCTGAGTCCTAGTATTTACAGTTACCCTTTGTCCCCCATGTGCATGTCAATCCTATCTTAGATCAGATCATTTCCTAGGAGTCCATTCTAATATCATAACCTATGTTTGAGTCCAAGTCCTCGCGGACACTTGAAACCTCAAACTAATGCTCTGATACCAAACTGAGACATCCTCATGATAACACCATGATAAACAAATAACTCAATAATTAACATGCAAATTAAATTAATAAACTTAAAGCAGTTTTAAGTAGCTCCACGCTAAAGCAAGAGAATGTATATGTCCACAGTAACATAGTCTAACTATTACAACATCTTGAATTGTTTTAAAAGCACGAAATATCAGCCCCAAAGCTATATCGTCCATGTACCAAGTAGCTTCTAAGGTCACCGAGATATGAAATGAAATGCCTAGTAGGAAGGTCCAGCTACACCTTTTCCTTTGCCTGAAAACATTGAAAGTCAACTCGTAAGCTAATGCTTAGTGAGATAACATATTATTCATTCAACAATTATTTCTTTACAAACTATTGTAAAAACAGGCAGTGCAAGCCCCATTACAAGTGAAAACCATGCAGTGCAAGCATGGGGTTTGGCAGTTCTAGATTGCTGATCAGGGATGTGCCGAACCTGACTAGGAAAGTGAATGGTATGATCAGTCCCCGACAGTGGCCTGCAGTCAGCCCCAGTCCAGGTCGCATCAGATTGTGAAGTAATCATCATGCAGTGTAAGCATGAATAAATAGATGCACTTTCAAATGAACGTTGGCTACATGTTTCTCACATGTCAAGTACGAGTGTGCATCATAGCAATGAATCATATATGAGTGCCAATTGATGTATATTGAACAACATGAACATGCCATTGGAAATTGAAAAGTGAATGCAAAGACAATAAATGCTCGAATAATAATCTATTACTCACAGTGGTTTGTACATTGTAAGTTGGCTATGAATCAATGTGTGTTAGACAGCACCACAAAGATCCTGTTATATCAATGTAATAGTGTATCAATGCCAGTTTCTGCTTAAAAAATGATTCTGAAAAGTTAAGTAATTGAATCGAAATTCGGACCACATCCAAATTTCGGATGAACCCAAAATCCAGATGGCCGAAGTCCATCCTTAGTAATTTATTCTGTAAACGCCATCCGAAATTCGGATGAGACTAGATCCGAAATTCGGATGAACTGTTGATCCGAAATTCGTATCATAACTTAGTGATTTTTCTATGAATTTCCATCCGAGATTGAATGTGATACGAACTCGGTTATGACCCGAACTCGGATGCATCCGAATGGTGACTAGGTCCGAAATTCTGATGACCTGAATTGTGTTCATCAGGTCTGAATTATACACTTGTACTTTTCTAATATTTTCCAGATTTCATTTTGACCATTTTATGCATGTTTGTGACTGAAAAATATTGATATAACTTAATTTACTCTTTTTAACACTTTATAACATGAAACATAACTTAAATATACCAAATCAGTCTCTTTTTGTCCATTTTTCATCACTTGTGGATGAACACACACACTAAAACACATAGTGATTTCCAATATCACATTTATACTTCGATTCAAAAGATGATATTTGGTATGTAGGATCCTTAACACTCGATTTTAACATATCAACAATAACAAACAACATGAAATTACATCCTTAACTTAAATCTGTGATTCGGTTCATCACAAAACCGAACACAAAACTCTAAAATTCGTTAATCTGAGCAAGTATTACCTTGATTTTTTTGTTGTAGTGTTAATAGTTCCTTAATTGCAACTTGTATCCAGATTTTCAGCTTTCAATTCCAAGCTTTTTGTGTCCTTGATGAATAACCCGCAAGTTTAGAGAGAGTGTGAGAAAGAGACGGTGAGGAGAAGAGAGAGAGTGAGAAATGGCAAAATGAACAAATTTGTTCATTTTATTTGTTTATATTTTTCCTTTATTACACTTAACACCCCTCAACTTTGTATTTTCTCAATTTTAATCTTTCTAACCATTTGAGTTGGTTTCTATTTGTTATGCTTGCTCAAAAAACAACGATTAGTCCTCATCATTTTCATATTTAAAATTGTGAACGAAATTTGCTTAATTCGAAATGATAATTCATTAATACAATCAATTGAGTCTTTATTCATAAATTACAAGTGCTTAAAACTTAGGGATGTTACATTATGCACTAAGAAAGCCAAGTGGTCCTTAACCTCTGCTAACTGGGTAACACAGGTGTGAAGGGAAGAAGAATGAGAGGTTGTGAGGGAGGACAGCTGGGAGATAGCAGCCCTGTCAAATTCTGTGAACACCATACTTTGAAGCGGTACAAGAGTCAGGTCAAGGGAATCTTGCATATCATCAAAGTTTGAGGACACAGAATTGGACAGAGACACCACTAAGGTATTTAGGTTGGCCAAAGTGGAGGGTAGAGTAGTTGAGCAGGTTTCAGCAAGGGCTGATAGATGTTGGGAAACAGCTGATAGTGTGGACACGGAGTCCTGTTGGTGAGAAAGAATTGAGGAGAGGGAGGAGGATAGTAGTTGCAACTGTGTAGTGAGTGCAAGCAACTGAGAAGAATGATCAGCTTGGGGAGCAGGGGTGGGAAAAGAAGTCCTGAACGAATCAAGGAACTCCTCAAGCTGGGCAGACACAAAGTCTGAAATAATGGAGGGAAGAGAAGTCATGGAGGATTCAAAAGATCCAACTTTGTTGGTCAGCACAGAAAGCTGATCCTTCAAAGACAGATCTTTGGGGGATGGAGGTGTATGGGTTGACTGTTTGGATTGCATTGATGGTGAGGAGTGTGATGGTGATGGTGAGGATTGAGGAGTATGGGGGTCAGTAGGTGAAGGTAGAGAGACTTTGGATAGTAATTCCATAGCCTGGGCATAAGTTAAACGCCCCAACTTGGAAGGGTCAAGGGGACCTTCAGCAGTGGCTATAGCTGCATCATTAGGAGAGGCAGTGGGAGTTGCTGGCCTTTCAGATGTCACTGGGATGGTGGCACCTTCATTAAGACCTTGGATGGTTCCCTCAGTAGTACCTTGGTTTGTAAGTACCTCTTCATGGGGAGTTGGGATGTGCATTTCAACATCATCAGTGGTGAAGGCTGATGATGGAATGTGCACTTGGGGAGCAACCTCACCAAAGGGATGTTCTATTCCCTGAGGTTCATCAGCTTAGGTTGATGGTCCTTCAACTGTTGTTGAGTGTGGAACAGCTGCATCACCAGGAGCAGAATTGAAAGGCTGATCTGCTGATTAATTTATATCAGCAGGTTTGGCACCTTATGCAGACTCAGTATGTGGAGAAGAAATATGAGGGGGTGACTGTGTGGACTCAGTGTGGAGTGGAGAGGGCTCCTGTCTTCCAATGTCTTTAGCTTGTTGAGAGGCTTGGACAGTTGATGTGGTGGTCTCCTTTTGTACAACTGGTTCCTGCTGGGAGGAACCAGAGGGCCTAGGCTGACTCAGGGTGGACTCTTTTTGGAGTGAAGCCTGCTCCAAATTTGCTGCACTTACTCCCAAAATAGGAGAAGTAAAAGCAGCAGGGATTGCTTCTTTATCAACTGCCTCTTGCTGTCCCTATGAGCGTAAGCAAAGGATGCCAATGAATCTGCTACTTTGTTCCCTTCTCCCAAGATGCGGGAAAGATTGCATGAAGGATTGGGAGGGGTCAGAGGGACTAGTTTGGGAGGATGGTTTCTTTTTTGCTAATGATTTTCTTCTGTTATAGAATTTGAGGGAATATGTGGAGGATGGATGTTGTGGAGAAATGATAGGTTGTTCTGTTTGGACTAGTGGGGAGACTAGGCTAGAGACGGGAGGTTGTTCCTGTTCTAAAGTCTCAGGTGCCACAGAGGCACCAGCCGCAAAGGCTTCAGCCACGAAGGCTTTAGGCTCAACTGATGAACCAGGGTGACCAGCCTACTCCCCCTCAGCCACTGAGGCTGATGGGGCAGACTTAGCTGTTTTAGCCTTCCTGCGGACAGGCTCAGCTTCACTTGATTGCAAGGCCCTTTTGATCAGTTTAGGCCTTGATTTGGATTTTCCTTTGGGAGCAGTGACTGGATCCACCTTCTGAGTAGAAGGTCCTTCCACTAAACCAAGCAACCTCCTCATTGGTGTTGACAGAGGAGGTTCATTTTCAAGAACTGGGGCATAGAACACCCTATTTCCAATAATAGGAAATGTAGCAATAGAGAGGTAAGGTTGAGTATTGTAGAGTTGCTAACCACATACATGTTTGAAAATGAGACTGAGGAACCTTGGATATCTGACAGTAGCTGGACGTTGTTTTTTCTCCACCAGATTCCTCAGGTTCAGGAAAATCCACCTTGCCATGTTCAAGGTTGTCCCATCCACAAACTGTAGGACAATAGGAATCTCATCCCCGCTGAGTTGATCAAAGGAGCCAACTTTGCAGCTCAGGCTCATCACCATTGAGGCAAAGAGAAAGTTGTAGGTTGAAGATAGATCCCTCCTAAACAATTTAGCACCCACTTTTGGTTCTGCTACACCACATAAGCGTAGCAAGTTGCCCATCTGTTCGTCCTCAGGCTGAGCTTTATCATACTTATCAGCAATGGGTAGATGAAGTACTTCCCTGAGAAGAGCAGTAGTGATCTCAATAGATTGAGTGCCATTGAGAATGGTTCCCCTGATAGTTTTGGTTGATGAATCATACGAACAGGTGTACCAAAACTCATAGACCATCTCTTGGTACATGACACTAGGAGAGGCTGTCATTGCATAGTGCAGGGGATGGGCTTGCAGAAACTCCACCATGGGTTTATAACCTTTTCCCACATAATTTTTGGGAATGGTCAGGTTAGCAATGTAGTTGGTGGGTTTGATTGTAAGCATTGTGTTGACAGAGAGATGTTTTTTGACATCATCTCCAACGAATACAGGAAGAAAGGGGTTATTTTGTTGAGCCATTTGAGAGTGGTAGGGATGCACGATGATTGGACACTTAGTCTGTTTAGGGTTTATCAGAGGGTTATGGAAGCAGTAGGAAGAAGAATATGATAAAACAGTGGTTTAGGTATTTATAGGATTTGAATGTGAGTGAGTAGGAGAGAGAAAGGTTTGGGCAGTTGATTTGAAATGTTTCTAACGGAAAACAGAACGGTTTACCTTGTCAGAACGGTTGTCAGACCAACTTGATCTTTATAAATAATAACACACATAACAAACATTATCCGCAGTTAATTAAGTTAAATAAATACTTAATTTAAGTAACTTAAATGTGAAGAAAGGTAATTAAAACTGATGTTCTAAGCTGTTGTTCAAGCTTGTGATGAACAGGTTTCATCACAAACTGATCACTCTTCAAGCTGTTCATGCAACCTGTGCAGCTGGTATGAGAACAAGTTTCATTGTAAAACTTGTTCAATAGCTGAATAGGTTACGAGTCATTTCCTTGTATGACAGATTGAAAGAGTGATCAGGGTGGAATCAGAACAGGTTTGAGATTAAAACTTATTTTGTCAAGCCTGTTTCATGTCCAAGCTGTCCAAATTTTCAAAAATTGGCAAAATACTGGACAAGTAAAACCTGTCATGTCAAGCTGTTCTGTAAAATTTTGATTGTCTTGAACAAGTGATCTTTCAGAAAATCAATGACACTTAGTCACTTTTATTTAACATACCCAGCTTGCTTACAAGGTAATTAAACATGTTTTCATCAAGAGGTTTGGTGAAAATGTCTACAAACTATTCTTCTGAGGAAATAAAGCTTACCTCCACATAACCTTTTTTGATGTCATCCCATATGAAGTGACTCTACAGTGGAAGACTGGATTGTTGGAGATAGCTATGGCACTTGTATTGTCACACAGAATAGGAGTTTTCCTATATACAAGGCCATAATCCTCAAGCTGATGCTACATCCATAGAATCTGCCCACAGCAGCTTCCAGCAGCAATGTACTCAGCTTCAGCAGTAGAAGTAGAAACAGGAATTCTACTTCTTGCTGCACCAACTGATCAACTTACCACCAAGAAGTTGACATCCACCTGTTGTTGTGGAGTTCTTATAGCTGAAAAGTTTTGTGAGATCCCTCTTTCTTCACAGAATTCCTCAAGAGTACTGTTTCTGAATTCAGTACCATGATCACTTCTAAGCTACTTGACTTGGGCAGAGTTTAGAACTTCCATCTTCTTGATAAATCCAATAATTTCTCTGGCAGCCTCTCCTTTGGTCTTTAGGAAGATCACCCATGTAAACCTGGAGAACTCATCAACCATTACTATAGTGTATCTTCTACCTCCTAGACTTGGAACACTAACAGGTCCAAACAAGTCCATATGGATTAAGAAGAGAGGAGTATCAATAGAAAAATTATGTTTGGATTTAATAGATGTTTTTCTCTGCTTGCCTTTCTCACAAACTGTTGCAGAGTTTATTTTAACAAAGGTTATAGAAGGCAAACCTGTTACCAACCCTTTCTTACAGAGTTTGTTGATATTCTTGAAGTTCAGGTGTGATAGCCTTTTATGCCATAACCAGTTTAGGTCTGCATTGCTCCTTGAGATAAAGCAGGTTTCAGTTGTAGGATCAGCAGATTTCATGTCCACAACGTATACACCTTTCTTCTTTTATGCACACAACACAACTTTGCCTTGGGGATCCAGTATGTACCCCAGGTGCTCATCAAAGTTAACCTTGTAGCCAGCATCACACAGTTGGCTAATGCTAACAAGATTATGTTTTAGCCCAGACACATAGGCTACTCTTTTGAATATTGCAGCACCAGCTTAAAGTGTTCCATATCCTTCTGTGGATCCCTGAACATTGTCACCAAAGGTGACCTTTAGTCCTTTTTCAGGACTGAGATCACTCAACAAATCTTAGCAACCTGTCATGTGGCCTGAGCAGCCGCTGTCCAAGTACCAAACCTAGCTTGGTTGTTTAACCTGCAGAGTGTCATGGGAAAATATTAGTTTTTAGGGGGAACTCATCATAAGGATGAGTTCTCCTTCTTCATCAACATTTGTTGACGGACCACTAAGATCTACACTAATATTTCCAATTTGGATTGTATCACCTTGGATACTCTCCTCAATGACTATGTTACTTCCAACACTTCTGGTTTTTGTAATGTTGGAACTAGCAGTGTCAGCAGGCCTTATGTCCTCAGTTTCAAGACAGTCTTTGGCCATATGAGGTGTTTCCCATACTTGTAGCATTTTATCTTCTTAGACTTTTTGGAAGAAGTGCCCCCAGAAACACATTCTGGGATATCCTTGTTGGACTTCTCAACAGGTTTAGCAAACTTATCACTATTCTTATAGGAGCCAACAGTTTGAGTGGAAGGTACAACAGCAACAGCTTTGTCTGTGTCCTCTTTCCTCTTTTTGGGAGGGCAGAGATCAAATACAGGAAGTTTAATTGGCTTTTGTCCTTCCACAGGTTTGGGAAACTTGTTCCCAGCTTATTCAGGTTGAGCAATGGCTTTGCCCCTGCCTTTACTGAGATGTGATGAATGTTGTCTATCAACATAATCATTACTTCTGGTTTTAAAAGATTTTCCTTCATTTATAACCAGCTTTCCACTATGATTTAAAAACTTATTTGAAATCACAATAGATTTGCTTCCAATATGAGACTTACCCATGTTGAAAGCAGACTGCTTTCCTTTTGAAAACTTTTTCTCAAAATGTTCAGCATCAAAAGGGTTAACAGGTTTCTTCCCATCAGCTTTAGATCCAGAACCTGTCTTTTGAGAAGTTTAGTTCCCAAAGCTGCAACTTGTTTTCCCTTCTTTTGTTTATGTGAACCAGCTATGCACTTAGCAGGCTGATTTGATGGAGAACACATTCCATCATCAGTCTTTAAAGCTTTTTCACACAAACTATCAGTGTTTTGAGGCCTGACAAACCTGTTTGTTGAGACCAGCTTTCCATTTACTCTTTGGATAAAAGTACTTGGAAGCTCACCAAGAGTGGATAAGTCTTTTTCCAGATTATTAATCTCAACAATTGAAGCTGCTGTATCAAGATTTCCTCCAAGATAGGCTTGGATTTGAGCAGGTTTCTGTTGACTGATACAGTGGTTGACTTTCTGTGCTAACTGGCACCAAGAGTCAATAATCTTTTGAAGCTTAGCATGCTTTGAGTCCGTCTCTCTTTTTTCTTCTAATAAAATGGTGTGTTTTACTTCATCAAGCTCAGTTTTCAACTTATGAAAACTGTCCAGTTCATTAGTTTTTGTTTCAAGATCAGTTTTTTAACTTAGAGATTTCAGCCTTCAAAGCATCATGCTTCTCAACAGCAGCTTTTAAATCAACAAGTAAATAATCAAACATTTTGACTTTTTCTTCAGAACTTAATCCTTAAAGTTTTGTACCTTATACATCATAGTTGGATTCCAGTTCTCCAAAGTGCTGAGAGCTTCAGCTTCAGCCAGGTCCTATTTGAAGTTGCTTGTTGAGGGGACATCAGTGTTGGCCATCAGACAGTTGTTGTCCTCTTTCATCGGATGATAAATCATACTCCTTCCAGTCACAAGTTTCAGCCATAAGTCACTTCTGCTTGTTGGAAGCCACTGAGTCTTCCAACTTCTTCAGGTTAGTCATGGCTATTAGGTACTTAACCCTGTAGCCATCGTCTTTGTTTGTCTTGTATGGTTTGGAGGAAGAGCCAACAGCTTTAGACACACAGTCAGTAGCTATATGGACTGTTTTGCCACATTTAAAGCATTCAACTTAGTTTTGTCAAATGCCTTTTTCTTGATGGCACCTGATTTCTTTTGCAGCATCTTACCACCAAACCTCTTCTTATTGAATTATCTGACAAGCATAACAATCATTTGCTCATCATCAAACTCAATAAGGTCTTCACAGTCCTCTTCCTCAGACATTTCCTCCATTTCATCATCAGCCTGCTGATCAGCTTGTGTGAACACATCACACACCTGACCAGCAGGTTGTCTCACGCTGGCCACTAGGACAGCACCTCTTTTGGACATTTCTAAGGTATTTATTTTCTGTTTCCTTGATTGTTCATCATTTAGTAAGGATCCATACAGATTTACAAGATCCATACCTTTGATGGTGCCTCAGTTTCTGAAGATAGTAGAGAAGTAATTTCATTCCTCAGGCAGAATGTCCAAAAATTTGTTCACCAAAGTTAGGTTGTCTTTAGTGATCCCAACAGCTTTGAGATCATTTATCAAGGCAACCTGGTGTAGGTTTCAGTAAGTGACTCTTTTAACTTTGCAAAGAACAGCTCATATTGTCTAACAAGGTTGTTAATCCTGTTATCCAATGTGATAGTGGGACCATCATAGACGGTACACAAAGTATCCCACATCTCCTTTGCAGTCTTCATTTTCTCAACCTGTTTGAACACATCATCAGGAAGAGAGATGACAAGATTGTTCCTGGCCTTTGCATCAAGGGCAACCAAACGTTTGTCTTCATCAGACCATTGAGCTTTTGCCTTTGCAATGGTCTTGATTTCAGGATCAGCTCCTTTAGCAGGAGTTATAGTAGTAACAGAGGTTGGCACATAGGGACCTTCCATTACTATCTATGGCAGTTGTACATCCAATCTCCAAATAGAGCATCATTCTGCACTTCCAGCCAGAGAAGTTCTGATGATTGAACTTGGGCGGTTATGCCATTGAACCATTGTCATAGTAAGAAGAGGAACTGGCAGCACTGTTGTCCATGGTGGGAAATAGGGAGTAATGAGAGATCTAGAGTTAACACACGCTATGAACTGCTCTGATACCAGTTGTAGGTCCCAAAAGGTTTCCCTAGTATGTTGCTCTAAGCTGTAGTGGGGGGTGAATACAGCTACTTAAAAATTTCAACACACTTTCTCAATGTTTGTATGTATATTATCAACAAGTGTTCATTACAAACAAGCTTGAACTGCGGAATGGTTCAAGCTGAGATGACAGAAACAACAGATAGACAACAAATCTAAGACACACTCAGACTAGTTACAATGAATACACTCACAAAGATGGACTCACTGTTTTTACAAGACAGACAGACAGACAGCTTGAACAAGAACAGCTTGGACACACTCAAATGTTCTATTCTAAGAAGACTGTGCATGCATGAAAACACACTTCTTTGCACGAATATCACGCTCTTAATTGTCTCACATTCCTTAGAAGCTTCCTTTTATACTCTCACAGAGAATACTAGTGAACCTTCCTCATTGGATGCAGAGATAGTGGAGTGTCTTTTCAAAAAGACAAAACTGCTTTTCTGCACGTTCTGACAAAACAACATTTGTCCCTACATTGCAGAATCTTTGTCTTTTTCATTTTGTCTCTGTTGCAGACTGTTTTACCTTAAAGAGGAATGTCAACTTTAATCCTTTTTCTCTTTTTGTAGAGCCATTTTGATATAAGAAATGGTCTGTCACCCATTTCAAATATCTACTTTGTCGTCATGTATCGGAACAGTTTGGGCAGGGTATGCAGCTTCTGATTTTCCACTTTGTCTTCGACTTGCAAACTGATCTTTTCGTCCAAGATAATATCTGATGACATGGAAACAAGTTCCATAAATTGTATAACTTGTTCACAAAGAACAAGTACTGTTCACAAAGAACAGAATACTTAGTTTTTGTCCAAGCTGCTCAATAGACATGAGCAGCGTAGACAGTTTATGTCCAGCCTGTTCAACAGAATAGAACAGCTTGGACAATCTGTCTTAGTTGCAACAAATGCAACAGGGTAAGCAGCTTTGACTTATATTGCGAATCACTTTTCAGGTTTCAATAAGGCATTAAAAGGCCTTACATTGTACCTTCAAGTGCATCAAACAGGTTTGATTAATAATCCCCCCTAAGATGTATAACAGGTTTGAGTGAGGCCTTTTTGTGCCTAACAGTTTGATACAAGAATCTTACTGACCAAATTTAGGAAACTTGGATGGTGTTGATGACTAGTTCACTTAGAACAAATTAGACACATTAGCTTTATAGTCACCCAAGTTGAAGTGAATTTCCTTGTAAATGCATGGATTTTCGAATGTCACGCTTTGCCTCTCCTTATAACCTTTTTTATATATGCTTCAAGTATAATCCTTGTGAATCTTCTTTGTTGGGTGCATGGAAAGGCAAGAATGTCTCACAATGAGACAAATCTTCTTTTTTTTGAAAAAGACAGATCTAACAAAAGACATTATTGTCTTGTACTGCACTATCTTTCATTCATGTTTATTCCTAAAGGAGTAGGTCAACTTATATACTTTAAACTTTCTATCTATTTCGATATAAGAAAAGGTTTGCCACCTTTTTTATTTATCTTCTTTGTGTTCATGTAATAGAACAACTTTGACAAGCTTTAAAAGTTTTATTTTTTCACTTTGTCTTGGACTCTAGCAACTAATCCAACGTCTAATAATCTTTATGAAGACTTGGAAACACATTCCAATAAGTGTCTAGCATGTTCACAAAGAACATAACACTTAAGTGTGTCAAACTTATTCAACAAACATGAACAATGTTTGAACGGTATTTTCCCTTTGCTATATACACCTTGAGATATCTTCAAATACGATCATCTATCTTTAGTATAACAATCTGAAAGCCAAAGAAACAAGAAAAGGTCCGTGTGCAACACAGGGGGATGGCCCCTGTGAGGCACCTCCGACGCTCAAGTCAGACATAGTATGGATAGCTAATTCTCAGAGGAAATGAAAACGAAAGAGATTATATCAAATGCTTAAGTGTATATTTCAGCTTACCTTGTTTATGAAGAATGGAAGGATATTTATATTGTCCCTTGTCTGATTCCAATTGGTCCATGCTACAAGACAGAAAACCTCCCATGGTCCGGGTAAAAGGAGGTTTTCCTAGTCTATACTATGGACGACTCTGGAAACCAATGGTCTTCTGCGTGCCTCCACCCTGCATACTACTTGTCTTCTTTGTCTCATGCATAGGTCAACGCCTACAAGCTCAGAGGAATACACAAACCTTACTTTCTTGACAGGATTTTCATGGTTTTCTATATATGTACATAAATAATTTACCCACACAAACAAGCCCCCTAGTCTGAAGTTCTAGAAATCTAGAGCCTCAGACTCCGATAGTGGGAAATATTTATTGATGTTATTTTGGATATAAATGGAATAAAAAAGGAAAAAATACTCAGATGCGCCGGGTAGCCTAACTGCTCCTGACGTCATAATCATGATGAGGAGTCCAGATGGCGGCTTCAGAGTCCTACGCGTGTCTCTGTGAGTTATATCCGGCGATTTTATTTTTAAGCGAGATCCCTTACTATATAGGAATCTTGACCTCTAACCTGCGCTACTCGGAGGGCCGGTCTGTAACCAATCAAATGCCTCCCTCTACTCATGTCAATCAATATCAAGATTCCACTTAATGGGTGATTTACCCATACAAACAAGCCCCCCAGTCCGAGTGTTTGGCATGATCAAGCAGTTCAGACTGATACATATTATTTTATTATATATATTTATTGATATTGAAGTGATACATGATTTTATTTTGACCACAAAACCCAAGTGTGTGCCATCAAACTCTTAATGGACTTAATAAGTGTGATGAACTAACTCATAGAGAGTGTTCAATAAGCAGAGCGGAATAGAATCCCGACGGTAAATATTCAAGAAATACGATGAACAAATTTCTAATGGAAAATGTTCAATAAGCAGGGTGGAACAGACTCCTGATGGAGAGTGTTCAAAAAGTGCGAGGAACACATTCCTGATAGAAATTGTTTAATAAGCAGCTTGGTGTCGACACAATAAGGAACAAGCTCCTATTGGAGGTTTGCTCATAAATGAGGATGATGGATCCCGAAGTCCAAAGGGACATATATATTATCTTAGGAATAAGTTAACTTTTCGAGATTTATGAGGTGGAGTTAGACGTAGGGCATAAGTTGGTTACTCCTTTTCATAAGGGAATCTTCATTTGTAAGAAGTCTTCCTTTAGACATTTGGAGAATCATACACCTTATCCCATTTCTATCTTGTTATGGTGACAAAGTCGGTATAATTTAGCAAGGGAGCAAAGTCGACCTTTAGAAAGAGTGAGTGTAGTCGCTGATTGGAGACTAACACTGAATATGGAAGGAGAGCGGAGCTCATCTTTCCAATGTGGTGCCCTCTGACTGGAAGGTAACACACCGATGGAAAGGAGATCAAACTCCTTCAACGTTACTACTCCATTTTATCTTATGTTTTTGTCTATATGATTTTTTTTTTTGTATAAAACTTGTAATATATGACAGTCCCCTAGTTCAATGTTACTACTCCATTAGTAGTATTGAACTAAAATGACAAAACTTAAATTGATTATATTTACAAATAGTAATGCTACATGTAATATTATTAACATGCATATATAGTATATTGAGTTGAGTATATCGGTTATAACATACGTACATAATGCTAACATGTCCCCCAGAAGGTAGGTTGTCTTAAAGGGAGGCCAGAATGAGATCTAATAAGATGTTCAAATATATGATGGTTTCAAAATAACTCGAAATAGGTAAACTAGAGTTCACACTTGCTGACTGGAGTCCAGAACATTGAAGGTTAGAGTTATCACTTGCAGACTAAAGTTAGAGGCTGAAGGTCAGACTCTAATACTCTTAGCAGAAGGAACACTTAGTAGACTTCTAACGATGATCAAACGAATTCTACCAGAAGGCGAAGGAAACTTACTACTAAAAGTTAGAATATTACTAAAATGGGCCTGATGAGTGACTTTTGGAGATTACTTTTCCTTTGTTTTGTTAATGGTAACTATATAAATACAGCAAAACTCTATCTATACATGTTCACCCCCCCCCCCCCCCCTTTTTTAGAAAACAAAAAAAAATGTATATCATGGTGTATGCTAAATTTGTAAGCATTTTCCTTTTGAAAGTAAAATATCTATATTGGTGCATGTGTTTATAGATATAGGAAATAAATAATTATCGTCGTAACATTGGTATATCCTTGGAAATTTTATTATTTTTATATTGTCTCATTGATGTTATGCATTAGGCAGAGGTTGTGACTCAAAATGAGAGGTTTAAGATCAAACGTACTGGTCCCAAGGTTTAAGTTATCATTATAATGTAGTAAGACTGTAGGGAGATTTTAGGTGTACAATGAATACCTGATATAGGGACCTTAACTATAATGAATACGGTCGAACAACTACACCTAGGAAGTCACTTGACTGGAAGTTTATTGATCGAATGCCAGAGTGAACCTAGTTGGAGTGTGAACTCTAGTTGGAGTCTTGGAATCTGAAGTTTAATCGGTATTCCATGACTAAGGCTTTGATGGTTCCAAAACTTAAGTTGTGTCTATATGCTAGAAGATACTGATTTATAACGTGTCAACTATGTCGTGTCTCATATTCTGTATCCATATGTGTGAATACTTTTTCCAAAAAATGGTTGACAAATAAAAATAAATAAAGAAAGCGATAAGCCACAAAGTATATTTATGTATAAACATATTTGGTTTGTGGACTTACTAATACATTATGGTGTTTCGAAAGGAAGATAGGTTTCTTCTAAATGTGAGTCCATAACCCATTGAAATGTTTGTTTTAGAAGTTGGCAAATGCAACACTTGATGACCAAATGCAGGGCTAGCACAACTAGAAGATCAAGAAAATGCTTACTCACTAGATGATAGATGTTGAAAGTCAGACTTTACTGTCATTAGCAAAAGCATACTTTGAAGTATATTAGCTTTTGATGTGATGTGACATATAACCATGACATATTAGTAGTAAGTATAACAACATTGCCTACTACATAAGGCAATTTGGTATTGTATGTGTTAAATAAACTTAGACAAGTCCTATAACTAAATGAGGTTATATAAATTACCTTTATACCTACAATTTTTACAAAATATATATATATCCTATTCTACCAATAGGAGTTAATCATAACTCAGAGGTTTCTGGCACATGTTTAGAGAGTTAAATTGTGCATCGAAAAACAAATGTAGTATTAGTATTGAGTTGGTCCTTAGTGTGTAAATTATTCGAGGGTAAAGAAATCAAACTATGGCTAATGGAGACCGATATTAATTTGACCCAAATATTTAGGTAACAGTTAGAATGAAACCAATATTACAAACAAGAAATGTAGTTAATGTATAATAGGTATGAATTAAAGTATGATTAGGAGGTTTGACTCAAGATGGTTGAGGGTATGCAAATGAGTATGGTATCATTGATAATATCATATAGCCATGTATAGAAATACATTTAAAGGTGGTACCTGAATAATCAATCTAATAAACGGTATGACCAATATACATTAAAAGTGTGACTCAAAGTGGTCAAATGTTTGAATGTTCCACTAAGAAGGGATTCGGAGGGGTAACTCTACTCAGAGGGAATTTCACGTTTAAAGACTAGACGAAAGATCTTAGAGGTTTTGCTAAGAGGTCTATGTTTGGATTTGGGTTTAATGACACCATATGATGAATAAAATCGGATTAAGAAGCCTCTAAGCTAATTTGAATAATATATATTTCATAAGAGCTGCCTTTTTTTTTGTTTTTGAAAAATCAAAAATGATTCACTAGATGGAATATGATTATGTAGCGTAAAGAAATGCTAATTTTGTAGGTACATATGCCCAAGCTTCACTACACAATAATGTCAAATTGGGAAAGCTTTAAAGAAATCGGAATAAAACATTGTTTAAAAGAGTCATTATATGCTTCCCCTTTCTCTTTTTTTTTTTTTTTTGCTTGAAAAATCAAATATCACTTCCCGAAAATGTAACAAGTCATCTAATCGGAGGGACCTCCTACGGATGATGTTCAACTAAACCAATAGAAGCAAAGGTAAAAAATAACATAAGATGAGTCAATCAATCGTATCATTGATCTCTAGGTGTGTTGTATATTAGCCCTTAAATGGCTAGAGTTGTGTAAGCAAGTATGCTTTAGGCAGGCAAACTAAAGGTTGTGACCTGAGTAATGGAGTTACGATATTCATTCCAACATAGATTTTCAAATAAAGTTTGGAAAATGTATTATTTATATAAAACATTATTAAGAATAAGAGTCGTGTGAGAAATCATCAAAAATGAATAGAAGTATGCTTTAGGCAGGCAAACTTACATGAATGACCTACTAGGTTCAGAAGATTTTACTCAAAAGGGTTCTAGGTTAAAGTTAAAAGGTAATCAAGTCAAGTGTTAAAGTTTTTAACAGAGATATACATGGTCCCAAGTAGTGGAATATGATCAACGATATGAAGGTCATATCCATAAGTTCTGACTAAAAGATAAAAAAAGTCAAAGATTTATGTCAAAAGGTTGAGCATCTAACTGAGGAGTCAGAACTCATATGGCATGCTTCAATGTTTTGGTTGAAGGGTCGAAAGATATGGTTCTGGAGACTCTAACTAATGAGTCAAAAGGCAGGGTTCTGACTGATGAGTCATAAGGTATGATTCACGGTCCTGACTAAAGGGTCAGAAGGTGTAATTCGAAGATCCGACTGATGAGTCAGAAGGTATAGGTTGAGGTTTTGACTAAGGGTCAAAAGGTGTAGGCCGGCGTTCTGACTAAGGGGTCAGAAGGTACGGGTCGGAGTTCTGACTAAGGGGTCAGAAGGTGTTGGGGTTCTGACTAAGGTGTTGGTCGGAGTCTGACTAAGGGATCAGAAGGTATATGTTGGGTAGCATACTGACTAAGGGGTTAGAAGGTGCTGACCGGAGTCTGACTAAGGGATCAGAAGGTATATGTTGAGCAGCATACTGACTAAGGGGTCAGAAGGTGTTGGTCGGAGTCTGACTAAGGGGTCAAAAACTCAGAAGGTATAAACTAAAGTTATCTATCAAAATGCAAGAAGTTTCCTTCGGAACGTCGGCCTATATGTTGAGCAGCATACTGACTTGGAAGGCGAAAGCCACTCGGAAGTCTGACTTCCGGACTTCCCACTCACTAAATTATTGTCAAAATTCATAATATAGATCTGGAACCATAAATTATTGCTATTATATCTTATTTTCAGATTAACAAGAAGATCAATCACTGAATAAGTTTAACAATAAATAGGTGGTTTAACACTTTCACAACCATATAGAGATTTAATATACATGAATAGGTAAGAGAGTGGAATAAACAATAAAACCTAGATACCAAGTGGATGTGGAAGAAATCATGGAACATGATAGTTTGTTGCGTCCAAGGCTCCAACATGCATGGTTAGAAAGGTTCTTACCGATAGACTCTGACTTACAACTTTAGGCAATGTTGTAGAGTTTAGCCATTTATTTTTCCAGCATATTACAATTTTCTCAGAGTGTACATCAACAACAGGTTTGAGGAATTACCAAATCAAAAACAAAGAAGTAAGAGCGACCGATGGCTATGCCGGTCCCACGGATGGCGCCATTTGTTTGAACGGTATTTTCCCTTTGCTATATACACCTTGAGATATATTCAAACACGATCATCTATCTTTAGTATAACAATCTGAGAGCCAAAGAAACAAGAAAAGGTCAGTGTGCAACACAGGGGGATGGCCCCTGTGAGGCACCTCCGACGCTCAAGTCAGACATAGTATGGATAGCTAATTCTCAGAGGAAATGAAAACGAAGGAGATTATATCAAATGCTTAAGTGTATATTTCAGCTTACCTTGTTTATGAAGAATGGAAGGATATTTATATTGTCCCTTGTCTGATTCCAATTGGTCCATGCTACAAGACAGAAAACCTCCCATGGTCCGGGTAAAAGGGGGTTTTCCTAGTATGTACTATGGACGACTCTGGAAACCAATGGTCTTCTGCGTGCCTCTACCCTGCATACTACTTGTCTTCTTTGTCTCATGCATAGGTCAACGCCTACAAGCTCAGAGGAATACACAAACCTTACTTTCTTGACAGACGTTTCATGGTTCTCTATATATGTACATAAATATTTACCCACACAAACAAACAACTTTGACATAAATTGTCAAACGTGTCCTAACATATATGAATAGCTTTGACAATATGCCAAGATACAATCTATGTAATAATGTTCAAATGACTTAAACAAATATTGCAAATTTATTTAAAAGTTGATTGATGCATTTTTATACCTAACAATCTTCCTCTAAAATCATCAAACATGTTTGATTAAAATATATTCTTTTATGATGATGAACATGTTTGATTAAAATCTTTTTATGCTTAACATAAAATCGAAAGCAAATAAAATGTCAAAAAAATAATATTAAAAACCCACGTAACAATACTCCAATATTTATTAGATGAAATGGTGACGTTTTTTACCTGTTTTTATCATGAAAAAATTGTTAAGAAATGTAACATAAAAAGTATTTTTGATAATAAAGGTATTGTAAAACTTTTTAGGTTAAAAATGATTATGAAATTTTAATTTATCGAAAAATGATATAAACTTCATTTTTAATGTCAATAAAGGATTATGAAATGTAGTCTACTATGATAAAATGATTATGAAATTCAATTTTACCTTATTAACCGGTCACAGTATAGCGTATTTTATTATCAAAATTAAATTTTATAATCCTTCGACAAAAAAAATTTCACATCACTTTTATCATAAAAATTTGTATTGTATATTACTTTTCTTAACGGTTTTCCTTAACGAGTGAGTAAGATGATTGCAAGTAACCCGATTCGATCCTAACTTCGACCCAAAAAATTCTTAATTTCATATAAATCCATTTTCGACCCTCTTCGAGTTCAAGTTCGTTTCATGTCGCATTTTTCATATCAGATTCATGTCATGTTATCGGATCGTGTCATGAATTACCAGCCTTTTGTCGATTCTTCCAACTTCCAAGTACCAAAAACCATGTAGAAAACAAAGAGTAAACCATTCCAAAACACAACCAGCATTCAATACATGATAATACACACCAACATTCACCTAAATAGGCATCGAACTTTCCGAGCAACTACGCAGATTCCGTAAACGAGTTTCCGTAAGACAAAAATCACAATACAACAGTCGGTTGATCAGGCCCGGATCAATGTCGATCATGGCAAAGTAGCTCTCAACATCTCCAAGCCAAAACAGCACCGTTACTGCATACTATGAGGCCGAACAGTCGTGGGGACGACGGTCACTTGGTGGAAAGTTTGTTCGGCTGTCGACGCACCATTTTTTACGGTATGGTCGAAAAGGCCAACAAGCGAGATAAATATTTCCATTCGCGTAACATCCCTGTTGGCCTGTTATACAGGTTAAAAAATGCGAATAAAAACTCGTCACCAAGTATACTATAAACACGATCGAGCCGTTTGAAATCTGGAGTAAACCCGTGATCGATTATGGCCAAATGGTGTTACCTCTACGGTGAAGTGCGCCCATATCTTGTCGTTACGAGATTCCATCACCCCCTTCAAGATTGTCAATCCCAATCCTTTGATCACCTCGGCTATCTCCAAAAACGAACCCCGTTCTTCGCAAAGCATCTGCCACGAGAAACGACAAAGATAAGAAATACTAAAGTTAGGTTAAGGTCACACAATACCAACGTACTTTTCAAAATGTATCGATATGGTACATAAACTTCTTTTGTTACACATGGTTCATGTACTTCAGTTTTTCATTCTAATTTCATACATTTCTACATAGAGCCCGGTTTTTTTGGTTTTTCATATAGAACCCGTTTGTGGAAATGTATTATATCAGAATGGAAAACTAAACTACTAAAGCACATGTAAGAAAAAAAGTTCATGTATCATATCTGTACATTGGTACATTTGGAAAAGTACGTTGGTATTGTATGACCTTGACCCATTAAAGTTTGAAAACATGTGCGTTTTGTATGGTAAAACATATGGTCGGTCCAGCATTCCGTCCGTACCTCGACAAGCATTTGACGAGGCGAATTCAGATCCTCGACTATGATAGGGCAGACCATTGATTGCGAACCAACCTCGTATGCCCATGTTGCTCCTCCTTCGAAGTTGTCCCTCAATAATAGCCCACCGTCCTTACCGACAATCTACCGTTTCATCAAATGAAACACGTTGTTACCTCAAGAAAACGTTATGGACTCCCGGGTAAGAATCCAAGTATGAAAAATGGTAACATAAAAGACGTGAATTCATCCGTACCTTCGATTCGCCCGTTTGTTTTAGCTTGTCTGCGTGCTTTGTAACAGTTTGCAAGAAAAGCATATGATTGATCGTGCGTTCTAGCAGAGCGTCGATGCTACACTGTTCTTAACGGAAACAAAAAAACGTCAATTTCGATTCTCGGCAACGGTTAACCACAACATGTAAGAAGCTATATATAAATCGAAAGGTGTTTTTACCTTAGCACCATTTGGGACGATAACTCTTAGTTCTTTAACGCGATCTTGAATCATCTGCCGATCTTTCGGTCTGGGTCTAGGATTCTCTCCCGACTTAAGTCTCTTCCGATTCGATTTGCTGATTTCATCAGCCTTCTTGGTGTGCTCGGATCCAACACCATTAGTTTTTCTTAACCCGGTCCAAGAACTGATTTGCGATGAAATGATCGAGCTAGTATCGGAAATGTTTCCCCCGTCTTCCTTCGAGATCCCGGACTTGTACGAATATGAACTCGTTACCGCGGCTTTTTTCAAAGATTTCGGAACACCGATCAACTCTCCTTGCGTTAAATCTATCCCCCGATTAGCCCAAACTGATGAAGTATAAGCACCAGGACCCAGACCAGGACCAGGAGCGGGAGCAGAGGAGCTGCTCGTTTTCGTTAAAAATGTCATGCAAGACGAGTTATCGTCTGCAATCTGCTTGGAAGACGAGTGAACCTTAGACACGACTGCGTCTAAAAGATGGTCGCTGCTAGTCGACGAATAGATACCGTTATCGGATTCTCCTTCGTAAACACGAAAATCAGAAGCCACACCTTGAAGCTCTAAAACCGAACCCTTATTATCGACGTTACTATTCCGACTTCCACCGAATAATTTGTTTTCAAAATCCATACCGATGATATCAAACAAATCATCCCTCGACGAAGGTTTTAAACACTCTTCTTCAGACATCGTAAGAGCTTGAAATAGCTCGTGTTCCGTCTTTCGTTTTTCGGAAACCAGCTTCGGCTGTATGAGATGTTCGTCTGCGAAACGAAGCACGTGATCAGACCCGTCGGAAACCATAGTATTGTTAACATGATCTCGATCTCCCAAAATCACATCTGCTATAATACATTGTTCCATGGATCTCAACGGGTCATAGTTTGCCGAGAACGAACCAAAAGCAGCTTTTTGATCGTTTTCGGGATCTCGACCGTACAAATTAGCCTGATGGATCACATCAACCCTCATCGCTCCAATTCGTTGGTTGGTCCTGAACGAGGAATTTTGTTTCGTAAGAGGAATAATTTTCGCTTGACATTGATCTTCCTCGGATTTTATACACCCTGGAAAAATTACGGGGTTTGCAAGCGTCGAACTGCTAACGTCTCGTTTATCTCCGATATGCCTACTAAGAGAGAAAGAAGTATGACCACTGCTTCCCGAAGCCTGCGGTGACTGACCCGGTTGGTTGCAGCCATCAGACGAAAAGACCGTACACTCTGTCGCTTTGGATTTTCCCAATGAATGAGCGGAAACTGAACTCCCAGGGCAGATCAGTTCCTTATGACATGGACTCGTGTTCAAAACGCCTTCGTTTTTCACGTAGTTTTCCGATAACAACGCACCGGGAACACATCCAAGTTGAGATATTAAACTCTTTACATCATTCACAAATCCAATATTCTCCATAATCTGCAGATGCATCCAAACTTTACTAAAGCGTAAATCTTGCTTGAACGTATTAAACTCGAAAGACGGAAGATAAAGACAAACTTACCGTTAAGGACGAACCAAGTTGAACAACCCCGTGAGGATTAACCGGAATAACTGCTATCGTCTGCTACCGAAAATAGGATCTATGTTATTACGAACAGCAAATTAAAACGAAAAAAAAACCTTAAAACTATGTTACCTGAATACCAGCCGAAAATTGGGCATACACATCGTTTGATACCTGCAAGTGCACGGTATGAATATGGTCTCGGGTATAGACGTCTGACTCACTGACTGAGCGAAATAAATCGAATTTTTTAGATTCTCTTGGGACCTTTGATCCGACGGTTGTATTCAACCGTGTAAACTAGCTACATTCTTACACGTTCGTTTTTAACGGTCGTGTTAAAAAGGTTAAGTAGTCCACGAGATCCATCCAGAACACCTCTCGAGAAAAGTTTTAGATCTTCCGATCAGTCTACGAGGTCTCTATGAAGTTAATATAGAAACGAGAAATAGATACCTCAGGCGGATGGACATCTAGACTTTTGTTATCGGAGATGATCCATTGATGATTTCCAGTGAACGCTGCTCGTCCAACCAATCTAAAAACGAGATGTAAAAAATGAGCTAATCATATAACGTAAAGAAGTCATTCCCCTAACACACAAAAGCCCGTGTGAGTGCCCCGGGGCACCCATGGTGGCATTCTCTATTTTTTCTATTTGCAAGCAATAAGCGCTGGACCCATCAGGATGGGGTCCAGGGACATTGCTTGCAAATAATATGAAAAAAAAAAAAAGAACTTTAAAGACTAACCCTTCTCCTACGAGATTGATGTAGTTGTCTTTCATCATTTTTGTTACAAGCAAGTCGATTTTGTTCCGGTCTTGAACTCCATGTGCAGCGTTAGAATATATAACGGGTTCATAATAACATTCTTCCCATATTAGAAGCCTACAATACGAAAGGAGGATAGATTAGTGAGCAAGTAGTCTACAATTTGTATTATAGGAAGATGATCAAATAAGAACCTAACTTTCGTGGGGAACTGGGAACCAGGTTAAAATTTCATTTTTTCTACCAAAATTTTTTATTTTTGTTTAATTTACATCTTTATTGTTATTTTTTAAAAAACATTTTTTTTTATGCATAAAACACAAAATTTTATTTTCATTAACTCGATGTAATTTTGTGCAGGAAAACGAGAGTATGCATAAATAAAATCTTGCATTTTATATATCAACAAAAGAAAAAAAAATTAAAAAAAATACCAACAAATTTTTAAATTGATTAAAAATTAAAAAACTTTTGATGAGAAAACAAAATTTTAAAATGGTTTCCCGGTTGTCCGTTTAAAAGAGTAGCGCGTTAGAACCCTCCCCTATATATATGATATATCCATGAGTCCATGACACTACTTTCGTAAATACTTAAATAAAGAAGCGGAGAACCATTTTTAAAATTCATTTTTTGATTAAAAAAAACTTTTAATCTTTAATCAATATAAGCATTGTTATTGTAAAGAAAACATTTCTTTTGTTGATGCATTAAACACGAGATTTTATTTGTGCATAAACTCTCGGGCACAATCTCGTCAAGCTTATGCAAAAATAAAATTTTGTGTTTATGCATCAACAAAAAAATGTTTTTTTCTAAAAAATATCAATAAAGATGTAAATTGATCAAAAATTTTAAAAAAAAAACTTGATGAAAAAATGAAATAATAAATTGATTTACTGTTTCCCACAAAAGTTAGGTTCTCATTTGAACCTCTCCCTCACATAAATATCAGCGCATTTGAACTTACGATTAATCCAATACAAATGTTCGTTTATTTAGTCAAATGTCTAAAATACCCTTCAAGGCTTCAACAAGGACAAAACATGAAACATTGTAAAATTTAAAATAAATGCTAGAATAAGCAATAAACTTGACGTTTACGGACGCAAAATGCAAAACAAACAACACAAACTTGTACGAATCTTACATATTTAACTTTTTTCATTTATTAATCGACTTTACATTTGTATATATGACTACATATATAAATGCAGCGTACCATTAATAAATTAGAATATGTGTGTCCTTTCAAAATTGACCGTGCGAAAGAATACAAACGAGAAACCTGCTATGTTTCCTCACTAAGTCACACCAAGACGAAACAAAGCAATCTAAACATACGAATAAAACAAGTTAATCAGACAGCAAGTCAAACTACACATAAAGTAACGTACTTTCAAAATCAAATACATAAAATTTTACTAAATTTTCCGCTAAAAATAAAAGGATAACGAAATCTAAACAAGAGGTTTACTAATCTTTCTCAAAGCCACGACTAAAATACTAATAATAGATTAGCAGAAAAAGTATTACCAAAAATGGTAATTTAACTAAATTCAAGTAAAGAATGTACTTTCAGTCAGCTTAAATATAAAGCAACATACTTTCAAAATCTACTTTAGGAGCCTATCTTATAAGGTTTATAACAAATAACGAACACAATTACCAAAAACAAAAATTCCCTCCATGGAGTCTTAATCGTTGATTTCAGAAGTACGTTACCAATGTATGATTACAACCACACGATAATCAACTGTGTGCAAATCATTCTTAAAGAAATATTTAAAGGTCTTCAAATCAATTTTCATCCCATCAAGCTGACCAAAATACTAATTATATATAAAATTAATTCTAAATTAATACAAGATTAGCATATAATCACTACCAAATTCCCATTAAACTAACTACAACATGATCAACCAAATGTGTTAAAATCATTCTTGAAGCAATGTTTTACGTCTTCAAATCAATTTCATGCACACAAACCACAACTAAAACACTAAATTGGTTAAATTTATACTCGAATAATACTAAATTAGCTCAAACTTACTACCAAATTCCCACTAAATTGAAAAACTATCACATGATTAACCAAATATATCATTATGAAGATCATTCTCAAATAAATATTCGGGTATTCAAATCAAATTTCATGAACTCAAAAAGCACAACTAGAAAACACTAACTAGTACAAACATAACCTCAAAACTACAAACCAAAAGAAATAAAACTTTCCCAGATTCTTTTTGGCTTAACTACAAAAAAATAGCATCATACTTTGCTAAAACTCATGACTGTCTTCAAATTTTACCAATTACGGCAATCCAATTCATTATTTTCACGATTATAGCAATATACTTTAAAATATACCATCTATAGCAATCTACTTTTTAATTTTTACAATAAAAAGAGAATCTTACTTGTGGTTTTGGCAGCCGATCTTCCAGAAAACAGCATAAGACCATTGATTAACACCACATTGGGTTTTCAATGCTTCTTTTAGTGGATAACCCATACCAGAAAAACTCTTTTGAAATTGATATTCCTACTTTAATTGCATGAAATAACAACATACTTTGCTAAAATCTACAATTATAGCAACTGACTTTAAATTCTACCAATTATAACATTCCCTACTTTTTAATCTTTTATGTTATAACAATCTAATTTGAAATATACCAGTTATAACAATCTACTGTCTTTTTCTTTGTCCAAAACAAAAGAGAAACTTACTTAGGGTTTTGGCAGCCGATCTTCCAGAAAACAGCATAAGACCATTGATTTACGCCACATATAGTCTTCAATGCTTCTTTAAGTAGATAACCCATCGAAAAACCTCGGATTGATTAATCGAAGATGGAAAAACAAACAAGATTAAAAGGCTAACTACCACGGCAAGACCCCCTTCCAGCTTGTTTAGTTCTTAATCCACCACTCCTTTTTCTCTCTGGATCCAAATTCCCCCCCAAAATCAATACCCATGTGATGATTCTAGACATCTATAGGGAATTGGGTTAAATGGGTATGGATGAAATTGATAGATTATTGAAATGGGAATTGGAATTTGGGGTTTTGTTACTCGATTCCGCAAGGTTTTGGGTCGTTGTTTCTTAGAAATCTTCTTATTACCATGATGAATTAATGAGGCAGCTTTTTGGAAATGAAGTGGGTCTGAATCTGAATCTGAATGTCTGTTGTGTTGTGGGTTTCTTTTTCTTTTTCTTTTTTCTTTCTTGTGTTTTGGTTTTGGTTCTGAGATTCTTTATTTCTTTCACAAGAAGATGAAAGAGAGAGAGAAATTTGGGGGTTTGGTAAAGTGGATTTCTCAGTTGTTAAATCACAAAGGCTTATTTCCTCTCTGCCACCTTAGATTTTGGACCAAAGTGATATCAATTTCATTGGAAGTCGTGAATTGGTCGGATTTCTTTATATTCAATGGATAAATAAAAACCAATTATTAAGAAAATGTTATGAATACATTTGGTTATTTGTTTTAGTTGAATGGGGATTGCTATTTGCTATTAGCATCCAGATAATGTGAATAGAAATTTTCTTTCTGAGTATGAATTGTTTGAATAAATGATGTTTGTTTGATTAAATCTACATATATGTTTTTCTATTGAGTTTGTTCGGTTAAATTAAATTATTATTAAGAAAATAATATTTTTTTACTGAATTAAGTTTTGTTATGAAATAACAATCTCGTATTCTCATAAGAATAGGTTAACAATTGTAGAATAGTGTGACACCCTTGCCACAACAACCACCAATTACAATACACCCAGGATTGATCATCAACATGCAATAACATAATGATCTGATAACCTAAATTAAGTGCGGAAGCATTAAATACATAAATAAAGTAGTGCAATAGTGTCAAACACCCTACAGTGCTATAAGGTACCAAGTCTAAGTCTACACACCCATTACAATTATTACAATCATCCAGAATATATTACAACATTGTTTCATAACATAATTACCGATTAAATAGTACCAAGTCTTCCAAATCTTCCCAAATGACCTAACTAGAAGGTCCGGCAGCTGATTTACCCTTTCCTGTAAAAATGAAGGCAACTGAGGGGTAAGCGAATGCTTAGTGAATACACAGATTAACACATTTTATAAATCCTTATGATGCCCACAAGAGTAGCACCGATGACACACGTCGTGCACTCTCCACGTACACAAAGTACGACCACACATGAGCCGTCGCTCTTACGAGCCCAAAGCTCGGCCTTTAAAACATACTAACTGAGACAGACATAACATCGGGGATGACATACTGCCTACCGGACCTGGAGGGATCAGCTCCAGCGTCATATAGAGCAGTAACATCAGAGTAACAGATGCGACCCACCGGTCCATCGTAGATGCACAACAAACGAACGGACATGCATCAAATAAGAATGTGCATCTAAATCTACGCAAGTTAGTAGAATTCCAAACGAAAAATGAAGCAACATGTCTCAGTAAGCAAAAGCAATCATAAAGCAGATATAAACATGCGAAATCATATGTACTCACAGTGGGTGCGTAATTAAATGTTAACCAATTTTATTTCTCCTTGGGCTTTCAACCGGATCCACCAAGTACCCCACTGTAGGTTAAACAACACCACAAGGGACCTGTTATATTAATTACAACAATATTTCGAGTCAAAAACCGTTTAAATCCATAAAACCAAGTTTCGTAAGTTTTGCAATATTTTTCCCCATTTCGGGTCTATGTCCAAATTCGAACTACAACTAAATTTGAACCCATTTCAAGTTCACACATTGTCCTTTGAATAACTCTTGTCATTTTATGTGTTATTTATGAGTTTTATTCAAAATACTCGAGTTTAGAGAGTAGATTTCTAAATTTTAGGCATTAAACTCGAATTTCAGGGGTTAAATTCGAATTTCCTTCGAATTTAATGACTAAACTCGAAATCCTAATGATAGATTCGAACCATATTCGAATCTAGGGCCTTAGATTCGAATCTATGGTGTCAAACTCGAATTCCTGCTCGAATTTAGTACAAAAATCGAGTTTGTTCTTGCATTTCGACTGTGTTCTTGGTATTTTCGAGTTTGTTCATCTTTACAACTTAAATCCTTCATTTCAAAGCCTAAAATCATGAATATATCAAGTATTATACCTAGGTTTGATTCTATTACACATATACTATCATATTCTAGCTAAAACTCAAGCAAAATCGGCTTTAAATCGCATAAAAATGACAGATTCGAACTTATGTTCTTCAAAACCGAAACACAAAATCTTAAAAGAGTTGATTCTTACCTTAATCCGTACGAAATCAAAAATCCAACCGTAGATTTGTTGTACTCCTCGAGATCTTTCCGATGACGTATAAATCTCGATAATCGGCCGGTCGGTTTGTGAGATATCGTAGAGAGAAGTAGAGAGTGTTTTTCTAGAGAGAGAGTGTAGAGAGAGAGAGCATTTGGAGAATGAAAAGGCATTTGGCCTTTTTATTCCCATCTTTCCCATTTTGCACATTTCACCCCTCAACTTAACCGGTTCCATAAAATATTGATTTATTCTTAAATTTATTATTATTAACTTTTATAATTCATAATAATCATTTCAAAGTTCTTAAACTTTTTAAATTTTCTTAAAACAACAACTAAGTTTTAAATATCCCCAAATACATAATCTTTGCTCATAATTCAACTTATTTATAAATTATCTGTCTAAATATTTCTTAAATCACCGTAATTGAATTCGAGGATGTTACAACATGGGCTCCACCACGCTCAAACTTCGTCCTCGAAGTTTATTTGGATTCGAATACATACTTATACTTTTTCAACGTATCGACTTTTGTCTCCCAAGTATGGTCTACTCCTTTGTGATGCTTCCAACGTATCAATACTATTTTAATCTCTTTGTTCCTTATTCTTCATTACCACAATATTCATAATATATTCCGACTTTTTTTTTAAAAAAAATATACTAACCCTTCATGATTTCTAATTCAGTATAATCAGCCTAATCTTCGTTACCAGTTGTGAAGATTACATAAAACTTTTCCAATAAAGCTCTAAGTGCTATTTCGACATTTCCTTAAATAATTCCAAATGAGATAACAGATTCCTAACTTTTCTGTTATTCTCAATGAACCAACTCACCTCAGTGCTAATTTTATCCCTTTTTCAAAACAAGTTGTACACCTCATTGGTGATACTAACAAATATACTACATCGTTTCCCTCAAAACTGATTGGTTTAGGTGTCTCATCATTATAACTCTTCTTTCATATCACAGACTCAGCAATCAGAGTCCTTTCAATTTCATTCCAACACGTAAGCGTTCTACATTTCCTCACGTACAAAACTGTAAACAGTGTTTTCTTGATTTTTAACATGATAACTAGTGTTATACGAAAATTCTATCAAAACAATTGATCTTTTCTGTTGGTACTTAAATCCAGAATGTATGATCTCATTATATATTCCAATGTGAAAATAGTCCATTCATTTTGACCATCTGTCGGGGTTAGTAAGCTATACTCATAGCTATATGTGTTCCTAATCCCACTTGTAAAGCAAACCAATAGTTGAAAATGAAACGACTCTTCTAATCAAACATAATCGATTCTAGAGTACCATAAAAATAATAACCTTACTCACGCAAATCTGTGCAAGTTTTTCCAATAATAACTTTCTCAAGTTGGTATATACATACCAATTTAAATCAGCATGTCTACAATTTATTAATCGTAGAAAATTTCTTAAATCTGTAATACCGCGAAACAGCTTCCAAATTCTCAATCCCTCCACTTTTAGCGGAATCCTCCGAGATCTCAACTCCAGAATCACATACTACAAAATATAACCTATTGTAATCAAAACTCACGATTTGACATATTCAGCTTTAGACTTGCACCAAAATATCATCGATAATTACAATTACCGATTCCTCCAACATTGATATACAAATCCATATTCATAATGTCCATAACTAATTACTCGTAGTGCTCATAATTATCCCTGAAAGCCATTTTCAGTACATTCCTTCTTCGGACCTCAACTGATCATATCCCATTCGTAGATCAATCTTAGAAAAATAATTAGCTCTCATGCAGCTAATCGAAATAATCATCAATTCCCGGCAGCGGATACTTATAGTCAATTTGTTCAAATCATGTGAATCTATGCACATTCTCATTGTGACATCTTTTGATTCATAAACACTATCGGGCTCCACATGGCAGAGAACTCAATCTACAAAGCCCCAATCTGACAACTTCTGAAGTTGCTTCATCATATCTTACCTTTCAGTAGATGCATACCGATACGAACAACAAGCTATTGGAGAAACTCCAGGGATCAAGTCAACACAAAATTTCACTTGTCTTTCAAGTGGCACATCAGACAAGTCTTCCAGAAACACATATGGAAACATTTGGGACAACAGGCGCATCGGCCACAGTTTTCTCTTCAGTCTTGGTATCAATAGCCTATACCAAACAAAACTCACAACCCTAAGCAATCAGCTTTCGGGACCTAACAATCATCATTAGACATTGATCCCCACTTCTCCAATACTCATATATACAATTCTCTCGCCTCCTTTCGGCGTAGTTATCTTTATTATTCCTTCATTGCAAACTACATGCGTCTTGTCACATATATTTAATAAGTTCTTTCTAATTATCGTATCAAATCACCGATCTCTATTGAAATCAAGTCAGGATTGAGTACTACCTCCTCAATCACTAAAGTACAATCATGATACACATGATCTACGCTAACTAATGTGTTACTTAGCAATTTCAACATCAATCACAATAGACAACTTAGATCAAGGTATTTACACTTGTTGAGCAAAAGCAGTAGATACAAATAATTGATCGACACCCAAAATCAAACAGAACTCATGATCACCTCCGAATCATCCTTAGATTCCGAATCGTAGTACTAGACTTTTCTTTGCTGTATAAGCAATTTCCCTAGTGTCCAAAGTCTCTTTAAACTTTTTATTGTTTAATCAAATTTCCATTTCATTAAATATTATATCCCTCTTCCGATCAATTATAATTCACATATATTTCTTAATTTATACTTCGCATTGCATATTCCAAATCCCATTCAATATTAACACAAGTCACGTATTCTCATACCTTTGTTCGCTTTCTCAGGAATGCTTGAATTACTTTCCTTTCTGTTATAAAATTTACATATTTCAAATATTGCAATAGTCTCTTTGACTCCAACTACATCAAATTCTCATGAACACTTCGTGTCATGTGTTCTCAGCCACAACCTTTGTAAGCTTAAATTATTCAATACAATGTACCTTACCGTTTTCTTTTAAAACAAGTTGATGCTATTTTGTTTTATGATAAACACTACAAGTTGTGATCCATCCTTCAAAGATATCACATATGATACTAATATGATTAGTTCCAATTCTTTAACCCATCATGGTCAAACTTAGACTTTATTACAACTTCTCAACTCATTCATAAGTTTCTAAGAAATCTATAACATCTCTTCCAATTCAAAGCTTCCAAGTCCATCTTGGCTATTCATCTACTGCCTATTTATATACTCGAATATTCTCATTTACAAACATGATTATACTTATATTAATAATAAAACTTTATATCACTCGATTTCATGTTAACTTCAGCATCATAGAACTTCGATGAAATATTACATATGGAATTTTTAAAGTACACTTCTAACTCTATGGATTAACGTCCAAAAGTTATAACCACAATCTTAGAGATATCATCTCTTTGTTGAACTTTTCATTCATAGTTTCATCATGTAATATCATTACATGCTAATTCTTTGGTCGAAATTTGCAATTTCTGCTAAAATGGCCCACTTTTCCACAATTATAACAAGCATCGGCCTTCATTGGACATTTGTTAGCCTTATGTCCAAATTGATTACAATGGCAACATCTCTTACTTCTATCACGTTTATTTGTTCTTGACCTCAAGTATAGTCCATTTAGTTCATCTTCTCCAGACTTTACAATTTTTCCAATAGCTCTTTCTTCATGATTAACATGTGGTACGATATCAGGCTCACCATATTGCCTACTAAACAACAACTTGAATTGTTCCCAACTAAAGGAAGCAATCAACTTGGATCCCAATTCTTTTTCCCAACGGTCCCACCATTCCGTAGCTTGTCCAATCAATTGATCCTTAGCTAAAAATACCTTATACTCATCCTTACAATTCATCTCCCTAAAGATTTGTTCCATAATTGTAATCCACATTTCTGCTTCCTCAATTCTCAGAGATCCAGAGAATGTGGGTGGTTGCCAGTCCTTGAATGATCTAATTACATAATTCATGTAATTCTCATCAATCCCAGTTTCATAATCAATTTTTTTTCCTTGCCCTTGTCTTTGCGTTTCGCTTCATTCCTAAGGTTTATGTCTACCACAACATAATCCCTTTCATATTCCCTCTTTTCTTTTCTCTTGTCTTCTTTTCTTTTGGCTTTGGCCTCATCTCGCGCCCGAAACTGATCTTGAATCATTCGATTCTGCTCAGCCATCATGGCTAGCATCATCTCTCTTGTTTCTTCAGGTGTCATTCCTCATCCAGACATGTTCTGTAATAATAACACATAACTTGTTTAGTAACATGTCATCAGTTTAAAGACACCACTCATTTGTCCCGTATGATAGTCAATCACTTATAATTACTAGATCATAACCTATCTTAGTTCAGATCATTACTTAAACCACTACATATCATTACGTAATGTTTGAGATCAAGACCTCACGGACACTTGAATCTCAAACTACTGCTCTGATACCATCTCGTGTGACACCCTTGCCACAACAACCACCAATTACAATACACCCAGGATTGATCATCAACATGCAATAACATAATGATCTGATAACCTAAATTAAGTGCGGAAGCATTAAATACATAAATAAAGTAGTGCAATAGTGTCAAACACCCTACAGTGCTATAAGGTACCAAGTCTAAGTCTACACACCCATTACAATTATTACAATCATCCAGAATATATTACAACATTGTTTCATAACATAATTACCGATTAAATAGTACCAAGTCTTCCAAATCTTCCCAAATGACCTAACTAGAAGGTCCGGCAGCTGATTTACCCTTTCCTGTAAAAATGAAGGCAACTGAGGGGTAAGCAAATGCTTAGTGAATACACAGATTAACACATTTTATAAATCCTTATGATGCCCACAAGAGTAGCACCGACGACACACGTCGTGCACTCTCCACGTACACAAAGTACGACCACACATGAGTCGTCGCTCTTACGAGCCCAAAGCTCGGCCTTTAAAACATACTAACTGAGACAGACATAACATCGGGGATGACATACTGCCTACCGGACCTGGAGGGATCAGCTCCAGCGTCATATAGAGCAGTAACATCAGAGTAACAGATGCGACCCACCGGTCCATCGTAGATGCACAACAAACGAACGGACATGCATCAAATAAGAATGTGCATCTAAATCTACGCAAGTTAGTAGAATTCCAAACGAAAAATGAAGCAACATGTCTCAGTAAGCAAAAGCAATCATAAAGCAGATATAAACATGCGAAATCATATGTACTCACAGTGGGTGCGTAATTAAATGTTAACCAATTTTATTTCTCCTTGGGCTTTCAACCGGATCCACCAAGTACCCCACTGTAGGTTAAACAACACCACAAGGGACCTGTTATATTAATTACAACAATATTTCGAGTCAAAAACCGTTTAAATCCATAAAACCAAGTTTCGTAAGTTTTGCAATATTTTTCCCCATTTCGGGTCTATGTCCAAATTCGAACTACAACTAAATTTGAACCCATTTCAAGTTCACACATTGTCCTTTGAATAACTCTTGTCATTTTATGTGTTATTTATGAGTTTTATTCAAAATACTCGAGTTTAGAGAGTAGATTTCTAAATTTTAGGCATTAAACTCGAATTTCAGGGGTTAAATTCGAATTTCCTTCGAATTTAATGACTAAACTCGAATTCCTAAGGGTAGATTCGAACCATATTCGAATCTAGGGCCTTAGATTCGAATCTATGGTGTCAAACTCGAATTCCTGCTCGAATTTAGTACAAAAATCGAGTTTGTTCTTGCATTTCGACTGTGTTCTTGGTATTTTCGAGTTTGTTCATCTTTACAACTTAAATCCTTCATTTCAAAGCCTAAAATCATGAATATACCAAGTATTATACCTAGGTTTGATTCTATTACACATATACTATCATATTCTAGCTAAAACTCAAGCAAAATCGGCTTTAAATCGCATAAAAATGACAGATTCGAACTTATGTTCTTCAAAACCGAAACACAAAATCTTAAAAGAGTCGATTCTTACCTTAATCCGTACGAAATCAAAAATCCAACTTGTTGTACTCCTCGAGATCTTTCCGATGACGTATAAATCTCGATAATCGGCCGGTCGGTTTGTGAGATATCGTAGAGAGAAGTAGAGAGTGTTTTTCTAGAGAGAGAGTGTAGAGAGAGAGAGCATTTGGAGAATGAAAAGGCATTTGGCCTTTTTATTCCCATCTTTCCCATTTTGCACATTTCACCCCTCAACTTAACCGGTTCCATAAAATATTGATTTATTCTTAAATTTATCATTATTAACTTTTATAATTCATAATAATCATTTCAAAGTTCTTAAACTTTTTAAATTTTCTTAAAACAACAACTAAGTTTTAAATATCCCCAAATACATAATCTTTGCTCATAATTCAACTTATTTATAAATTATCTGTCTAAATATTTCTTAAATCACCGTAATTGAATTCGAGGATGTTACAAATAATGATTAGCATTTTTTTTAAGAAAGTTACGAATTTTATTACCACAAGCTTCAACGTCGTAGAACATCGATTAGAATTTTTTTAAGTTTTGAATTCTATTTTTTTTAGTAGCTAATAATAGTGGTTAGCTTTTTTTTTTGTTAGACACCTTGAGGGAAGAACCAAACCTCACATCTCCACCTAAAAAGAAACGTCATTGGCAAGCCTTGAACTTGAGATCTCAACCAAGAGGAAACCCATCACCTTTGAATTCTATTATTGCAAGCTTTTAACTTCTTAGAATTGTTACCTTTTAGAAAAAAATAATAATAAATTCATAATACATAAGTTGGTTTCGTATATACAACGAGTGGTTTGAAGAGTCAAAAACGAATTAACTGTTTGAATAATAACCTTAGTTAGTCAATTTATATCTTTTTTTATATCATGACAATTATACATATGGTTTTTATGGGGAAAAAAAGTTATTACTTATTAACTAAAAAGTTATATAAAATTTATGGGTATTTTTTAAAATTTGATTGAAGTTTAAATTTGGATCATTTTTAATGTAAAGCAATGTATCATCAAATAGTATTGTACAATCTCAAAACACATACAACTCTAGCAATGATCCACCTCTCATTGCGTGTCTCTAACGATTGTTTTCTTCACCTTTTTGTTTTCAGTGATCGTCCCCTTCTAACGTGTTTGTCTTCAACTATTTTCCACATTCCTTGACTTCATAATCGAATCTTGCTAGTTGCTCACCCTACAATTTAGGGGCATGGAAACTCGATATTGAAGTGTAAAACCAATGAATTTGATAAAATCAAACTAGAGATAATCAAATGGTTCAATTTTTAATCTCATATTTTATCAAAATTTCAACTCGAATTGTGTTTATCTTTTGTAGAAATTAAAAAAAAAAAAAAAAAAAACTCATACATAAACCAAATCGAACCGATTTCATCTAATCCGGTTCTTGATCCAACCTTTTCATTTATTAGTATGATGTAGTTCGATTTTAAACTATTACAGCCTCCTCCTATCGCAAGCTCTAAACAAACTTTGCATCATTTCCTTCCTTACACTACAAGTTCACCACCACCAATCCCTCTCTCACTCTTACCACCACCACCCATCACTTTCTTCCTAACAACGTTGTGGGTGATTTCTATATTTTTTTTCCAATTTTTGTTTCCGATTTTGGCTTCCAATTTTTAACCAACAAAATCCCTACTTTTATATGTTGAACAACAAAACTCAATTTGGATTTATTTTGTGTTTTCATAAAGTAAAAGATAAGAGTTAAAAATCATAGTAAGGATTTTTTTTTTTTTTAAGGAAAAGATTTATCTTTAAATAATAAACAAAATTTGTGATATTGATGTCATTGTAAAAGGCAATAGGCAGTATCCATCAATACAAACATACCAAATATGAAATACCTTTTAAGTAATAAACTTTTGCTTCATTTATAGAAACTTGTTTATTTGCCCCATTAAAATGAATGTCAATTGTTTGAACAAGTCATAAGAAGGAGCTATCACTTTACTAATGTACTTTTTCTCATTTCAATGGGTAAACAATCTTTACTAGTAACTATATGAAAAATGCAATAAACATGTTTTGAAAATCCCATTTTATTAATAATAATAAAAAAAGAGCCAAATGTAGTTTTTAAATGCCTATATCATCCATTAGATCAAAAATTGTATGGATTAGATTAATGGCAAAAGGGTAAATAGTTGGACAATTTTATGCATCTTGTGCATTATAAAAACAAAGAAAGAAGGGCATTTTGGGGAATGTGCATACCTCATTAAATTTAATATTTCAACAAATAATCAAATAATAAATGCTAAATAAATTCAATTGATACATTTCCAAATTTAAAAAAATTACACAAATTCAAAAAAGATGATGGAGATCGATGCATTTCATCGTTAATCGTGTTTATCTATGCATTGTGTTAAAAAACCGCATTTAACAAAAAAAATACACAAATTCATTTATGCATCGTGTTCAACTTGTTCATCATTCTTTTATGCATCGTGTTTGTCGTTCATATTCTTCATTCAGTTATGCATCATGTTCAACTTGTTCATCATTCATCTATGCATCGTCATTGTTCATCATCCATTTATGCATCATCATTTTCCGTTGTTCATCGTTCATCATCCATCTATGCATTGTCATTGTTCATCATCCATCTATGCATTATCATTATTCATCGTTCATCATCCATCTATGCATCATGTTCTTCATAATTATCATCGGTTACCTCTCTTGTTCATGTTCATCATCATCGTTGTTCATCGTTAATCTTCGTCTTCAAATCATCATCATCTAAGAAAAATCATGAAGAACACGATTATAGAGAGAGAGAGAGAGAGAGAGAGAGAGAGAGATGAGGATGAAAATGAGGAATGTAGTTAATATGAGATTTTAATTCAAAATGTAACTCCTAATTATCATTTAATGATTTTTAGAAATAAATTAATTATCATGTCTTTAGTTTTCCCTAAATGCCCTTTGTGCACTCTTGGTGGATTATCCGATGCACAAAAGTGCCTCGAGGTGCCCCGATGCATAAAAGTTCTCAATTGAACCTCAATATATATATATATATATATATATATATATATATATATATATATATATATATATATATATGTATGTATATATATAGGGTTGGGATCATTGCAGAACCTTAATTTAGTGCAGAACTATAGAACCATTCTAAACCATTAGATTATTATATAACAGTAGGGATAAGATGGTAATTATGCAATTAACATTGAATTAATAGTAGTCTACCAAGTTTGACTACCCACTTTGACCATTTTTGACTCTTTTAATATCGAAGGTACATGCAGTGTTGAATGTGTGATATAAACTGTAATTCGACATTGAATGATCTCTATAAAATATATTGAATGGAGGTCTAGGTAAAAAAAAAATTTACGAAAAATAAACACGTAAAATTTTTTCGAAAAAAATATGTCATTACTGTTCTAATTAAATCAACCAACTTTTGACTACTAATTTTGACCATTATTTTGGTTTTGTTAATTTTGAATGTACATGCAGTGTTGCATCGACGTTAGATATACGACATCAAGTGTTCATTCGACATTGAATTATTCGGTCATGCTACATTGCATGGTGGTCTGATAATATTTTTTTTTACGAAAAATAAACACGTAATATTTTTTCGAAAAAAATATGTCATTACTGTTCTAATTAAATCAACCAACTTTTGACTACTAATTTTGACCATTATTTTGGTTTTGTTAATTTTGAATGTACATGCAGTGTTGCATCGACGTTGGATATACGACATCAAGTGTTCATTTGACATTGAATTATATTGGTCATGCTACATTGCATGGTGGTCTGATAATATTTTTTTTTACGAAAAATAAACACGTAAAATGTTTTCGAAAAAAATATGTCATTACTGTTCTGATTAAATCAACCAACTTTTGACTACTAATTTTGACCATTATTTTGGTTCCGTTAATTTTGAATGTACATGCAGTGTTGCATCGACGTTGGATATACGACATCAAGTGTTCATTCGAGATTGAATTATATCGGTCATGCTACATTGCATGGTGGTCTGATAATATTTTTTTTACGAAAAATAAACACGTAAAATTTTTTCGAAAAAATATGTCATTACTGTTCTAATTAAATCAACCAACTTTTGACTACTAATTTTAACCATTATTTTGGTTTTGTTAATTTTGAATGTACATGCAGTGTTGCATCGACGTTGAATATAGGATATCAAGTGGTCATTCGACATTGAATGATACCGGTCATGCTACATTGCATGGTGGTCTGAGTAAATTTTTTTTTACGAAAAATAAACACGTAAATTTTTTTCGAAAAAATATATCATGACCGGTCTCGTTTTAAATAGTATAAAATTCTCGTTTTTATGGTATAATTTTTTTGATTTAACAATTAATCGTATTAATGTTATTTTAATTTAAAGAAAAAGGATATTTATTTTACTAATGTCAATCTTTTTGCTATTTACAATCTATTCCTTTTTTACCCGTGAAAGAATTAAAAAATCACTAATGTCAATCTTTTTTTCATTAATTCCAAACTTTATGGTTTTAATCAAGACCATTAGATTAATCTAATCTATGGACGATATTGGTTCTACGGTTCTACACTAAATTAAGGTTCTGCAATGATCTCATCTCTCTCTCTCTCTCTCTCTCTCTCTCTCTCTCTATATATATATATATATATATATATATATATATATATATATAATTAGGTTTTAAGAATAGAATGTTAAATATAATATGATGTGTGTGTAAAACTTATAAGTTGGTAAACAAGTTCAAACACATAATTCTAAATACCCTTGAGTATTACAACTTACTGTCTTAGGAAAGGTAAATAACGTAAAATGGTTGACTTGTACAGTAAGTTCGATGATTGAAAGCATACGCAATTAATTTGTGTTCGATTTGCATTATTACATGTGACTATGTCTTGGCATGAATTAGTCAAATGTAACATCCAAAATTGCAAGTAAGTTATTTAATTCAATAAACCATAAGGTTTTAAATAAGAAAATAGAAGTTAAATTCTTAAAAGTGAGAAATCTAAAAGTTCAATGAATAATTGAGAAAAATGAGTAAATAAGCATAAGATTTCCATTGAAGCAAAAACTTACCAATTTTAACATCAAAAATGAATTAAGACAAACATGGTGAAAATAACTATAATATATGTCAGTTACAGTTACAAGTATCGGTCGAGATATTTTTTTCTTAAATATGTAGCTTAGGCAATATTAGAAGAGCGGCCTTTTTATCTCACTTGGAGACAATATGTACACACGCACCACCACCCCTACATACGTGATCATGCTCTCCAAAGGCTTCTTTGCTTTGGTAATCTTGTCTTCCTACTTCTCCTTTTTAATCCCTCCAATTGCTTACCCTAAAAATGTTACAAAAACAAGAATATAACTCTAAAGAATCATCTGGAGTGCGGAAGTGGTGGCTAGAGGCTAGAGCTAGAAGAACTTCATCTTCAGTTTTAAGTATTTTTAAGATAAACACTATTGCATTCCCATCATTATATTTCATCAATGCTAGGAATCATTGAAATATAACTGGACATACTAACAATCTAGAAATGAATTTTAAACACTCATTTTCATCATCTTCTTCCTCATGGAACTCAAAACTCAATAAATGGAGTTTGTAGGAGTTTTAGTGGGTTTTAAAATGAAGTGTTAATCATTAGAATGAGTCTAAAAACACATTTCTAACATAAAATCCAAGTTTACATTTTAGATTTGATCTCATTTGATTAAGAAATAAAGTTTTGTGGTTTTTGGTGGTCTTAAACTAAAACAAGAATTTAAAGTGACGATCAATGTTTTTGGTTTATGTTTTATGTTAAAGATGTGTTTGAAATCCTAGAAAACATTTTGTTAATGTTTATGGAAATTTGACTAGTGCAATTGTCGTTTTGGAATCAAAGTGTTAAAGGGGATGATTTCGAGTTGTTGGAAAAGCATACTACTGAATAATAAGAGTTGGTCATGATCACAAGGAAGGGTCGTGATCATGACCTAGTCATGATGATGAGGAGATGTTGTGGTTAAGACACCCCATGTTGTAGAAGTACTATGTAATGCTTGCTATTGAGATCAAGATTGATTATGAAAGGTACATATATGCAAGTCATGTGAGTAACTTATTAAATGCATATACATACATATGTGACTAGTTGAGCTTGTTATCTGATTCATTAGGGACGTCTATGAGAATCTTTTAAATTTTCATGATTATTTGTTGAGATTGTGTCAAGTTAAAATTCTTACCATGAGCCTATACTTAAGATTCCATGGTATGCATATAGTGTTTGACATTGAGATATCCATGCTTCTCAAACTTCGAGTTCAACATACTCGACCTTGGGTCCTTCAGAGTCAAATACGAGTGTGGTAGACTTGAGATTCGAGCACAAGCAAAGCAGTCTCGAGTCTGGTTATGGTGAATTAAGTTAGATTTTAAAGCCTATGTTTGATAATATAAACAGAGTCGACCTCAAGTCCTTAAGACTCGAGCTCGTACTCAAAGGTGTCAAACTCGAGTCCTTCAGACTCAAGCTCGAGTGTGATGAAGTCGAGTAAAGCGTTAGCAAATTTTTAGCCAAGTTGAAGAAATGAACTGAGGTGAGCTCGAATCTATAGACACGAGCTCGAGTCCAATGAAAAGTTGTAATTTCCATTTTAACTACTTTTGAGCCAAGACTTAGCATTTATGAGCACAGTTAAGCAATGCATTTTCACATATTTATTGAGCAAAGCAATATTTGAGCAATTTGAGCACTATAAGCCCAAAGTAATTATACTTTAAGTTGAGATTGAGCATGCAAAGCATAAGTTAGACATATTAGAAATCTGAGTTACTTTATATAGTTTTGAGCAGATTGAGCATCCATTTGAGCATGATTGAGCAATTTGTACATGTTTGAGCAAGCTTGAGCAATCTTGAGCCTGTTTGAGCAGTTTTGAGAACATTCAACACTAGTGAGTTGTAGTTAGTCATGCATATATGTATTATTATGTTAATTTGGAACAAATGTTGATTTTCTTGAGCGTTATTGGCACTCTTTTAGCTTTCATGAGTAACATATAAAAGTGAGGCATGTGTTGCCCTGTTAACTCTACTGCATGATCTGTTTACTCCATTGAGCTTTATTGGGCATGAAGCATTCACAGCATAAGCATAATACTTGTACACGAGCACATAAGCACGAGCATGACATTAGCATAACATTGAGCATGCATGAGCTTTTCCTTGATTTCTCTCAAGCAAATTTTGAGCAACTCTGATGGGCAACCACTATACTTGAGCATATTACGGGTAGCTAGCCCTGTATGCGGCTGATCCCTGCTTTGTGCGTGCTGAAATGGTTGACGTTTCCTTTCCTTGAGCTGGTGTCCCAAATTCTGAGCATGAGATTTACCCTGAACATTAGCATTTCACGCGTTGAGCTTTGATCCTTTGAGATTTTTGAGCGGTGACATAAAATACTTATAGCATGGACTACTATGAACTCATTAAGCATTCGTTTATTGTTTAGATGTTTATTCTTTTCAGGCAAATGCAAGAGTCTAGTGGGGCCTTCAAGTTAAGTTTTTGAGCTAGAAGACTAGAGACTATTAACTGAGCTTGTGGTAATGTGATGAGATTGGAGATGTGTTTGGTTGTCTTTTATAATGTTGAGCAGTTATAATAATAATGTTTTTAGTTAGCAGGCATTATCCATATCTACAATGTTATGATGTAATGGAGTAGTTGAATTCCTTTCTTTATTATTTAGCATGCTTGATTATGACGTAATTGTTGAGTAATGATTGTTTGATGAGCTCCTGGGTGATGTTTGCATGAGATTATAGGCAGAGGTGTTACAACTTGCATGACCGGCGAGCTCCCATAGCGAGATGTTATCCCACCGATGAGTCGTGAATCGAGATATCATGTGGCGGGCAAGTCAGACGCTGATATACTCCTCTTTACAATATTATTTGTTTGATTCCATGTCATATATGATATGTTGTGTATTTTAAATTTTTTACTTCTAGTTGTTAGCTTACCCCATTATGGTATTTATAATTACAGGTGTTGTCGATAAGGTCAAGCCCTCGATGTCCATTAGTTCTCTCATATTAGCTAGGTTAGAGACATAACATTTGTTGTCAGAAATAGAGATGCTTCTTCCAGTTATATGTTTTAGAGTTGATTATTATACTTTGGGATCAAGTATATTATTAAACATTATACTTTTAAGATTTAGACGTGAAAACTTAATTTGAGATCTTTATTAAATTATATTATCCAGCGTGAATATTGGTGATTGAATTATTAAAAACTTAACAGAATTTCTTTAAAACTAGAGTGGCTGTTTCATCAATATTGTTAGAAGTCTAATTCCCTTCAAATTAAGTTGCATTTTGGCTAGAAGAGTTTAAGGCTATGTTTGTTTTTTTAGAAGATTTTCGAAACTCTTATGTATACGAACTCGAAGACGCGGTGAGATATTTATATGGAAGTGTGTTTGTTTTTTTCGTCTGCCCGCGTCTGCATAGGTCTTCCCGCGTATGCAAAGACCACAGACCTTTAGGTCATCTCTTCCGACCGCAGTATTCTACAACTAAGTCCGCAAACCGCAGACATCAACCTCTTAATTTTTTTCAAAGAGATTGAGTTTTTGAACAAAATTAATTTTTTTCCCTCCAAATGAATATAAACTAAAACTCCTAACTAATATAAATATTATTTAAAATTATAATCTACAACTATTTTTATCAAACATATTTACAAACTAAAATATCCAGCTTTACTAAAAAACTACAAACACATAAAAATTTCATGCTTTAAGCTATAAAAGGTTTACATCTCTAATACTTTTGTCAAGCACATATTGTTATAAATATAAAAACATAATATCAAATGGTTTGAAATTTGAAAGTAAAGTTTCATCATCATTAAATATACAATCATTTGTATGTTTATTGAAATTTTACGCATGACATAAAAACAGTGAAATCATACAACAAGATGCCAAACATATTTGTTCTAAATATAATATAAGATCCAGGATGGAAATTTCGGCCCGTTCAAGCAAACAGGTCAAACGGGTTGACGACCAAAAATCATAAATTTTACATAATTTTTAAATTTTTTTCAAAGAACAATTTGTTTAATACACCTTTTTATAAATTTTCATTTTCAAAAAAACTTCTTGTTCTAGCTTAGTTTTTTAGTATGGGTCATTTTTATCATCCTGTCCGTTTGGACCGTTGGATCAAAATTGACACCTGTTAAGAAGATAAACATAATAAATAAAAATTGGTTTGAAAGTGAAGTTTCATTTTGATTTAATATTAAATTATGTTTATGTTCCTTGAAATTTTAAACATGACATAAAAACAGTGAAATCATACAAACAAAATCTTGATGATCCAAAGGTGTCCCATCATGTATACAAAGTCAATAATGAAAAACAGCATTACAAAACCTTTTTCATAAGCTACAAATCAAATAAGACAAACTCACTTTCAATTATCCTAAATTTTATGCTTCCTAAATTTTATGCTTTGATTGGGTTTGGATCCATCTGGATTTATTATCATAAATACTAGCATGTCTTTATATATATATATTTTTTTGTATTTCGTCTGCTCATATTATTTTGGGTAAATTACAAATTTCATCCCTGTGGTTTATTAAAAATAATGGATTAAATCCTTTAACTTTAAAAATTACGGTGACAGCCCTTATGATTGAAGTTTTGTTACGGATATGGTCTTTTGGCCATTTAAAATGACCAATTTGCCCTTACTTGTTTAATAATTATTATTAGTGTTGTTTTTATTGATATTTATATTATTATTAAATAAAAGACTAATTTAAAAAATTATAAATACCAGTAAAATTAATTTAACATAAATCACATAAATTTGAATAATAAAATATTAATAAATACAAATTCATAATAATAATTATTAATTAAAAACTAAAAAATAACTTTTTGAGTTTATATTTTTTACTTTAAAAAAATATAAACCTTTTTATATAAAAAAAATAAATGTAAAAATAGTCAAAAAGTATTAAAAACATTTTTGACATTTTTAAAATTTTACATAAACAACTTTTTAACACTTTAAAGAAACGTTTAAAACATTTTTATAGTTTAAACATTTTGGAAGAAAGTGTTTAAAAACATAAAACATTTTGAAAAACTTTAATTGTTTTGAAAAGTTTAAAATTTTTAAAAAGTTATTTTTTTGAATATTTTTATAGAATCTATAGAAAACTATAAAAAAAACATCAAAAACTTCAAATTTATTTGTTGTTCGTCAAAATGTTTGATTTTTTTATTTTTTTTAATCATGAAAACGTTTATTTTTTTAAACAAAAAATCAAAACCTAAAGTCAAAAGACTATTTTGTTTTTAGTTTGTAATTATCAAAATGATGAAGTAACAATTTATATGTTATTATAGATGTTTTAATCCTTTATTAAAAGTCATTTAACGTAAAAGGATAAAAATGAATACTTAATAATAACAATTTATTTTATGATTTACAAAATGTTTACATTTTATTTTTAAAAAAAAATCTAAATTCAAAACGTTATTTTTTAGTTTTTAATTAATAATAATTATTATTCGTATGTCTTTAAAAATGTTTTATTATTTATTTTCATGTGTTCAACACTAAATCAATTTTTACTGATTATTTATAATTATTTTATTATTTTATAGTAATAGAAAAATAATAAAAACAACATTAATATTAATTATTAAACTAATAAGGGTAAAATGGTCATTTTAAATGGCCAAAATATCATATCCGTAACAAAACTTCAACCACAAGGACTATCAGTGTAATTTTCAAAGTTAAAGGACCCAATCCATTATTTATAATAAACCACAGGGACGAAATTTGTAATTTACCCTATTATTTTTTCAAAATAGTCTTTAATTTTTTTTTTTCATTTTAGTTTAGTAAAATTTGGCTATTAGAACTTGATTTTTCAGTTCGATTTTCCAATTTTAACCAGACATTAATAGTCAAATTTCACAAAACTAGAAAAAAATTAACTTGAGAACTTTTCTGGGAAAAAAATAATATTGAGATACAAAAACTAAAAAACTGTAAAAATCATATTGGTTTTTTATACTAAACCTATATCTTTTCACGTGTAACATTCGAAATTAGACTACTTAATATATGTATCATTTAATACGGGTAATTCTATATGCACAACTCATCAATTGCTAATCACATACCCTTCTTTTTAATGTGAGAGAATATTAACTTTTAATAATTGAGTCTCACGTCATTAGTAAAAATCATGTGAGTAATTGGATGTGTGATTAGTAAAAATTAAGGAGAGAGAGGTACATATAACAATGTCCTTAAACACAAGTATCAAAAACTTTTGTTTTCTTGAACTTTTTTATTTCAATATAGATTAATGTTGTTGAATTATACATCCATAGTGTATACAATATATCTAAGTTTTAAGAAGTGTAAATTCTTACGGTAATATTGATTACATTTTCTGTTAAACATAAAAGATAATAACCACCATTCATTTTTGTAACGATAATAGCAAAATAAAATAATTATATTAATGTTTATAGTATTAATCTTTTATTTTTTAGTGTTTAAGCAACTAACCTATTATTGCATGTTATTAATAGGTTACATGTAAAATATAGCAACTATCTTTCATTTTTTTTTTTACAATCATAGCAATTATCTATCTTTAATGCTTGTATTATTATTATTATTATTATTATTATTATTATTATTATTATTATTATTATTATTATTATTATTATTAGGGTTAATTACGTCAAAAGTATATATATTTATCACTGTTTTCTTAATTTGTGTAACATACTAAAATTTTTTCTATATGATGTGAGTACTTTCCAAATCAAGTCAATCAAGGTAACCCGTATCGGAATAAAAGGTAAAAATTACTGACATGACAGTTTCTTTATCCAATTATCAGTTTTTTTTTTTAAATTTCTAATATTGCTTAATTGTTTATAAATTTGCTCAAAATAGCAATGTATTATCAAAAAATACTTTTAAATTGCACAAATTAGTACACATCATATAACAATTAAACTATCATTTCTGTAAAAAAAATGTTGATTCGACAAAGAAAGTGTCAGTCAATAATTTTTATCTTTCAATCCAATATGGTTACCTTGGTTGACTTGATTTGGAAAGTATGTTACATTAATTAAGAAAAAAAAATTTGTATGCAACCCAAATTGAAAAATTGTGACAGTAGGTTACATTTTGACGCAATTAACATTTATTATTATTATCATTACTATTTTAAAGTTTTAAATTTTGTTCATCTAACTTTTATACAATTATTAGGAATAGTAGAAAAAAATAGACAATTTCTAGGTGGTTTGTAATAGATTTCAATAAGTCATATTTAATTTTTGACATCAAAATGTATGACTATGAAAGGTTTATTGATTTTTATGTTATAATGATTTTTTAATAGAAAATTTATGCTAAAATTTTAAAATCTGATTTGTTATTATATAATGGGAAAATTGCGCAAAAAACCCACAACTTGTCAGTTTTTCGTGATTAAAACCATTTTTCGTTGCATAAAAAACCCCGAACTAACTAAAAATCAGTAAATCAAGGTTTTATCAATTGGTAACCGGTTGAAACCAGTTATTAATCCTATGTGGACCGGTAAATAACCTACGTGGAATAAATTTTAATTGTTGAAACCGGTTGCCAAGTATTACACATCACTTAAACTTCCGTTGTTAATTTTTAATTGTAATTTTTAAACGGAATTACATCATCAACAGGGGTTTAAATGATGTGTAATACTTGGTAACCGGTTTTAACAATTAAAATTTATTCCACGTTGGTTATTTACCGGTCCATGTAGGATTAATAACTGGTTTCAACCGGTTACCAATTGATAAAACCTTGATTTACTGATTTTTAGTTAGTTCGGGGTTTTTATGCAATGAAAAATGATTTTGGGTCTTAATCATAAAAAACTGACAAGTTTGGAGTTTTTTACGCAGTTATCCCTTATATAATCACTTATAGTTTATGGTGTGTGTTGTTAACATCAAAAATTAATTTTTAAAAAATTATAATATTTTTATTAAGAAATAAATTAATATAATCAAGTTGAATTAGACATGTGTAAAAATTCCAAAATGGACAGAAAACGGTAAAATAGCTAGAAACCAAACCGAAGATCGTCGGTTTTGTTTTATAGTTTTGAAAAACCAACTTTTTGGTATGGCTTCGTGTTTAGTACATAAACTAAAGGAAAAAAATCAAACTACATTAACATACATACACACATACATGCGTGCACGCGTATGTATGTATATGTATATATGTATGTGTGTGTATGTATATATAATCAGGTTCATCAGCGTTTCAATGAGATTCCAGCGTACCATATTGTGTGATCATTCACATATTGTTTTCTTTGCATAGACATGTGTATAAGACAACATTATAAGACCCTTTATCAAAATAAGCAACATCACAAATCTTGTGAATGTTAAAAAAAAGATAATGTGAATGATGTGAATGATCATTCACTTGGATGACCATTCACATGATTTTGAAGGACAAAAAAAGTGTGAATATATATAAAATTCATATAGCATGTATAGCGTTAATTTAAACATAATTATAAAAAAAAAAGTTTAAAAAGTTTTTTAAGATTGGTGTTTTCGGGTACACTTGATTTCAAGAGTTTATCTCTTGAACCAGACTATATATATATAGACACAAGACTTGGTTTTATCACTCCCCCACAACATTATATAATATTTGTTTTGTTATAAAATTATTTTGTAACGTAAATATATATTAAAAACACACATACTGATATACATTAAAAATAATTATTTATTAAAATACTCATTTAGTCACTTACTATGCAACACACCAGAAGATATCACTTTTAAAAATAAATTATTTGAAAATTTTGTTCATAAACATGTTTTAACTAATAATACAAAGATGACATAAATTTCATGCACATTCATGCATTTTAAAAAAGAAATCGTGTATCACATATATATATATATGTTCACATAAATACAAATTTATGTAAGTGTACATTCACTTCATTTTTAAGGATTTAGGAGATATGAAATTTACATATTATCTTTATAATGTTAATTAAAACATGTTTATGAAAAAAAAAGTTAAAAAATTAATTTTAAAAATAGTAATTTCTGATGCGCTAGATAATGAGTGATATAATCTTAAATATATATAAATATATAATTTTAAATTTACATACATAAAACTATTAATTATTTATTAAAATTTATTGACGTAACAGGTATTTAAACTGTTACGGGGTGGCAAAACGGGCGGGTTGGGCGGGTTTGGGTAACGGGCCAAAACGGGTTCGGGTCAAAATGGGTGCGGGTTAAAACGGGTTCGGGTCACAACAAGTACGGGTCGAAACGGGCGCGGGTTAAAACGGGTTTGGGTTGAACGGGTTCGGTTAACCCGAAACCTCCTTTTCAAATCATAATAAATAACATTTTTATATAATTTATATAAAATGAAAATACTATTACTAATATTAGATAAAAACACTTTAAAATATTATAAATCTTACATTTTCTTTTTAAATTATAAAAAACTAACCGTGTGTGTGTATATAAATCATTGTTATATATGTGCGTGTAACGGTGTGCAACGGTCCAAAACCGAACTAAACCGAGAAACAAAAAATTTAAGACCGAGAATCGAAACAAAGTGTACCTAGGGGTGAGCGACGGGTACCATTTCCCGAACCCGAACCGGTACCGACCGATACCGAATTAATGTATTCGGTTCGCTATTCGGTTTTCAAATTAGCTAAAATCGGTATTCGGTACTCTCGGTTCGGTATTCGGTTTTTAATTTAGCTAAAATTTGGTATTCGGAACCGAACCGGCACTATATAAAATTATACGGTTCGGTATTCGGTTCTTTCAAAACTAATAATTCGGTTTCGGTATTTTCGGGATCGGTACCGGTTCGGTACGGTACGGTACCGAGCTCACCCCTAAGTGTACCGGTTCTGATTTGGTTCCGGTTTTTTCCACTTTTTCAATGAAAGATTATGAAATTCGATCGGATCTAACGAACCGAAAATCAATTTTTATAAATACGATGTACCGGAAACCGATCGGTTCGGTCCAGTCCAATTTTACCGGTTTGAACCGTTGAATGTATGTGTGTGAATATATGAATTTTTATTTAAGTTTTCTTATGGATTAATTATAACATTGCATTTGATACATAATTCTTAAATAACTTTGTAGTTTTTACTTTATTAATTATCATAATCTATTTTTAATATAGTTATAAAAATAAGATTTTTTATTGATATGGTAAATTACTTAAACTATTGAATATTTATATATTAATAATAATTTTTTTGAATATAATAATGTTTTGAAAGATATATAAATTCCAAATTAATGTCAACTCCTTTCTTTTAATGTTTCTCCATTTAATTGTATGAAAATTTTCAACCCGCGGTTTACTTAAACCCATTTCAACCTGCAAATATTTTTTTCCCACCCATATCAACCCATATATAAATTTAGGGGAACCCAAACACACTCATTAGAGTTAAAAAAAATGTCCAACACAACCCAATTTGAAGCAAATGGGTTTGGTTTGCCACCCCGTTACAAGGACGAAGAAGAACGGTACCCACCCCTACATCACGTGCTCTCCACATTCTTGATCCTGTAAAAGTAACTTACTTTGAGCCCCAAACATCCCAATTTCACCAATATTCTATAGTAATCAATATTTACAAAAACCGTCCCTACACTAAGTGAAAATTTGAAGGATCGAATCAAAACCGAAAAATTGAAGTAGCCGGAGTTGGAATTAAAAGTTAAAATAAAATCTACCCCATAAAATTGAATCAATGTACTTTGTGAGTTTAATGGTTAACGGATTTTACACACCCTAAGAGAAGACAAGTACAAAGGATATGAGGAAAGATTTATGTTATGAATTGAACATGAATCTCTAGAATTGTATTTACTGGAAATTTGTGATGATCTGTGATGATCAGCACTGTTACATTGATCTCCTATTTATGGTTAACAGAGGCTAACCAGAAGCTAACAAAACTAACCAACTATTTTCACACTACTACCTTGCATATTACACTTAGTACAAAATGACTCCTTATTACTAACAGAATGATAATACTTGCTAATCACTAGTATATGCACTACAATCTCCACCTTGATTAGAAGTATTGTAACACATGAATTTCTTCTAAACACCACTTGAACTTCGATCCAGGCAGAACTTTTGTTAACATATCTGCAGCATTAACATCTGTATGAACCTTTTCCACCTTCACTTCTTTACTGTTGATCACTTCTCTTATAAAGTGTAACTTCACATTGATATGCTTGGATCGTTCATGATGAGTTGGATTCTTTGACAAGTATATTGCACTTTGATTGTCACATAATACAACTGCTTCTTTGACTTGAACTCCAAGCTCTGTCATTGCTCCTTTTAACCAAATAGCCTCCTTTACTGCTTCAGTTAATGCAATGTATTCTGCCTCTGTAGAGGACAGTGCTACTACATGTTGTAATGAGGCCTTCCAACTGACTACACACCCTTCTACTTTAAAAACATAGCCACTTACTGACTTGAATTTATCTAGGTCCTTAGCAAAATCTGAATCAGAATAACCCAGTATCACCTGATCCTTTGCTGATTCAACCCCAAAAGTTAACCCAACATCTTGAGTTCCTCTCAGATACCTTAGTATCCACTTCACTGCTCTCCAGTGTTCTTTGCCTGGGTTTGCCAAAAATCTACTAACAAGGCTCACTGCATAGGCTAGATCTGGTCTGGTTCCAACCATTAAGTACATAAGACTCCCCACTGCTTGAGCATAAGGCACTGTTTCCATTTCTTTTATTTCAAGGCCAGTCTTAGGACAATTACTCATAGACAGCTTAAACTGCACTCCCAACGGTGTACTAACAGCTTTTGCATTGTCCATAGCAAACCTTGATAATACCTTCTTTGCATATCCCTGTTGTGTCAGCTTCAGTAGCCCTCTCTTTCTATCTCTGATGATCTCCATGCCGAGGATTTTCTTAGCTTCTCCTAGTTCCTTCATATCAAATTTTGAACTGAGCAGCCTTTTAGTCTTCTGCATCTCAGTCTTATCTTCACATGCCAACAACATATCATCCACATATAGTAAAAGGAAAATGAATTTTCCTTTGCTATATTCTTTAAGATACACACAGTTTTCATAAGAGCTTCTACAAAATCCATGAGACGTTACATGGTCATCAAATTTAATGTACCATCTCCTTGGTGACTGTTTTAAACCATACAGAGATTTCTTCAGGAGGCAAACATGATCTTCTTTCCCTGGTACTATAAATCCTTTTGGTTGGTTCATGTATATGGTTTCCTCTAGATCTCCATGCAAGAATGTTGTCTTCACGTCGAACTGCTCTAACTCATAATCTGCTCTAGCTGTCAATGCTAGTAGAATTCTAATTGATGTATGCTTTACCACAGGAGAGAATATTTCTGTAAAATCAACACCTGGCTTTTGTGTAAATCCCTTAGCCACTAGTCTGGCCTTGTACCTTGGTTCTGTTACACCGGAATCCCTTCCTTGATCTTGAACAGCCATTTGCTCCCTACTACATTCTGTCCTTCTGGTTTAATCACCAGTTCCCATGTTTGATTTTTGAGCAGTGAGTCCATTTCATCTTCCATAGCACCTAACCATTTTTCTCTTTGTGCTGACTTGACAGCTTCTTTAAAAGTCAAGGGCTCAATTGTGTCTTCAAACATTGCTACTGCAAAGGCAAATGCTGTCACATCCTCTTGTTCCCTATATCTTGCAGGGGGTACAATAAGCCTTCTTTGCCTATCTCTGGAAAGCTGATAGTCTGACAGCCCCTGTGATGACTGTCCATTCTCTGACCCACTGTCCACTGGTACTGTCTGTTGGACTGAAGTGCCATTGCCTACACTGCATGGCTCCACCTCAATTGGTATTGACTCCACCTCAATTGGTGCTGATTCACTAGGCTTCTGACTCATAACATCTCTGTACATTAGCTGCTCATTGAAAACAACATCTCTGCTTATTATGATCTTTGGACTGCCACCATCAACCCTCCATAGTCTGTAGCCCTTTACCCCTTGAGGATAACCAAGCAGCACACACTTTATTGCTCTGGGCTCCAGCTTATCTTGTCTGGTATGTGCATATGCAACACAACCAAAGGTCCTCAAAGTGCTGTAATCTGATTCTTCTCCTGTCCACATGAACATTGGGGTCTTATTCTCAATTGCAGTAGAAGGGCTCCTGTTTATCAGATGTGCAGCAGTTGTTACAGCCTCACCCCAAAAGTGCTTTGGCATACCAGATTGAGCCAACATTACTCTTACCTTGTTTAACAGCGTTCTGTTCATTCTTTCCACTAGACCATTTTGTTGAGGGTTGCCTGGTACGGTTAAATGTCTTGCAATACCCTGATCCTCACAATACTGCTTGAACTCATGGCTGCAGAACTCAAGTCCATTGTCTGTTCTCAATTTCTTCACCTTTGCATCTGTTTGTGTCTCAACAAGTGCCTTCCATGCTTTGAACTTTCCAAGTGCTTCATCTTTGGTTTTCAACAAGTACACCCAAACTCTTCTTGAATAATCATCAATTAAAGACAAGAAATACCTTGCCCCCCCCCCCCCCCCCCAAGAGTTTGGGTTCTGGCAGGTCCCCACAGGTCTGCATGGATGTACTCAAGAACCCTTTTGGACTTATGTGTTCCTGAGCCAAATTTAACCTTATGAGATTTGGCAAGGACACAATTCTCACAGAACTCTAAGTCATTTACTTTCAGACTCCCAAATGCATTGATTTTAGACAGCTCTTTCAGCCCTTGTGCACTCATGTGACCCAATCGTTGATGCCACAGCCTTAATTCTTCTTTGGCCTGAGATTCATTGCTTGAGCCTACTGTATTCACCTCTTCTTTGCAGTCAAGAGTATAAATGTTATTACTCCTCCTGGTGCCATGCATCACCACCCTAATGCCATTTATAATCTTGACTTTGCCACTTCCCATTTTCACTTTCAAGCCTTCTTGTTCTAAACTGCCAAGTGAAATTAAATTTCTCTTTAATTTGGGAATGTACCTGACCTTATGTAAGGTGAATTCAGATCCATCTTCAAGAATTAGTTTGATGTTGCCTAGTCCTTCGACTGTACATGGGCTGTCATCTCCAAGCTTCACTGTGCCCATATTTACTTGTTTGTAGTCATTAAAGAGGTGTTTATTTGGAGACATGTGGTGTGAACATCCTGAGTCAAGGATCCACTCATCAATGAACGGATGTGTGCTGACCATTAAAACATCAGAGCTGTCATAGCCTTCTTGTTCATTGGACTGCACATTTTGGTTTCTAGGCTGACTGTCTTCTTTCTTTCTCCACTTATCAGGGCAGTCTTTTATCAAGTGAGACTCTGAATTACACACGAAACACTTCTTCCTTCCCTTTGACTTGGATCTGGCACCTGATCTTGAACCACCCTTTTTCTTGAACTCTCTTTTCTCTGTTCTCCCCCTCACATACATACCCTCTGATGCAGATTCTTTAGCATCAGACTTTTTCTTGAGTTCTTTGGAGTTGATAGCAGCAAGTACTTCGTCCATCGTTAGACTATTTCTGCCAAATATGAGGGTGTCCACAAAATGCTCATAAGCTGTAGATAAAGATGTCAAGAAGATGATCGCCCTGTCTTCCTCCTCCAGATTGACATCGATATTCTCTAAGTCCAGTACCAATTTATTGAATTCGTCCACATGGTCCTCCAATGTCTTGCCTGCTCCCATTTGGAATGCGTACAAACGCCTCTTCAGATATAGCCTGTTGGCTAATGACTTGGTCATATAGAGTGCTTCTAATTTTTGCCAAACTCCTGCAGCGGTTGTTTCTTTGGAGACCTCTCGCAATACTCTATCTCCCAAAGACAGAATAATGGCACTATGGGCCTTCTGCATGATCTGCTTCTTGTCTCTGTCACTTAGAGTTGTGGGGAGGTTGTCTTCTCCTCCAAGAGCATCATCAACGCCCTGATGAACCAGCAAGGCCCTCATCTTTAATCGCCACAGATTAAAGTCGTTTTTGCCATCGAACTTCTCCAAATCAAATTTAGTGGACACCATACTGAATTCACTTCGATCAATTCACTTAAGCCACTGCTTATTCGACACTTAGAGCTGCTGGATTCAGCCTCGAAATCGCCTTGATTTCCTTTCTGCTGCAAAGAATCCGCCGCGCCTCCGCCGTACCTCCGCCGTGCCTGTAATGCTCTCCGCCGTGGCTCTGATACCACTTGTTATGAATTGAACATGAATCTCTAGAATTGTATTTACTGGAAATTTGTGATGATCTGTGATGATCAACACTGTTACATTGATCTCCTATTTATGGTTAACAGAGGCTAACCAGAAGCTAACAAAACTAACCAACTATTTTCACACTACTACCTTGCATATTACACTTAGTACAAAATGACTCCTTATTACTAACAGAATGATAATACTTGCTAATCACTAGTATATGCACTACAATTTAAATATATAAATTTATAAACAAAAAGTTTAAAAGAATCATAACAAAAAGTAGCTAGAAAAAGTAATGTTCTTATTTTCAAAAATAAAAAATATAACATTTATATCTATTCTATTAATAAATATAGATTGTCATTTGACACTTAACTAGTTTGACTATTGGCGTAGCCTCCATTTGACACGTATAATTTATAATAATTTTTTTAAGTAAATTAATTCAATTAATTATGATTATTATGTTTTAGGAAATTTTGTTAACAAGGGTGGGTTAATCGATACTCTTCTCAGTGGTTAATATACGACATTTGTGAAATGAAAATTCTGATTTCTAAGGGTTGATATTAATTATTAATAAAGCTAATAATTTATTTTTATCCCAATTATGTAATAATTTATTGTATCTCAATTATGTGTTTTTATTAATTATAAAACTATGGATTTTACAATGCTTTCCCCATTCACTACATAGATATAATCCATAATATTGAGTCACCTCTCTTCATAATATTTCAAAGTTTGTATGGTTTATTGTCGATATCTACAATTATTCTAAAATTTATAATTTATTAAAATAATTATCAGTGAAACAAATTTTGTGTATTATACGGGTAAATAAACTAATCGACAAACACAATAAAATGAGAAACAAATTGTCACTTGTCATGTTCGTCTTTTGTTGCCACTTGTCATTTTTCAATTTATAATGTCATTTACTACAACTTAAGTTAAATTAAAATCATATTAAATCCAGTCTATTAAATTTTAACTTAATTAATTTGTTAGTTAATTAACAAAAATATATAAACTCTAATTTACTATTATTATTTTAACATACTATAAATTTTTGTTTATAAATATTTTTATTCAGTCAATTCATATAGTACATGGGTATTAACCTAGTCTATATAATAAATAAGAATACATATACGACATATGTGCCCTCCACGATTCATCTTAAAAGATAAATATAAATATAAACTAAAAGATCAATACAATTTATTGATTTTAAAACATGTCGATGTTAATAAATCGTTAACTATATCAAACTTTTGTCGTTATTCAAAATTTATCATGAATATAATACAACCACATACAAATTAATTACATCTTATATACCATTATCTATATGTCTAATTAAAACAAGATCATTTTTATTTAAAATTGAATTTTTAACTTATACCGATTAAATACATATAAATTTAGAAATAAAATATTTTAAATTTTTTTGAAAAAAGAAACTACTATTAAATAATAACTATGACAAATAACTATACTATTCTTATAGACTCATGATATTTTGTTATAGGCTAATTGAAATTTCGATTATACATACACACACACACACACACACACACACACACACACACACACACACACACACATATATATATATATATATATATATATATATATATGGTTTGTGTAAATACCTAAAAATGTAGAGTACTGTGAGTACTTGTGAACTCACAGGTTTCGGATGTGAACATGCTTCGAAAAAAAATTATTTTTTTCATATTCATTTAGATACAAATAATATAAGACTATTTGTAAAAAATTACATACATCCACATATTCTAACATCTTAAAATTTATGTGAACGTGAAAATTTTATGTGAACATCCTTAGTGGATACATACGTTTACAACAGTGTAGTTCATGTGAACATGCACGTTTCATATATATATATATATATATATATATATATATATATATATATATATATATATATATATATATTCAATATCAATGTGGTACCATATTACACTTGAGTACCCGGGAACTATTTATAGTCAATCATTTATATTTAAAATCATTAAATAAAGTATAAATTTTGCTTAAAATTCTTTCCCACATTAATTAGTGTTAGGATTATATTGGTATTAAAAAGTTTTAAATTATAATTGAAGATTATGTGTATCGAGAATCTCAATTTCAGTTAGTATCATTTATTACACTCATATTGAATACATGCAATGATGACACATCATAAATCTTGGTTTATCACCAAAATTAAACTCATCGACCACACACATCATAAACCACGATTGAAGATGTTCAAACCGTCAATATTGGTTTATCACCAAAAGGGTTAGCAACGATTAAAAACACAATAAACCCCGATTGCACATGTTCAATAATGTGTATACGAAATTCAAGCTTCACGAATGGTTTGATGAAAATAATAAATACCTTTATTTGACACCTCTGGTTATATATGTTCACTAAAACCCATTGTCGAATCTGATTGAACATGTCCACTAAAACCCATTCTGAAAATTATTAAAAATGTTGTTATGGAAGTAAATCCCTATAATTAAGAGATTTATTAATTCATTAGTCGTCATATATTACTTAATATAAACTAAATGACTATATTACCCTTTTTTTTTACCTATAACCAAACATGGGAGGACTCTGGTTCCCCAGTCTAACCTAGTACCCCATTGATCCCAACCCTATATATACATATATATATATATATATATATATATGGGTTCTTTTAATAACCTAAATATTTGTGAGAACTTAATAACTAAAGGGTTGTTTTCGAAAAAAAAATTATCTCTCATATTTATATATTCTATTTTTTTCTCCATCCACTTTCATTTCCACCCTAGAAAAAAAAAGTATGATCTCCCATCTCTCTCTCTCTCTCTCTCTCACACACACACAACCCTAGAAACTTTCATTGTCGCCGTTGCCGCCACCACCACGATCTTGAAGCCACAATGATATCTTCCTTCCCCTTTATATCTCTCACGATTTCGAAGTCAGGTGGTCAAGTAATGACGATTTGGAAGTCGGATGGTCAAGAAATAAAAATCTCAAAGTGCAGCGGTCAAGAAATGAAGATTATTTGTAAAATATTAGATATAGAATGAATGTAGTAGCTATATACATGTTTATGTTCTTAGAAGAATCCTTCCATATATATATAAACAAAAAATTATAAAAATGTGTAAAAAACTAACTACTATTTACATATATTTGAAAAGATACATAAATAGTATCTATGACAAATAATTATACTTGAACTTTTTTCATAATAATCAATTTTACATGGTTTAATATATGTGACCATATATTGAATAAAAAATATATAAATTAATATTAAAATAAATAAAAGTTATATCTAAAAAGAAAAAAAAAAATACAATATCAATGAAAACATATTTAATATCATTTTTAATCATAATAAAATATATAAACACTATGTTTTAAATAAATCAATCAAAAAATATATAAAAATGAAGAGGTCCTGCCAACCCACTACTTTGTGGAGTGGGCCATGCAGGCGATTCCGGGTCGCTCCCGATGAGGCGTCGGGCAGTTGAGGCCGGCCGCACGTTGATTCTTAGTCGTTATATCGTGCTAACTATTTTATAAACTGTTTTAACGTTGTTTATAGTAACTCACCAGCTTTTCGCTGACTGTTGTTTTAACTGTGGATCTCAGGTACGAGGACTGAGGCTAGGGATACAGCGGGCAGTAGCCGAGACCCGCCACATGGACAGTAGTTAGTGACTACTTTCGTAAGTAGTCTTGCTATTTTGTGGTTTGGCTTACGAGCCAGTGACCTTTGGATGACTGCAACCCATACTTATTTTATGGTTGACCGACTTTACTGATGGGGGTTGGTTCCCGTCTCGTCGTTACTTTGTGCTTAATATTGATGTTGGTAGTAATTAGCTGTTTAACCCTTGATGATATTATCTATGATTGGATGATGTGGACTATGAGTCCCATGTGGCATTAGTCATAAAAGTAGGGTGTTACAGCTTGGTATCAGAGCATTAGTTTAAGGTTTAAGTATCATTAGTGATGCTTAGGCTTAAACCAGTGTCTAGATCCCTGGGCTTGATCTCTGATGAGTAGGTCTAAGGAATTGTAGAGTTATGCTATTATCATTATAGTAATGTTGTTTATTATATGCAGAGATCTTATGGCAGATGAGCAGAGACCCGAAGGTCCCACCGGGGGACGAGTATCTGATGAGGAGTTCGCTCGGCGACTACAGGAGGCCTATGAGAAAGGCCGTGCGGAGGGTATCCAGTCCCAGACCCAAAGTACAGGCGGGGGCAGAGATTCGGGAGCTGGACCGTCACGAGGGTCAGGCAAGGGGTGTAAGTATAAGAAATTCCTTGCTGCCCACCCGCCAGAGTATCATGGTGAGCCCGGAGCCGTTAAGGCCATGTACTGGCTGCAGGACATGGAGATGGCTTTTCGTATTACGGGATGCCACCCCGATCAGATGACGACATTCGCTAGTGCGCAGCTGCGGACTAGCGCCCAGCAGTGGTGGCGTACCGTCAGGGATATGATGGGGGACGGACCGGCATATGAGATGACATGGAGTCAGTTCAGAGCTCGTTTCGAGGAGCAGTATTGTCCTGAGGACTGCAGAGCTCAGCTGGAGATTGATTTTCTGACATTATTCCAGGGACAGCGATCTGTTGATGAGTATGAGAAGATCTTCATTGATTTGAGTTTGTTTGCACCTATTCAGATTAGTACAGAGTCCCGGAAGATTAATAGGTTCATGATGGGTTTGCGTAAGGAGATCCGGGAGTTTATTGATACTGGTTATATTCCGACCTATGCCAGGGCAGTTGAGTTGGCCCGTAGGCGGGAGAGTGAGTTGTCTCGCCGAGATCCAGTGGTAGAGCAGCCGCGAGTTACCCAGTCAGCCGGACATGGAGGTGGGACTGACAGAGGTAGGGACAGAGATCGGGATAGAGATAGTCGTTATAGCCAGTTTCAGCCGAGGGGTGATGATCGTCGACGTACCGAGTCCGAGGGGGGAGATAGGCACCGAGATAGATCTTCACAGAGATCAGACCGCAGACCCGATGACCGGGGCAGTCGCTTTGGTGGGTCAGAGCAGCGGGGAGGAGCATCGAGTTCGGGATCTGTTAATAGAGAGCGGTTTTGTAGGAGATGTCGTCAGAGGCATACCGGGGAGTGTGATCCCCGCCATGTACGTTGCTTCCGTTGTGGCCAGCCCGGCCACACCCAGTCAGGATGTACTTCGAGAGACCCGCTATGCTTTAATTGCGGGCGACCTGGTCATCAGTCGAAAGATTGCACAGCTCCGCGGCAGGGAGAGTCGAGGCCACCCGCACAGGGTCAGAGTTCTGTTGGTTCATCTGCTCGTAGAGATACTGTTCCGCCAGCCAGAGGCCGAATTTTTCAGCTGACAGTAGAAGAGGCTCGAGATACAGCTGACGTGGTTTCGGGTACGTTCATTTTAAATGGTCATAGTGCCCGAGTTTTGTTTGATTCTGGGGCAAACCATTCTTTCGTTTCATTTGCCTTTACTGCATATTTTACTGCTTCGCCTGTTGAGTTGTCGGAGCCATTAGTCGTAGAGCTTGCTGATGGCAGTGCTTCTGTTGTTAGGCATATTTATGCCCAGTGTACCTTAGAGATAGACGGTTATCCATTTAGGATCGATTTGCTGCCTATAGGGATCGGTAGTTTTGATGCCATAGTAGGTATGGATTGGTTAGCTTCTCAGCATGCTGACATTGCTTGTTCCAAGAATATCATCCGGCTACCGGTTTCTGAGGATCGTGTTATTACTGTGTACGGAGAGCGCAGTAGAGGTAGTGTTGGTCTCATTTCCGCGATTCAGGCTAGCCGTTGTTTAGCCAAGGGTTGTTCCTCCTTCCTAGCATATGTAGTTGATGCAAAGAAGGAGAAGTAGAGTATAGAGGTCGTCGATGTCGTCTCTGAGTTCTCCGATGTGTTCCCCGAGGAGCTACCTGGTTTGCCACCGGACAGACAGGTAGAGTTTCGTATCGAGTTGGTGCCAGGTGCTACTCCTATTGCACGTGCACCTTATCGTTTGGCTCCTACCGAGATGAGGGAGCTGATGAGTCAGTTGCAGGAGTTGTTGGACCGTGATTTCATTCGACCGAGTACTTCACCATGGGGTGCTCCGGTTCTCTTTGTAAAGAAGAAAGACGGATCGATGAGGATGTGTATAGACTATCGTGAGCTTAATAAAGTGACGGTGAAAAACCGCTATCCTCTTCCGCGGATAGATGATTTATTTGATCAGTTGCAGGGGGCCAATGTGTTTTCGAAGATCGACTTGCGTTCGGGATATCATCAGCTGAAGGTTTATGAGCAGGATACAGCGAAGACAGCCTTCAGGACCCGATATGGCCATTATGAGTTCTTGGTTATGCCATTCGGGCTAACCAATGCCCCAGCAGCCTTTATGGACCTGATGAATAGGATCTGCCGCCCGTATCTTGATCAGTTTGTCATAGTGTTTATAGATGACATCCTGATATATTCCCGATCAATAGAGGAGCATGCGGCACATCTGCGAGAGATTCTGAGTGTATTGCGGCGCGAGAAGTTGTATGCGAAGTTCTCGAAGTGTGAGTTCTGGCTTCGAGAAGTCCAATTTCTGGGCCATGTCGTTAGCGGCGAGGGTGTTTCTGTAGACCCAGCTAAGATAGAGGCTGTTATGAGCTGGGAGAGGCCACAGAGTGTAGCAGAGATTCGCAGTTTCCTGGGGTTAGCAGGGTATTATCGCCGATTCATTCAGGACTTTGCGCTGATCGCAGTACCGTTGACTCGTTTGACTCGCTAGTCAGTTCCGTTTGAGTGGACTGAGGACCAGGAGTTCGTGTTTGAGGAGCTGAAGCGTCGGTTGTGTCAGGCTCCAGTGTTAGCCCTGCCTGAAGGCACCAGTGATTTTGTCGTGTATACTGATGCTTCGGGGACAGGGTTAGGATGTGTACTGATGCAGAGGGGCCGAGTGATTGCTTATGCTTCTCGTCAGTTGAAGGACTACGAGAAGAATTATTCGACCCATGATCTAGAATTGACAGCTATCGTGTTTGCGCTGAAGATTTGGCGCCATTATCTGTACGGAGTTTGTTGGTACATCCCGTGTGACGATAGCAGTCTAAGTTGTCTTACATTGTGATTTAGCATATGTTTGGTATATATATTATGTATGATTGATTTTTATCAGTGTTTGTATGTTTGAACTTGATGTAACGTATTACAAGAAGTTCAAACATAAAGCTCAAAGATAAAATCAGTCATAAGGTAATATCATAAGTTTCAAACACTTAGTTGTTTATGTAAAAGGCTAGATTCGAATCTCTTAAGGGGATACATTCGAATCTGAGATAGATTCGAATGAGACCATAGATTCGAAAATAGGTTAGATTCGAATCTGTCAGATGGACAGATTCGAATGGGCCTTAGGCCAGATTCGAGGTTGGCCCACAACAGACTCGAATCAGGGTCTATAATTAGGGATAGACTCGAATGATTAGGAGACCTTTGGCAGAATTCGTGAGGAATTAAGCAATAGGCGATCTCGAGTTTATCAGCTAGGTGAGTCCCGTTTCGGAGAGAATTAGTACGTAGGATCGTTCGTGTGTCGTTCGTTCAGCGTCTAATAGTCTCCGTGTTCCGTTGGTTGAGAGTTGTCCGTCTAACCGTCAACGAGGATTCCGCACTCGTTAACGGATCCGCGTCTAGATAGATCTTGCATTGGTAGACCTTACAAGTGGTATCAGAGCCTACGGAGTGTTCGTGGTGTTCTTCGTGTTCATCAGATACATTCTAGGTTTCTTGACGCTAGTTGGACGGTTTTTTTTTCTCTCAAAAACGTGTTTTTGAGCTTAGCAAATTCATATTCGGGAAACATTTTGTCGTTTTTCACGTTTTTGGTCGAAATCATTGTTTTTCATTTGAAAATTAGTGATTTAATCCATAAAACGTCAAAAAATCAAAGTGTTAGCCGTTTTTCGAGTTTGCGGCGCTCGAATCTATAGGGGTAATTAGGGTTTTACTTTATTTTCGAGTCTAACCAAAATACGCTCCTTACGAGTCAATTTTCAGTCAGTTTCGAGTCTGTGTTATTTCGAATCTGTTACTACATTCGAATTGGATCTCGAGTCTATATTGTTTCGAGTTTGTTTCGAGTTGGTTACTGTTTCGAGTCTGTGCTTCGATTCTGCTGAATTTCGATTCTGTTGTGCCTTCGATTCTAAGGGTCTTCGAGTCTAAGGGGTCCTTCGAATCTGTCAAATCTTCGAATCTAAGGAATTGTTCGAATCTGCCATAATTTCGAATCTAATTGAATTAAGATACTTAATCGAATTTAATACCAAATAAATTGGAATCTAATTACATTCGAATCTATCTAGATTCGAAAGAGTTAATCCACATTAGTTTCGAATTAAATTAATTAAGTCTAAATTCAATTTGTTTCAGAAAAGATGTCAAATCTTCAGAAATTCCTTGAAATGGATCACGAAGTTGGGAAGGCTAATGCACCACCTAAGCTGATGAAAGTTGAGGATTACTACTGGTGGAAGGACAGATTTACGGATTTTGTACGATTCAACGATATGCGCATGTGGGTGTGCATTGATGAAGGGTACATTCCACCAGTTTCTGAGGTTGAAGGCCGTCAAAAGGTCTTGTCATATCAAATGATGAAAGAAGATGACAAGAAATTATTTGAAGCCGAAAACAAAGCTTTCTCCATTATCCGAATGGCTTTACCTCAAGATATCTTGCACACATTTCGGACTCAGAGGACGTCGAAAGAACTTTGGGAGTCTCTCCAGAAAAGGTGTGAGGGTAATCCACGGGTACGTCGAAAGCGTACAGAGCTGTTGACCCAACAGTTTGCAATTTTCAAGGCTCTTAAGGATGAACAGTTAGATGATATTATCACACGATTCTATCATCTGATAACAGAGCTTGAAAGTCATGGCATTGAGTATTCTGACACTGACAAGAACAACAAGCTTCTTGATGCCCTACCAGCCAAATGGGCTATGAACGTGGCAATGATTAAGCTGAATGAAGATAAATATTATGCTCAATCACTAGATGACATCGTGGGAACGTTGAGGGCATATCACTTCGAAATGATAAAGGCTGAGACTGATTACGAGCAAGTCCAAAATCCGGCGATGTATTTTGGAAAGTCATCTAAATCATCAGTGACAGCTGATCAGAAGAGTGCTACAGCGTTTTTCACCGGAGAAACGTCATCGCCTCCAGAGTCCGAAGACTCACTAAATCGCGCGTTCTTAGGGTTAGGAAGATCGGAAGAACCGCAACCTCAAGTCCAACAGGCATCGACCAGTCAGAGCTATTCGAAGATGCCAATGAGCGCAAAGTCGGCGGAAGAACATCTGAATCTGCTTGCTTCGTTTGTGGCCGCATACGGAAATTGCGTTCAAGGGAAGATTAATGATCCGGCTCTTTGGGATGAAGACTACGATCAGGTCGACCCTGATGACTTAGAGGAAATGGATCTGAAATGGCAACTGGCCATGGTGACCCAGAGGGTTAAAAGATTCATTAAGAGAACTGGGAGGAATCTGCAGATGAACAACAAGGGGATAGGATTTGATAAGTCCAAGGTGAAATGCTACAACTGTCAGGGATTGGGACACTTCGCCAGGGAGTGTCAAAGACCGAAGGTAGAGACATACCAGGGGCAGAGTCAGCATCAAGGACAGTACCAAAGTCAGTCCCAACAGAGATATCTTCCGAGTTCTTCATCTGGTCAAGCCAATCTAGCGGGTCTGATATCCAATGTCACTTCTGACAGACAGCTAGATGGTTCCTATGACTGGAGTTCACATCCGGAGTCCAATGCTAGAGCTTTCATGGCTGAAGTTACGGAGAATGGTTGTGATGAAGATGAGCAGACCACAAGGGAAAGCAGTCCGATGTGGGTAGAGAAAGCGAATGATCAAACCGTGCTGGAGTTTGCTGCTCAGATGGCCAACGTGGAATCTGACAACTCAAAGGTTAGTCTTTCTTATTCTCTATTTCGTGATTTATGTGCTTTATGTGTTAGTTCTAACGATAGGTTAAATCTAGTCTTAGACTCACATAAGACCATAGCTGCTCAAAATGAAAACTTAAAAATAGAAAATGCTAGCCTAAATGATATAAAACAAGATTTAAAAGAAAAGCTTAAGGCTGATGCTCAAGACGTAATCGTTCTAAAAGACAAACTGAGTGAGCAGTGTGTTAGGATAGAACTTATGTATGAGCACGTAGAGGCCTTGACCAAAAGTTTGAAAGACAAGGACATAGAGCTAGCTGAGACCAAGGTTAAGGTAGCAGAGGCAAATAGCAAGCTGGAAAAGTTTAGGAATTCGAGCCTAAACCTAGGGAAAGTCTTAGATGCCCAAAGACAGTCTAAGAAGCCTGTAGGTCTAGGTTTTCACGAAATTCCTCCACCGTTCAATGCAAACTATGTGCCTCAGCCTCAGGAGAAAACTGACAACTCAGTAGACTTAGAGGACCTACCTGAACCGACACCTGAGCCTAAAGTTGAAAATACACCTAAGGTGACTGACTCAACTGTCAAGGTCAAGAAAGTGAAATTTGTGTCTTCCTCAAGTGAAACACCTGCAGGAAAACAGAAGATTTCATGGGCTGACCAGGTCGAAGAGTCAGACACAATAGATGTACCAAAGGAAGTAGACACCAGTGAGACACCTAGATCTAAGGGACCAACCAAAAAGTCCATGGATAAGATGTCTTGCTTTAGATGTCACGAGAAAGGGCATGTTGCTTCTCACTGTCCAAATAGGAAAGCTGATGTTACACCTAAGAAAGTGAATCCAACACCTGTTAAGCCCTCACCAACTGTGGCGAGCACGAGTAGTTCTCAGAGTACCGAGAAAACTGTGCAGGCCGCACCAAAACCTGTTGTGAAACAAACACCGGTTAAGGTTGGACCAAAAGAAGTGGTTAGGACAAATTCACCGAATCGTGTCATTAATCAATCTAGGTCAGCACCTCAACAAGTCTATAGGAGCACAACACCTAGCAGGTCACACACTCCAGTTAGGTCACATACTCCTGTTAGACAATATGTTCCGGTAAAAGCTCAAGGATCACAGTCTGAAATGCATTATAATAAGACTTATTCTAGAGCACCACAACAAATGCCTACTCAAAGGCAAAGAGTGAATCTAAATCACTCGGCACCACAACAGAATTCAGTTCAAAGGCCCAAGTCACCTGAAAGGCGAGATGGGTACTTGAAATAGTTCAAGTATGTGGACGAGAATGGTATTACCAAGTCAGTCATGGCTTGGGTTCCCCGTGATAACTAACCTATTTTCTTTCATGTGCAGGAGATAACTACCGGTCCAAACAACAAGTGGTTCGTCGACAGTGGTTGCTCCAGGCACATGACGGGGGAAAGAAGTCTTCTCACAGACTTCAAGGGGGGTAATAGGGGATTTGTATCATTCGCGGGCAACAAAGGAGGAAATATCACTGGAACTGGAGAAGTCACTAATGGGACGATTACATTGGATCAAGTTTATCACGTTGATAAACTGGTTCATAATCTCATTAGTGTATCTCAAATCTGTGATAAGAAGAACTCGGTGTTATTTACTGACACTGAGGCGTTAGTGCTAAAGCCGGGATTCAAGATACCTGAAGATTGGATATTGATGCGGGCTCCAAGGAAGAATGACTTGTACATGCTCGACATGAACAAGCCAGATAATTCGATGGGTCCGATCTGCTTACTATCAAAAGCTTCGGAGACGGAATCGGTTTTGTGGCACAGACGCATGGCTCACTTGCACCTAAGGAAAATGAACTACATAACGAAGAATGGTTTGGTGCAAGGTGTGCCTCTGAAGAGCTTTCAATTTGAAGATAAGTGTCTACCGTGCATGAAGGGCAAGCAACATAAAAAGACACACAAGTCCAAGAAGCTGAACTCCATAACCTCGACATTCGATTTGTTGCATATGGACCTTTTCGGCCCTATCAACAAAAGGAGTATAGGAGGTAGTTGGTTTTGCTTAGTTATCACTGACGATTACTCACGGTTTTCATGGGTTTTCTTTTTAGGTACGAAGGACGAGACGGCTGCAAAGCTCATCGGGTTCTTAGACCAAGTGGAGAATTCCTACGGAACAAGGTTAAACATATTCGTAGTGATAATGGGACTGAATTTAAAAACTCTGTAATTGGTGTATATTGCCTATCAAAGGGCATCGTGCATCAATTCAGTGCACCATATGAACCTCAACAGAATGGGGTGGCCGAACGTAAAAACAGAACATTGATTGAGGCTGCAAGGACTATGCTTTCGGATTCAAAGCTTCCTACCATGTTTTGGGGGGAGGCAGTGAATACCGCGTGCCATATTTTAAATAGAGTCCTTACAGTCAAATCATTGAACAAAACATGTTATGAAATTTTGAATAAACGGCCACCTAACTTAACTGGATTCGAACCGTTTGGAGTACCATGTACACTTTTAAGAACAAAACATCAACCGAAGTTTGGTGAAAAGGCTGACGAAGGATACTTCCTAGGTTATGTGCCAAACTCACCAAACAAACGGGTTTTTAACAAAACGAGTGGTACTGTGGAGATTGTGTATAATATTGAAGTCACAAGTTATACACATGAACCCCAAACTGGTCCGGAATGGATATTTGACTATGATAAGTTATTTGAGTCATTTAACATTCCTTTGGATGATACTGCAGGTACAATCGATAAAGACATGGCGACGTTGCACCTAAATGACGATGGCCATATTTTTCCAAGGACCACGTTCGAATCTACGTCCGAGCATACTGCGACTGTAGATGGGTCTCCAGAAGTTGCTAATCCAGAAGAACCTAACACTGAGAATCAGACTCAAGCATCAAGTTCTGCCTCTGAGGAAAACGTCCGTGAGGAAGAAAATGTGGAAGCTGAGCCTGTTCCCCCTTTAGGTGAAATAGGATCCAACTTAGGAGATAATCTAAGGGTAGACGAAATAGAGACCTCTAGGATTAACAAGAACCATCCTATAGATAGCATCATAGGAAATCCTAACGAGGGTGTGAGGACTCGGAGTAGTGTAAATAACAACACTGTGTTGTTGTCGATGATAAACGACTCCGAGGCATATCATACATGTCTATATTCGTGTTTCATATCGCAAGTAGAGCCCAAAAATGTGCAAATGGCACTTAAGGACAACTCCTGGGTTGAAGCGATGCAGGAAGAACTTTCACAATTTAGGAAACTAGAAGTGTGGGAGTTAGTTCCGTTACCTCAAGGGGAAATTGCAATAGGAACCAAATGGGTTTTTAAGTGCAAAAGAGATGATCGGGGTATAGTCACGCGCAACAAGGCAAGATTAGTTGTAAAGGGTTTCAACCAAGAGGAGGGAATCGATTACAACGAAGTGTTTGCACCAGTAGCAAGGTTAGAAGCAATTAGGTTGTTTTTAGCTTTTGCCTCCTTCAAGGGATTTAAGGTATATCAGTTAGATGTTAAGAGTGCTTTCCTGCATGGGAAAGTGAAGGAGTTGGTGTATGTAGAACAACCGCCCGGGTTTACAGATCCTAAATATCCTGATAGAGTATATCGCCTAGATAAGGCTCTTTATGGATTACATCAGGCACCTAGGGCATGGTATGAGACTCTATCCAACCATCTTTTAGAAAATGGCTTTGAGAGGGGTAGGATAGATAGTACTCTATTTGTGAAGAGAAAGGGAGATCATTTTATCTTGGTACAAGTGTACGTAGATGATATCATTTTTGGATCATCAGACGAACAGATGTGCAAAGATTTCGAGAAGGTTATGAAGTCTAAGTTCGAGATGAGTGCTATGGGGGAGTTGAATTTCTTTTTGGGGTTACAAGTTGACCAGAAGAAGGAAGGCATGTTTATCCATCAGACCAAGTATGTCTATGACATATTGGAACGGTTTGGGATGGAAGGAACAAAGTTGACTGCCCATTTCAGCAAGCCGATTCAAGTGAATCACAATCTCGGGCCGGGTACTGAAAGTGATTCCGATGTGGATCCGACTTTATATCGGGCCATGATTGGGTCACTTATGTATTTAACTGCTTCAAGACCTGACATAATGTTTGCTGTGTGTATTTGTGCTAGGTTTCAGGCGAATCCGAAGGAGATGCATATGAAAGCTGTGAAGCGGATTCTACGATACCTCAAGTCGAAACCGAAGCTGGGACTTTGGTATCACGCGGAGGGAGATCTAGAGTTGGAGGCCTTCACGGATTCAGACTACGGAGGATGCAGCTTGACGCGCAAATCAACGACTGGAGGTTGTCAGTTCCTCGGAGGGAGACTGGTATCCTGGCAATGCAAGAAACAAACATCGGTAGCCGTGTCAATGTGCGAGGCCGAGTATGTAGCTGCTGGTAGTTGCTGTTCACAGGTTCTGTGGATACAACAACAATTGCGGGATTACGGTTTGGCTTACACTCAAACTCCAATTAGGATAGACAATCAATCTACTATTGCGATAACAAATAATCCAGTTAAACACAGTAAAACAAAGCACATAGACATAAGGCATCATTTTATTCGTGATTGTGCTGAAAAGAATTTAATCAAACTGGTAAAGGTGGCGACTGAAGATAATAATGCTGATTTATTTACCAAAGCGTTTGATAAGTCACGATTTGAGTATTTAATTCAACTTAATGGAATGCGCAACCCAGAGTAAATTGACCTTAGTAGTATTTTATTTCCTTTTATAGTTGTTATATTTCTTTCTTTACAGTAGTCTGCTAATTTAGGTAAGTTTCTAATTTAGGAAAGTTTCTATTTTTAGTAAGTTAGTAGGTTAGCTTAGTTTACTGCTTTTTGCTATGAAAAACAGAAGAAAAAAGAGAGAAAATAACAAAAATACAAAAAAAAGAGAATATCGGAAAAGGAGTTAAGTCTTAGATACATAGGTTCAAAGTGACGAAAATTAGCACCGTCGTTACAGACTCTAAGTATTTAGGCTTTCACACATAATGCAACTAAATCCTAAGTGTTATACTTTACTTAGTTTGATGTGTTGGTAGGCATAATACATATAGGGAATCTCAAGGCTAATAAAATATTCTAGAAATAGTCAAGCGTGTCACTAACTTAGATATATGACCAATCGGTCTTAATTTTTATGTACTAGACATACAAACATTGAGTCTAAATGAGGTATGCAAACTTTCTGGGGATGTATAGCAACATCAAATACATCTGAAAATGGAAAGAATAGAAATATCATGAAAAACTGAGAGTCGAAAACATGCAACTCTGTTGTACGTAAGTACAGACCTGTTGTCTCTGTTTAGATTCGGGTTAGCAGACATGCGCCTAAGAAAGCTGGTTTTGATTATATAGTATCAAAAATCCAATCAGCAATGATCGCGATGGTATACAATAAGAAGTTTAGTTTCTCGCAGCTGATTTTCTCGGAATTTATCCATCAAATCACGGCTCCTGAGAGAGAAAGGTTCCTTTTGTATCCGCGGTTCATCATGATGTTGATCAGGCACTTCCTGCCAAATCTGCCGCCATCAAATGACGTTCAGAACGTAGCTATTATGGACAAAAGGATATTCGCTGATTGTTCCTCACATCGAGGAAGATTGGCTATTCCGATCGAGCGACCGTTGTTTGGAGCTGTTTTAGACAGGAACTTTGTGGCACCAGATAATGCCAACTGGGCAGGTGAAGTAGAAGTTCAGCCTCGACAGCAACAACAACAACCGCAACAACAACAGCAACGTCCACTACAACAACAGCCTCGTGCTCGTTCCCGTGATCCAAGGCGAAGACCAAGAGCTACTGCGAGTCAGACTCAGGCGTCTAGGCCTTCCACAAGTCAACAGCCAGAGCCAGAGGTACAGGAAGCAGGGCCTTCAAGTGCCGTTCCAGAATCCGAGCAAATAGCCCAAACCTTGGAAGAAATCTGGGCGTCTGGACCTCATGCCAATGAGGAAATTACTGCAGAGTTAGTTGATCGGTTGTTACAGCCTCCGGAAGGAGCAGAAGATGTGTTTAGGCAAGTTGAAGAATATGAACCTGAGCAAACTGGTACTGACGTTTTGTCATCTTCAGCAACTGAGTCAGAAGAGATGGAGGAGGTAGAAGCTGAAGCTCCAGAGTCAATGTCTGCCGTTCCTGAAGTTCAAATTGGAACTTATGGTTCGCGACTGATTATAAATGAAGGTGGGTCTAGGAGACGATTTGACAGGGAATTGGAGGAGTCGGATTTCGAAGAAGAAGAAGTTTCTCACCTTGTGACGAGGCAACGGGCCAAACGTCACAGGTTCATGCAAGGATCCTCTTCAGCTGCCGCAGAACAACCAGAAATCTCTCAACCTGAAATTCCTCAACCACAGGACCCTCAAACCACCATTCCACCATCACCACCTCATGATGCACCATATATTCCATCGCCAATACTTCCAACTCCGATACAGTCAATTCCATCAACCTCATCATCATACGCTGACAATCAAAGATTTTTGCGCTGAAAAGATAGAGTTGACTTCCAGGAAATCCAAATCTTTGGCCTAACGAAGGCAATCGGTGAGCTTCAGAAGCATAACGCAGATATTGATAAGGAGAATGCCGATTTGAAGAAGATTGTGGAAAAGGTCCAGGAAGAAAACACGGAGTTAAAAACATTTGTTTGTGATCAGTCAGCCGAGATAAGGTCGATGCGCTCCCTAATTGAGCAGTTAATGAAAAATTTACAGGCTCAGGGGGAGACGTCGTGCCGTGATCAGCAAGCACAGAGGCCGAGAGATGATGATGATGAAGACAACCAAGGCAATGATCCCAGCCCACAAAGACAGAATGAGCCAGTAGATTTTTCTGCAGCTCCGACTGCTCAATCTCAGGGGGAGCCTAGTCCAGGAGGAACAGGAAGAGAAGCAAGTTCTTCAAAGACTTTAGATAGCGACATGATAGATGCGCTAAAAGATATTGAAGAAGAGCTGATGGAATTTGATTTTGAAGAGGATATTGAAGAATTAGAAGAATTTGAAGAAGGAGAGTTTATTCCGGAAGAGATAGTTGATTGGCAACCGGAAGATGAAGTAATAGCTGATGAGGATGATGAAGCTGACGAAATAGTTGTACAGCAGAATCCTATCACTGACACTTATATGATAGATGGAGATAGAATGGTTGATATTGACATAGTGAATGCTGCCTTGAATCCTAAGTCATCGACTGAAGAACCAGCAAGAGAGCTAAGTAACGAAGAAAAAAGGAAGCTATGGTTCAGAGCCGAAGATAAGGAGTTGGCAATAAGGAGATCAATGAAAGTGCCTGGTACAGGGAAGCTATCTGAGCGAATATTAAGTTGGTTCTTTGACAGAGATCTTCAACTTTTTATAATTAAAAGAAAAGACGGGCTTCAGTACTTAAGGCGAACTTTGAAAGCATTCAACACCCTTCCAAAGATTGAAATCACCGCGCTTGCATGGAAAGATCTGATAAATATTGGTGATGATCCTTATGCGAATGTGATTGAAAGAATAATAAGAAAGGAGGGGAGATCGAGGAAGTTTGAACGGTTGAGTCCAAGGGTCGGAAGAAGAGTCGAGGATAAGTCACGTATAGATCCTCTTACAGGCCGACCTTGGATGAGGATTCAGTACAAACCAGTTAAATGCCTGAGGAAGGTACCTCTGAAGAAAATGCAACAGAATGTTTTGCAAAATCTAAAGTGGTGGTATGCTGACACGGAAACTGGGGAAGCAGTTATGGAAGACTTAGAAGAAAAAGTTATTCTTAGAGTCTATGACCCGCTTCACCTGGTAAACCTATCTAAAGAAGACCTGCAGACTTTGTATAACTGTAAGATTTCCAGTGACGCACATATGGATGCTGAAGCAAGTAAGTATGAAAATGTGGTCAAGGTATGCGTTGAAAAAGGTCTGTATGCTGGTAGTGTTTTGAATCAATAATAAACCATGTTCTTAAATCAAATGTGTGAATTATTAGAAGCTATCGTCAAGGGGGAGTCTGTTGGTACATCCCGTGTGACGATAGCAGTCTAAGTTGTCTTACATTGTGATTTAGCATATGTTTGGTATATATATTATGTATGATTGATTTTTATCAGTGTTTGTATGTTTGAACTTGATGTAACGTATTACAAGAAGTTCAAACATAAAGCTCAAAGATAAAATCAGTCATAAGGTAATATCATAAGTTTCAAACACTTAGTTGTTTATGTAAAAGGCTAGATTCGAATCTCTTAAGGGGATACATTCGAATCTGAGATAGATTCGAATGAGACCATAGATTCGAAAATAGGTTAGATTCGAATCTGTCAGATGGACAGATTCGAATGGGCCTTAGGCCAGATTCGAGGTTGGCCCACAACAGACTCGAATCAGGGTCTATAATTAGGGATAGACTCGAATGATTAGGAGACCTTTGGCAGAATTCGTGAGGAATTAAGCAATAGGCGATCTCGAGTTTATCAGCTAGGTGAGTCCCGTTTCGGAGAGAATTAGTACGTAGGATCGTTCGTGTGTCGTTCGTTCAGCGTCTAATAGTCTCCGTGTTCCGTTGGTTGAGAGTTGTCCGTCTAACCGTCAACGAGGATTCCGCACTCGTTAACGGATCCGCGTCTAGATAGATCTTGCATTGGTAGACCTTACAGAGTTCCGTTCACCTTGTTTACTGATCATAAGAGTCTCTAGTATTTATTCAGCCAACGTGACCTGAATATGCGGCAAAGGCGAGGACTAGAGTTGATCAAGGATTATGATTGCGACATTCAGTACCACCCGGGTAAGGCGAATGTGGTGGCAGACGCGCTCAGTCGAAAGGAGCGCGGATCTTCGAGCCGAGCCCGTAACTACAGAGTCGAGGTGACATCTACCTTGATAGAGAGGCTTCGAGAGGCACAGGCCATCGGGATGCGTGCAGAGAACCACCGGAGGGAGCACATTTTGGGTCAGTTACAGGAGTTCGAAACTGACTCTCGAGGATTATATGTGAGACAGGGTCGAGTTTGGGTTCCTAGGGCCGGTGATGCACGACAGTTGATTTTGGAAGATTCCCATAAGTCTCGTCTTGCGATTCATCCTGGCAGTACGAAGATGTATCAGGATCTCCGTGTGTTATATTGGTGGCCCGGTATGAAACGAGATATAGCTGAGTTCGTTGAGCGTTGTTTGACTTGTCTGCAGGTGAAGGCCGAGCACCAGAAGCCCCATGGCCGTTTACAGCCGTTAGAGATTCCTCAGTGGAGTTGGGAGCATATCACGATGGACTTCGTTACGAAGTTACCGCGGAGTCCACGTGGGTATGATGCGATATGGGTGATAGTAGATCGGCTTACAAAGACAGCACATTTTCTGCCGATCCGGGAGACTTATACGTTAGAGCAGCTCGCTCGAGTTTATTTGTATGAGATTGTCTCCCGTCATGGAGTTCCAGCCTCGATAGTTTCTGATAGAGATTCTCGATTTACGTCTACCTTCTGGCAGAGTCTACAGCGGGCGTTGGGTACTCGAGTCCAGATGAGTACTGCTTACCATCCCCAATCCGACGGTCAGTCTGAGCGTACGATCCAGACAATGGAGGATATGTTACGAGCCTATGTGGTAGATTTCAGTGGTAGTTGGGATTCGCATTTGCCGTTAGTTGAATTTGCTTATAATAACAGCTACCACTCCAGTATTCAGATGCCTCCGTTTGAAGCGTTATACGGTCGTAAATGTTGTACTCCGGTGTGTTGGACGGAGGTGGGAGAGAAAGAGATTACAGGTCCTGAGATCATTCAGCAGACTAGCGAGAAGATATCAGTGGTCAGAGAAAGATTACAGATAGCTCAGAGTCGACAAAAGTGCTATGCCGATAAGAGGACCAAAGAATTGGAGTTTGTCAGGATCTAAAACTGAATAACCAAGATTAACTGATTTGAAATTTATCAGAGTATAAATCAATAATCTTGCTTTGAATCAAAGTTTAATTAAGAAGTTTGCGGAATAACACTTAATTATTTTGACAAAAACTTTCAGGATCAATGAAGCATAAAACATAAGAAGTAATCAAGACTGTTTGTATTGCTGAATTCAATGATTACAATCACCTCTAATCTGTTTGATTAGACGAAGAACACAGACTGTTCTTAGGGTTTTACAACCTTAGAGGCTTATGAAAACTTAATCAATAAAGCAATTACAGACTCAAAATATGCAGAAAACTCCTATACAATAGAATGACCTATTCTCTGTATTTATATTGCTTTTTGGACTTGTTTCCTTGAAGGACTATGACTTCTCTGATAGTAGATATGCTGGAATCTTCGTGTAGATATCTTTCCTGAAAATCAGCACTTTCTGTTTCTGAAACTGTTGAGCAGCTTGAATCTCTTGACAGCATGAACTAAGCAGCTTGAGTTATTTTGCTCTGGCAGCTTGAACTTTTACACTGGCAACTCAAGTTTCTTCAACTAGCAGCATGAACTTTGTATTTACATGTAAAATCTACTAACAGTCTGAGAAGTCTAAACTAACAACTTGAGCATACTTAAACTATTTCCCAACAGAGTTTAATGTGGGCGAGTGGGTATTACTGAAGGTATCCCCGTGGAAAGGTGTGATTCGATTCCGGAAGCGAGGTAAGCTCAGTCCGAGGTTTATTGGGCCATTCTGTATAGTCGAGCGGGTGGGCACGCAGGCCTACCGATTAGAGTTGCCTCCAGAGTTGCGTGGGGTACACTCTACCTTCCATGTTAGTTACCTGCGGCGATGTTTAGCCCCGCATGAGGAGACGGTTCCCATGGCAGAGATCGAGGTAGACGAGCAGCTGAGATACGTCGAGCATCCCGAAACTATTCTAGACCGTAAGGTGAAGAAGTTGCGAAAGAAGGAGATTCCACTGGTGTTAATGCAGTGGCGATATCATAAGGGTTCCAGTGCTACTTGGGAGCCCGAGGCGGACATGCGACAACGTTACCCGCAATTATTCACCTGAGTTAAGATCCCGAGGACGGGATCAGTTCTAGAGGGGAGGATTTGTAACACCCGGAATCTAGCAGCAGGTACGTGTAATTTATTTATTGGCCTTGAAAGTTGTCTTATCGAGTTGGTGAATTTTAATTGATTAATTGCACGTGGATTGATAAGTAGATTGCCATTATGTGTAATTTTAATCGATTGAGGTAATAACCGATTTAGTAGTAATTGTGGGTTTAGGGTTGTTTTACTGAGTTAATTGACATTCTAAACCCAAGTCGTTAAATTGGGATAATTGGGTTAACGGATGCTTACCCAGTGATTAGCGAGTATCATACCCGTTTTAATTGAGTTCGGGACCAAGAACGTATATATATTACTTTGAAGCTTCCTCTCCTTCACTTCATCACAACTTAAAGTGTATATGTGTGTGTGTATTCAGCTGATATCAGAGAGGGAACCAAGGGAAGGGAGATTGTAGCAGCCATAGCTAAGGAATTAGCTCCACCATCATCGTTGCAAGCTATAACTCGAATTCGAGAAGGAAGGAACGTGTTAAGGTTAGTAATTCGCGTTCAATTCAGTTAGAATGATATGTTAAGTAGTTAGCAGTTGTTGGGGTTGAATTATAACCCCTAAGATGTGTAAAATCGGGATTAAAAGCGATTCCCGTAGCAACCAAAAAACAGAGCATGAACTGCTCTGTTCGTCGTCGCATCGCGGCCGCGCTCCCCTGGTCGCGCCCGCGATCAGGGTGAGGCGGCTAAAGGTGGTCGCTAGTAGTGGAACGCGACCGAGATGTTAGTTGCGGGTCGGACGAGCACGGGCGTGCTCGGATGAGCCCGGCCGCGACAAAAGGGGCAGCGCGGGGTCATCGCGCCCGCAACAAGGAACCCGCGACCGCGGTCACGGCTGCGCTCGTGTGCCTTGGCTTGTTGATTCGTGTTGAGCTAATGAGTCTAGTAGTGTAGTCGTTATAAATTCAGTAGTTGGTCGTTACAATGTAGTTGTATTTATTGTTGCCAGGATTCGTAGCTAAGCCTGGACTTGTAGAGACTGTCATTAATAGCGAGGCTGTAGTCGTGCTTCAGGTGAGTTACTTACTTTGTTGTTTATTATCCGGCTCCGGTGTGGATCCTTTTATACGTTGACACTTGTTAGCACAGAGCAGAGCACGTGGATAACGCATATTGTTGCTATACGCAGAGTAGAGAGGCCTGTTGGGTCATTCCCAACCCAGAGGTCCTGACAACCCACTACTTTGTGGAGTCGGCCATGCAGGCGATTCCGGGTCGCTCCCGATGAGGCGTCGGGCAGTTGAGGCCGGCCGCACGTTGATTCTTAGTCGTTATATCATGCTAACTATTTTATAAACTGTTTTAATGTTGTTTATAGTAACTCACCAGCTTTTCACTGACTGTTGTTTTAACTGTGGATCTCAGGTACGATGACTGAGGCTAGGGATACAGCTGGCAGTAGCCGAGACCCGCCACGTGGACAGTAGTTAGTGACTACTTTCGTAAGTAGTCTTGCTATTTTGTGGTTTGGCTTACGAGCCAGTGACCTTTGGATGACTGTAACCCATACTTATTTTATGGTTGACCGACTTTACTGATGTGGGTTGGTTCCCGTCTCGTCGTTACTTTGTGCTTAATATTGATGTTGGTAGTAATTAGCTGTTTAACCCTTGATGATATTATCTATGATTGGATGATGTGGACTATGAGTCCCATGTGACATTAGTCGTAAAAGTAGGGTGTTACAATTAAAATACTAAGCCTAAGTTTGTTTTACACTGTTACATAAGTTGTAACCTGATAGTATGTCAAAACTGTGCTCAATGGTTGAACGAGTTTGACAGTTTATGTCTAAGTTGTTCATGATTCTTGGACAGGTTTGACATAGCTAAGTGGTTTGTTCTTAGTGAATAGGTTTAACACTTACTGGAATTTGTTTTCAAGTCATCATGTAATATTTTGAATATTGGATCAGCCTCAAGATTTCAAGACAAAATGGAAAATCAGAACTGCTACATTCCTTTTAAAGTTATTCTACTACATAAAGACAAAAATATATCTGAAATGGGTGACAGACCATTTCTTACATCAAAATGGATTTACAAAGAAGAATAAAGGTTATATGTTGACTTTCTCTTTTCGGGTAAAACTAGAAACAACAGAGCAAAAAGTAAAAGAGAAAGATTCTGCAGCAAGAAGACAAAGTCACTTTTGTTAGTCTTGTCCTGATTAGGGGTGTGCAGTATTTGGTTTGGACTCGAAGAAACCAAAAACCAAACCATATCGAATTCGAATAAAAACCATACCGAATTTAGAAAACGGTTTTCAGTTTGGTTTGATCCTAAACCAAATTTATTAATACGGTTTTTTGTTTGATGATCAGTTTTTCTTTTTTCAGACCAAACAAAAACAAAAACCGAATTATGATTTTTAATTTTAAAAAAAATAATTTTCATTTATTATAATGATATTCATTTATACATCACAAAAATCATTTACACCACATTTTACGGCTCCAGCTCAATTTCTCTCATGAATCACGATCTCATCCTCTCAAAGCCAAAACCCTAGCGCCACCACGCTTGCCACCGACCGCTCTCCTTTCCTTTCCTCTCGCCGCCCGCCGCCAACCGCTATCCTCTCCTCTTGCCACTCGCCGCCAAGCTCTCTTCTCTCCTTTCGCCAGTCGCCGCCTGCTCTCTTCTTCAAACCAAAAGACAACGACGAGGTGAGATCGACTGGTGTATCTTCTTCTTCTCCAACGAGAACAAGTGGTGACTCCGTGGTGTATCTTCTTCTTCTTTGAGACTCCAACGAGACACAGGGTGAGTAACTTCTTCTTTTCAGATCTGATGTATCTTCTTCTATTCAGATCTGTAATTGATTTAACCATGATGTGTTTAACTAGTATAAGTGTTCTATTGTATTTAGTATATGTCTATATTTGTTTCAGATTTGGTTATTGTCTTCTTTGCAATATTTCAATTTTCTTGGTTTTCAAACCGAACCAAACCGATTTTGAATTCGGTTTTCGGTTTGGTTCGGTCCAATCGGAAATCGTTTTGGTTCGGTTTTCGGTTTCACCTTCAAAATATTCCAAACCGAGGAAACCGAACCGAAGAAACTGAATAACCCATAAAACGAACTGATGAACAACCCTAGTCCTAATGCTGAAAAGTAAGCTTGTCTCTTTGTGAGACATTCCTGGCTTTCTCTACAACCAATGAAGAAGTTTCACAAGGATTCTCTGCGTGACTATAGAAGAGAAACTTCTAAGGAAAGAAAAGTAGTGTGGGAGCAATCATAAGAACTTGAGTGCCAAAAGAAATTGTGTTTTTTCATGCATGCACGTTCTTCAACTTGAGTGAAAAAGCAAGCGTGTTTAAGCTGTTCTTAGTGAATCATTCCTCAAATCTGTTCAATGTTCCCAAAGCTGTAAGTTGTGTCCTGTAACTAGTTTGAGTATGTTATAGACTAGTGTGATATATTGTTCATTTCTGTCATCTCGGTTTGGATCTTTCTGTAACCCAAACTTGTTTGTAAACTTAAAATACTTGTTAATATAAAAATACAAACATTGAAAAAATCTGTGTGATATTATATTGGCTGTATTCACCCCCATATACAGTCTCTCAGTTGGGACCTACACTCTTTATATAAATAATATTATTATAAAAAATATCAACGTAACACATGGGTTCGTAAATCTTTACCTTTATATTTACGATATATAATACATGAGAACCATATTTATATGTGTCTCTCTTTCAACACATTAAATTTTATATCTTTATCTAAATAAAAAAAATTATATTATCAATGAATAAAATCTCAATTGATATCAATTAAAATATATAAATTTATAATATAAAAGTTTAGAAGTATAATAAAAAATTAACTATTGGTCATCAAACAATAATACTATTTTCATCTAAACTTTAAATAATTTAATATTTGTAATTTTGAAATTATATATATAATGGTTCGAGAAAGTATCAATCATTATGCAACGTAGTAGAATGTACCACTTTTAAAAAGAACTTTTTAATTTTTTTTCATAAACATGTTTTAATTAACGTTATAAAGATGATATGTATATTTCACATACATTCGTATCTCCTAACTCCTTAAAATGATGTGAACGTACACTTACATAAATTTGCATGTATGTGAACGTACATTTATATAGTACATAATTTGGGACACTTAGAATGTGTGAACACACACACACACATTATATATATATATGTGTGTGTGTGTGTGTTGAAATGAGTACCACTTATTATGCAGCACACCATAAGGTATCGCTTTTAAAAATAAGTTTCTAAATTTTTTTATAAACATGTTTTAATTAACATTATAATGATGATATATAAATTTCTCGCACATTCACACATTTTAAGTGCATGAAATCATGCATCAAATTATTGTATGTTCACATCATGAAAGTTTATGTAAGTGTACTTTCACGTCATTTCTAATGAGTTAGGAGATGTGAATGTATTAGATATTTTCATGTCATCTTTATAATGTTGATTAAAACATATTTACGAAAAAAAATTTTAAAATGTTTTTTTTAAACGTGATGCATTCTGGTTCGAAGCATAATGAGTGACACACTCTCGAACCATTTATATATGTATGTATGTATGTATGTTGTGAAAACTTTTTACTAAATATATTCACGTAATACATGAGTCAACAAACTAGTTAGGAAGAAACTATATATTTAATATTGTGTTTGCTGTAATAAAATACATAATAATTATATTCTATATAAACTTAAAATGTTAAATTATATTGAATAATAATATATAAATATAAATATAAAAATATAAAAGAATGACCAAAAAAAAATAGCTACCATTCTTAAATATCAGTAAAAACTATTTATATACCTTTTGTGTAAACAATTTCATTATTGCCTTCTTAAAAAAACAATATTTGTATGTTTTCAATTTATTTTTATATACATTTTATATAAATTATCTTTATTAAAGATATTGATGACTAGTTATATATAAATTTTTTGGCTAATTAATCCCTATTTAAAAAATAATAATATATACCAAAATGATTTACCCATAAGGAAATAATTTTTTTTATTTTTTATTTATCGGGAGACTAAAAAACATTACTTGAATAGTTGAATGAGATATGAAAAGAAGAAAAAGTACAATCAAATATCTCTCCTAGCATCCTTTACTCTGTGTTCCAAAACTCCATTAATAGGAGGAAAGGAATGGAAACACCAAGAAATTTAACAAAAAGCGTGTTCCATAAAATTTTGTAGGAAGGAAAAGGATTGAAATCTATTGGATTTTTGCCTAAACTTCTTCCTCCCAAAAGTGGAAAGAAACGGACAGATTGTTGTGTAAGCCATTCACTTCCTTTTCTTCTCCTTACAGCCTGTTGTTGTCATCCTTCTGGAACACAGCGTTAGAGCTTTCCCATTCCATCAAAACATTTTACAATCGAATATCTCTCCTAACATATTTTGGGTTAAAATTCATTTTGAAAATGTATTTTCAAAATATATATAAAGGAATATCGTTTGATAATTGTCACACGGTTTAAAAATTACACATTAATGAGATATAAAATCTTTAACCACATGATTTTATGTGAATTAACTTGTCGAATATAATACAACTAATTTATGAACCTACGTATTACGTGAATGACTTTAAATAAATAATTGGTCAGATAAAATGTATATAAACTTAAAATTAACCATATAATGCTAGTTATAATAAAAAGCATATAAAAAATACGGTTAATTGTCATATATATCATTTATCTATCTTTTTAATATATTCATGATCAAACAGTAGTTTTTTTTTGATATTCTTTTAAATTTACTTTTTTAATATTTAATATTGTTTATATGATTTGTATTTATTATTAATATACATCAATAAGTTTATAAATAAATAAATAATATATTTTTATTAATTAGATTTATAGATAACTATATGTAAGATATAATTTGGATATAGATTTAAATCTTATTTAACTATTAATATTTAAAGATATAAAAAATAAAATATTGTATTTATCATTCATTATTTATTAATCTTTATAGACATTTAAAATAATGAAATATATTTATTTTTTATTTTGCCTTATTTTAAAAATAATAGTATTTATCTTTTATATTTATTAAACTTTATAGATATTAGAAATAATTAATTATAATTAATCTTTTATTTTGTTTTATTTTATTCAAAAAATAATAAAATGTACGTAATTATGTTTTTAGTTGGAATGTGATGATGACAATTTGTGTTCTGTTTTATTATATAGATTTAATGAATTTAGTGATCGTCAAATCACAAGATCTCATGCAACAAGTGGATAGATGGAGGTAGACAAGGAAAACCTTCAATCGATCAGCACGACGTTCTTTGTGTCAAACCTACCAAAAGGGTTAGACAAGAAAGGCTTATGGGAGGCAGTAAAAAACATTGGGTGTGTTGCGATACGTACATTGCTTGGAAAAAGAGGCAAAGACGGAACTACGTTTGGATTTGTAAGGTTGCTTCGAGTTCAAGATAAGGAAGTGATTTTGAAAAAGCTCAGGGGGGTAACTATACAGGATCACCAGTTAAAAGCTAATGTGTAACATTCTCATATTTTAATTAGTGTGATTGAGGTTTAATTAGTTAAAATGTTGAATTATGTAAGTTAAGTTGGTACTGATTTTGGATAAATTATAAAGTTGGTTGTTTTATTTAGAATTTAAGAAATTTCAATTAATTTAAGTAAATAAATTTACTAATAATTGTTAAGGAAAATAAAATAAAATAAAGATAGAATTTTTTATTTTATAGAAATCAGTATTTAATGGAACCGGATAAGTAGAGGGGTGAAATGTGCTAAAAGTTGAAAGAAGTGATTAAAAGACCAAATGGTCTTTCATTTGAACATTTCCACACTCTCTCTCTACAAACTCTCTCTCTCGGCTATATCACTCTCTAAAAATTCGGAAATCATCAAAGCTTGGATTTTGAAGCTAAAAATCTGAAACGTGATTGCTAGGAAGGAACTATAACATCTGCAATCATCGAATTAAGGTAAAAATTTCTTCAAATTTCGAAAATGGGAACATTTGGTTCGGTTTCTATATGAACCGAAAATTAGATTTTTGGAGATTCAAACATGGATGCATGTGTTATATGGTTAAAGATTTGTTTAAATCTAGTGCTTATGTTGATACATAAAAAATTTCAGCATCAGATTCGGGCTATAAGTACGAATTTTGAGATTTGTGTGTGTTTTATTATGTGTGTTCGAAAATGATGGAAAAATGGGCAAATAGGATCTGAATTGGTACATAAAGGGTGTTAATTTTAATGTTAAAATGATAGGAATGAAGTGTTTTTAAGTTGACAAAATTTATATTATACCAGGAAATAAGTATAAAATGACTTAGAATTAAAATCTGGAAAATGAATTAAAAGTAAGAACAAATTCGAATGGTTCAAAAATTCAGATATGTTCAAATTTATGTTAATTTCGAATTTGGCACTTTTTGAATTTAGTTTACTTCGAATTTATTCAAAACAGAAAAATAAATCAAATGTTGAAAGTCGGATGGATCCGAATTCGGATGGGCCCGAATTCGGATGGGTCCGAAGTGAGATATCCAAAGTTAACAAAATAAATTCTAAGTGTTGGAATCCGGATGGGGTGCGAATTCGGATAAGGTCTGAAATTGATTTAGGTTCGAACTTGAGTTGGGATTCGACTTTATTTGGTCCGAACTTAGCATATTATTCGAATTTAACATGGGATCCGAATTTGATAAGGATTCAAATTTAGTTTTGGTTCGAATTTGACTATAATTCGAAATTGTATTGGTCCGAAATGGGATTCGAACTAATGTGGGATCCGAATTGGTGGTCCGAATTCTGGTGGGATCCGAATTCGGACATGGATCCGAATTGGGGTAAAATATTGCGAAACTTATAAAATTTGGTTTTATGGAATTAAACAATTATTGACACAATGTTGTGATGCAACTGACTTACAGGTCCCTTGTGGTGTTGTTTAACCCACAGTGGGGTACTTTGTGGATCCGGTTGAAATTCCGAGGAGAAATAATATTACTTGAAGTTTATTTACGCACCCACTGTGAGTACATATGATTTCGCATGTTTATATCTGTTTTATGCTAGCTATTGCCTACTGAGACATGTTGTTTCATATTCGTTTGGAATTCTACTAACTTGCGTAGATTTAGATGCACATTGTACTTGTTGCATGTCCGTTCATTTGTTGTGCATCTATCGATGGACCGGCGGGTCGCATCTGTTACTCCGATGTTACTGCGCTATATGACCCGGAGCTGATCCCTCCGAGGTTCTGGTAGGCAGTATGTCATCCCCGATGTTATGTATGTCTCAGATGGTTGGTTTAATGCCGAGATTTGGGCTCGAAGGAGCTGCGGCTCTTGCTCCGTACTTGGTGTACGAAGAGGGTATACGATGTTTGTCATCGGTGTTACTCTTGGGGCTTCATAAAGATTTATAAAATGCGTAAATCTGTGTATTCACTAAGCATTCGCTTATCCCTCACTTGTTGACGTTTTTACAGGAAAGGGAAAATCTGCCGCCGGACCTTCTAGTTAGGTCGTGTTTGAAGTCTTGGAAGAGTTGATACTACACAATCGGTAAATGTGCTATGGGACCAAATGTCGTAATGTATTCTGGATGTTGTAATAAAAGTTTGAGTATGTAGACTTAGTATTGGAACCTTGTAGCACTGTAGAGTGTTTGAAACTGTTGTATTATTTTATTTTGTATTTTAATGCTTCCGCACTTGTTTAAGCATTCAGATCATTATGTAATAATAATTGTGGTTAAATGTGGCAAGGGTGTCACAACGAGATGGTATCAGAGCAGTAGTTTGAGATTCAAGTGTCCGTGAGGTCTTGGTCTCAAACATTAAGTGATGATATATAGTGATTTTAAGTAATGATCTGAACTAAGATAGGTTACGATCTAGTAATTATAGGACATTGACTATCATAAGGGACAAATGGGTAGTATCTTTAAATAAATGACATGTTACTAAACAAGTTATATGTTTTATATTTTCAGAACATGTCTGGAGGAGGAATGACACCCGAAGAAAACAGAGAGATGATGCTAGCCATGATAGCTAAGCAGAACAAGATGATTCAAGATCAGTTTCGGGCTCGAGATGAGGCCGAAGCTAAGAGAAGGGAAGACAAGAGAAAGAATAAGGAAAAAGAGAGGGGCAACAATGATGAACAAGATGACAACACTGGGTCATCTAGCAAACCCAAGGGTTGTCGATTTAAGGATTTCAAAGGAAATGGTGCTGTAGAATTCAATGGACTGGGAGACGCTGTTGCCGCACTTGAATGGATAACGACAACCGAACGGACATTCCGAATCAGCGACTGTGCTGAGAAGGACATGGTTCGGTATGCTACCGCTATTTTCACCAATGATGCGATTATGTGGTGGAACGCTTTGGTGAATGCTTTGACATTGGAGATGGTTTCTGTGATGACTTGGGCTGAGTTCACGGACTTATTCACTCAGCAGTACTGTCCGGTTGATGAGCGCCGAAGACTGGAGGCAAAGTTTATGGCTTTGATGCAGGGGACTAAGACTGTGTCCAAGTATGCTGTGGAGTTCACGAGGCTGAGCCTGTTTGCGCCTCATCAAGTTGATACTGAGGAAAGGAAAGTAACCAGGTTCGAGGCTGGTTTGGATATAGAGATCAGAAGGGTTATGAGCAACGTGCGTTACACTACGTTTGTTGGCTTACTTGAGGCTGCCAGAAATGTAGAGCAGATTCTGATTATGTCAGGTTACTCGATGGGGTCCGCTGCTGCTTCCACCAACCCAACACAGCCGTCACCGCCTAAGCGCCAGCGTGAGGGAGGATACTCGGGATCTTCTCGCTCATCACTGTATTCGCCTCAGCAATCTTATCACCGGCAGTCTGGTTCTTCTGGTCGTGCTCGTGCCTACTCCATCAACATCGAGCCGCGATATTGTAATAAGTGTCACCTGGAACATTTCGGCAAGTGCACTAATGGACGCGCTTGCTTTTGCTGTGGAGAGTTGGGTCATTTTCAGAATGAGTGCCCAATGAAAGGTGATGCTTGCCATAAGTGTGGTGTATGGGGGCATTACAGTAGGAATTGCAGAAAGAACGATCCAGCTGTTGTTGCTCCATCATCGACCCGATCATTAGGGGGATCTAGTGGTGGTTCAGTCAACCGCCGGAACCAGCCACAAAGGGCACCAGCTCGTGCTTTTCAGATAACGGCGGAGGAAGCAAGGGAAAACCCGGAAGTGGTTACGGGTATGTTTATCGTAAATTCTATGCCAGCACGAGTTTTATTTGATTCGGGTGCAAATCGTTCATTTGTTTCCACTGTTTTTGCACAACGACTTGCCATGCCACTGTCTAGATTATCTGCTGTACTTGACATAGAAACTGCTAGCAACACTCTAGTCAAAGTAGATCACGTATACCGTAACTGCACGTTAGTGATTGAAAATGTAGTCTTCAATCTTGATTTGATTCCGATAGCATTCAGTGAGTTTGATGTGATTATCGGAATGGACTGGTTGATCGAAAATGAAGCCCACATAGTCTGTAAGAATCGTTTGATAAAGATAACTACTCCGGAGGGGCGTGAGATTTGCATATATGGGGATAGGAGAAGCGGGGATCTGTGTTTGTTGACTATTGCAAAAGCTCGAAAGCTTGTTGCAAAGGGATGTGACGCTTACTTAGCATATGCTATTGATGCTAAGGTAGAGAAAAAGACTGTGGCCGATGTGCCTGTTGTTTCACAATTCCCGGATGTGTTTCCGGAAGACTTGTCTGGCGTGCCACCTGAGAGACAAGTGGAGTTCCGTATTGACTTGATCCCCGGAGCTGCGCCGGTAGCTCGTTCTCCGTATCGCCTTGCTCCTACAGAGATGCAAGAGATGATGAAACAACTCCAGGAGTTGTTGGATAAGGGTTTCATTCGACCGAGTTCATCACCGTGGGGAGCTCCGGTACTGTTTGTTAAGAAGAAAGATGGCACAATGAGGATGTGCATTGACTACCGGGAGCTGAATAAGTTGACAATCAAGAACAAGTATCCGCTGCCGCGAATAGATGACTTGTTTGATCAGTTACACGGGGCTTGTGTCTTTTCTAAGATTGACTTGAGGTCAGGATATCATCAGTTGAAAGTTCAAGAGGAAGATGTGCCTAAGACATGACACGTTATGGGCATTACGAGTTCTTGGTTATGACTTTCGGGTTAACCAATGCCCCGGCTGTCTTTATGGATTTGATGAATAGAGTGTGCAGACCGATGTTAGACAAGTCTGTAATCGTGTTTATTGATGACATTCTGGTGTACTCTAAGTCTGAGGCTGAGCATGCTGTTCATCTATCAGAATTGTTGGAATTGTTAAGGAAAGAAAAGTTGTACGCCAAGTTCTCAAAATGTGAGTTTTGGCTGCAACAGATACAGTTTCTAGGACATGTTATATCTGGAGCTGGGATTTCTGTTGATCCAGCTAAAGTTGAGGCCATAAGAAACTGGGAACCGCCTCAATCAGCTACAGAAATCAGGAGTTTTCTTGGATTGGCGGGATACTATCGGAGGTTTATAAAGGACTTTTCTAAGATTGCAGTTCCTTTGACTACTTTAACCAAGAAATGCACCGTTTGTATGAGAAACTGTGCAGCAAGAAGCATTTGAGTTCTTGAAGAAAACACTAAGTGAAGCGCCGATATTTGCTCTACCAGAGGGTAATGAGGATTTTATAGTATACACGGACGCATCGAGATTAGGGGTGTGCGCTGTACTGATGCAGCGAGGAAAGGTAATTGCTTATGCCTCGAGACAGCTTAAGCAGCATGAGAAGAATTACTCAACTCATGATCTTGAGTTGACCGCTGTAACTTTTGCTTTAAAGTTATGGAGACATTATCTGTACGGAACTAAGTGTCAACTCTATACGGACCATAAGAGTTTGAAGTACATTTTCAGTCAGAAGGAACTTAATATGAGACAACGTAGGTCTATGTAGCTTATTAAAGATTACGATTGTGAAATACTGTACCATCCTGGTAAGGCTAACGTAGTAGCCCATGCTTTGAGTCGCAAAGCGTATGCCAAGGAATGTTGTTATATGATGATGTCCACTATGTTAAGTTCCACGATCATTGATGATGTCAAAGCCACTCAAGTGGAAGCTTTGAAGGAAGAGAATGTCGGTGCTGAGGATATTAGAGTACAGATTAAGAATATGGGAACAAGTGAGTCGGGATTGAAAGGTGTGTACGGAAGGATCTGGGTGCCGAAGTTTGGTGGAATGAGACGAGTGATCATTGAAGAGGCACATCAATCCAAGTTTTCTAGTACATCCGGGAGCACAAAGATGTACAATGAATTAAAGGCAGACTTTTGGTGGCCGGGATTGAAAAAGGATATCGGCCAGTATGTTGAACGATGTAGGACTTGCCGGCTTGTGAAAGCCGAACACCAGCAACCTTATGGTAGTTTGCAACGACTTCCTATTCCGGAGTGGAAGTGGGAGCACATAACGATGGACTTTGTCATGAAGTTGCCGAAGACTAGGCGTCAACACGATGCTGTTTGGGTGATAGTTGATAGGTTAACTAAATCGGCACACTTTATACCGATTAGGGAAAATTATTCTTTGAAAAAGTTAGCACAAATTTATATGGTTGAGATTGTTGCTAGACATGGAGTCCCTAAGTCCATTGTATCGGATCGGGATAGTCGGTTTACTTCGAATTTCTGGTCGGCTTTGCAAGAAGGGTTGGGAACGAGGATTGCGATGAGCACGTCTTATCGTCCGCAAACTGATGGTCAGAGTGAACGGACCATCCTAACACTTGAAGATATGATGCGATCGTGCATATTGGATCTCGGTGGTAATTGGGACGATCATTTGCCACTGATAGAGTTTTCGTATAATAATAGTTATCATGCAACGATAAAGAAGGCACCGTTTGAGGCGTTGTATGGGAGAAGGTGTAGGACTCCTACGTGTTGGAAAGAAACTGTGGAAACGCCGATTGCTGGGCCGACATTATTACAGGAGACAAGCGAGAAGATACAACTGATTAGACAGAATATGAAAGCGGCCCAGGATCGTCAGAAGAGTTATTACGACAGGAGGCACAAACCAATCAGTTTTGATGTGAATGATTGGGTATATCTGAAAGTATCACCTATGAGAGGTGTTACTCGTTTTATTAAAAGAGGAAAGTTAGCCCCGAGATTTGTTGGGCCATTCAAAATAATAGAGAAAGTGGGAAACCAGTCTTACCGTTTGGAGTTGCCTGAAGAAATGTCGGGCATACACCCGGTGTTCCATGTGGGGAACCTTAGAAAGTCATTCACTACCGAAAATGAAGATTGGGCTGATCACACCGAGTTGCAAATTGATGAAAGGCTCCGGTATGTTGAAGAGCCGGAGTGTGTTTTAGATGCTAAGGTAAAGAAGTTGAGAAACAAAGAGATAGAGATGGTGCTTGTACGTTGGAAGCATCATAAGGGAGCGAATCATACCTGGGAGACTAAGTCGGAAATGAGGAAGAAATATCCGCAACTTTTTGGATCTGAATAACTTCGAGGATGAAGTTTGAGCGTGGTGGAACCCATGCTGTAACATCCTCAGATTTTAATTAGTGTGATTGAGGTTTAATTAGTGTGATTGAGGTTTAATTAGTTAAAATGTTGAATTATGTAACTTAAGTTGGTACTGATTTTGGATAAATTATAAAGTTGGTTGTTTTATTTAGAATTTAAGAAATTTCAATTTATTTAAGTAAATAATTTACTAATAATTGTTAAGGAAAATAAAATAAAACAAAGATAGAATTCTTTATTTTATAGAAATCAGTATTTAATGGAACCGGATAAGTAGAGGGGTGAAATGTGCTAAAAGTTGAAAGAAGTGATTAAAAGACCAAATGGTCTTTCATTTGAACATTTCCACTCTCTCTCTCTACAAACTCTCTCTCTCTCGGCTATATCTCTCTCTAAAAATTCGGAAATCATCAAAGCTTGGATTTTGAAGCTAAAAATCTGAAACGTGATTTCTAGGAAGGAACTATAACATCTGCAATCATCGAATTAAGGTAAAAATCTCTTTAAAATTTTGAAAATGGGAACATTTGGTTCGGTTTCTATATGAACCGAAAATTAGATTTTTGGAGATTCAAACATGGATGCCTGTGTTCTATGGTTAAAGATTTGTTTAAATCTAGTGCTTATGTTGACACATATTAAATTCAAGCATCAGATTCGGGCTATAAGTATGAATTTTGAGATTTGTGTGTGTTTTACTATGTGTGTTCGAAAATGATGGAAAAAGGGGGCAAGTAGGATCTGAATTGGTACATAAAGGGTGTTAATTTTAATGTTAAAATGATAGGAATGAAGTGTTTTTAAGTTGGCAAAATTTATATTATACCAGGAAATAAGTATAAAATGACTTAGAATTAAAATCTGGAAAATGAATGAAAAGTAAGAACAAATTCGAATGGTTCAAAAATTCAGATATGTTCGAATTTATGTTAATTTCGAATTTATTCAAAACAGAAAAATAAATCAGATGTTGAAAGTCGGATGGATCCGAATTCAGATGGGTCCGAAGTGAGATATCCAAAGTCAACAAAATAAATTCTAAGTGTTGGAATCCGGATGGGGTCCGAATTCGGATAAGGTCCGAAATTGATTTAGGTTCGAACTTGAGTTGGGATTCGACTTTATTTGGTCCGAACTTAGCATATGATTCGAATTTAACATTGGATCCGAATTTGATAAGGATTCGAATTTAGTTTTGGTTCGAATTTGACTATAATTCGAAATTGTATTGGTCTGAAATGGGATTCGAACTAATGTGGGATCCGAATTGGTGGTCCGAATTGGGGTAAAATATTGCAAAACTTATAAAATTTGGTTTTATGGAATTATACAATTATTCACACAATGTTGTGATGCAACTGACTTACAGGTGCCTTGTGGTGTTGTTTAACCCACAGTGGGGTACCTTGTGGATCCGGTTGAAATTCCGAGAAGAAATAATATTACTTGAAGTTTATTTACGCACCCACTGTGAGTACATATGATTTCGCATGTTTATATCTGTTTTATGTTAGCTATTGCCTGCTGAGACATGTTGTTTCATATTCGTTTGGAATTCTACTAACTTGCGTAGATTTAGATGCACATTGTACTTGTTGCATGTCCGTTCATTTGTTGTGCATCTATCAATGGACCGGCGGGTCGCATCTGTTACTCCGATGTTACTGCGGTATATGACCCGGAGCTGATCCCTCCGAGGTTCTGGTAGGCAGTATGTTATCCCCGATGTTATGTATGTCTCAGATGGTTGGTTTAATGCCGAGCTTTGGGCTCGAAGGAGCTGCGGCTCTTGCTCCGTACTTGGTGTACGAAGAGGGTATACGATGTTTGTCATCGGTGTTACTCTTGGGGCTTCATAAAGATTTATAAAATGCGTAAATCTGTGTATTCACTAAGCATTCACTTATCCCTCAGTTGTTGACGTTTTTACAGGAAAGGGAAAATCTGCCGCCGGACCTTCTAGTTAGGTCGTGTTTGAAGTCTTGGAAGAGTTGATACTACACAATCGGTAAATGTGCTATGGGACCAAATGTTGTAATGTATTCTGGATGTTGTAATAAAAGTTTGAGTATGTAGACTTAGTATTGGAACCTTGTAGCACCGTAGAGTGTTTGAAACTGTTGTATTATTTTATTTTGTATTTTAATGCTTCCGCACTTGTTTAAGCATTCAGATCCTTATGTAATAATAATTGTGGTTAAATGTGGCAAGGGTGTCACACAGATCTTGTTCTAACGAGATTAATTCAAAAGCAGATGTCAGCAATTCTCAGGTTGAGGATGAGGTAGCTATATTTAGAGAAAGAGGTTATGGATACTCTTGAAGTGGGAAATCAAATTGGGTTTCCAATGAAAGGATTTGAAGCAGATGTTAGGAAGCTGGTTAAAGATAAGCTGGGTGAACCGATTGGTAAGTCATGAATTTCTTATCTTTGAATATAAGCGGCATTGGGGGTAAGACCAAGGCAGATTGGGTTCGAAGACTTCAAAAGGAAAATAATTGTAAGTTCATTGCCATTCAGGAAACGCAATTCTCAAATCCTGAAAAGATTAAGGTTTGCTGGTTGTGGAATGAATCTGCTGTAAATTATGAGTCTATTGCTGCTCAAGGGAGATCGGGGGGTTTAATTAGTTTATGGGACGCATCAATATTTTCCAAGTCTGATAGCATAAGAGGCACCAATTTCATAATCATTTGTGGTAAATTAAAAGGTGTGGATTCCATTAGGTTTATTGCAAATGTTTACGCTCCTAAGAATGCTGCTGACAAATCCAATTTGTGGTTGGAATTGTTGTCTATTATAAGTGACAATGTAGGGATTTGAGTTATAATGGGGGATTTCAATGAAATAAGGAATAGAAGGGAGAAGGTGGGTTCCTCTTTTTGTCAATCCGCTGTGGACAAATTTAATAAATTTATTGATGAGGCTGAAATTATAGAACTAAAAATGGGGGGGGGGGGGGGGGGTGGGGGGGGGGGGGCAAAAATTCACATGGACGAGTGAGGATGGTGTTTCTTTTAGTAAATTGGATAGAATCTTTGTGTCTTCAAATTTCATTGATCTTTGGCAGAATGCTTCTGTAATAGCTTTAGCTAGAGAATTTTATGATCATTGCCCCATTGTTTTAGCGTGTGGTGGAAAAAATTATGGTAGAATCCCATTCAGATTTTTTAATTCATGGTTGCATCATAAGGATCTCTCGTCGGTTGTAGAGAACACTTGGAAATCACAATCTATCAAAGGCAATGCTGAAAAAATTGTGGCCTTGAAACTAAAAGCTGTTAAAGAGGCAATCAAGAGAAGGAAAATAAAGGTGGTTGACAAGGAGAAACTGGAAATTGCAGATATGAAAAAAAGTGGACAAAATGGAAAAAGTAGTTGAGTTGAGGGAACTCTCCTCAACAAAAAAGGAAGTAGAAAAGCTTGGTAAAAACAAATTTTAGATGTGGAGTTTGCTAAATCTCTGAATTTAAAACACAGAGCGCGTGTTAAATGGATTGTTGACGATGATGAAAATTCAAGTTTATTTCATGGGATGATTAAAGCAAATCAGAATCGGAATAGGATGAATGGCCTGCATCATGGAAGTTGGGTTACTGATCCGGATATAATTAAGGCTGAGGTATTCAATTTTTTCTCCGCCAAGTTTGCTGAAGAAAAGAATAGTAGACCCGTGTTTGTTAGCCCACTTTTTAAATCAGTTTCTGTTGAAGACAATTGTATGTTATCGGCTACTTTCAATGAGGAGGAATTAAGGCTGCAATTTAGGCTTGTGGTAATGAAAAGGCCTTTAGGCCTGATGGATTTACGTTTAAATTTCTAAAGTAAAGCTGGGAAATTATAAAGGATGATGTAAAGTCTATGATTCATCATTTTGAGAAGCGGGGGAAAATCTCCAATGGGTGTAATGCATCATTCATCTCTCTGTTCCCTAAAGTGAATGACCCGATCACGATGAAGGATTATTTATAAGATAATCGCAAAGCTTCTCGCGAAAATATTAAAAATGGTGGTGGGGAAAGTAGTCAGCTGAGAACAATCTGCATATATTGTGGGAAGGCAGATCCTAGATTTAGCAAATATTCACATGGACGAGTGAGGATGGTATTTCTTTTAGTAAATTGGATTGAATCTTTGTGTCTTCAAATTTCATTGATCTTTGGCAGAATGCTTCTCTAACGGCTTTAGCTAGAGAATTTTATGATCATTGCCCCATTGTTTTAGCGTGTGGTGGAAAAAATTATGGTAGAATCCCATTCAGATTTTTTAATTCATGGTTGCATCATAAGGATCTCTCGTCGGTTGTAGAGAACACTTGGAAATCACAATCTATCAAAGGCAATGCTGATAAAATTGTGGCCTTGAAACTAAAAGCTGTTAAAGAGGCAATAAAGAGATGGAAAATAGAGGTGGTTGACAAGGAGAAACTGGAAATTGCAGATATGAAAAAAAGTTGACAAAATGGAAAAAGTAGTTGAGTTGAGGGAACTCTCCATAGCAAAAAAGGAAGTAGAAAAGCTTGGTAAAAACAAATTTTAGATGTGGAGTTTGCTAAATCTCTGGAATTTAAAACACAGAGCGCGTGTTAAATGGATTGTTGACGGTGATGAAAATTCAAGTTTCTTTCATGGGATGATTAAAGCAAATCAGAATCGGAATAGGATGAATGGCCTGCATCATGGAAGTTGGGTTACTGATCCGGATATAATTAAGGCTGAGGTATTCAATTTTTTCTCCGCCAAGTTTGCTGAAGAAAAGAATAGTAGACCTGTGTTTGTTAGCCCACTTTTTAAATCAGTTTCTGTTGAAGACAATTGTATGTTATCGGCTACTTTCAATGAGGAGGAATTAAGTCTGCAATTTAGGCTTGTGGTAATGAAAAGGCCTTTGGGCCTGATGGATTTACGTTCAAATTTCTAAAGTAAAGCTAGGAAATTAGAAAGGATGATGTAAAGTCTATGATTCATCATTTTGAGAAGCGGGGGAAAATCTCCAATGGGTGTAATGCATCATTCATCTCGCTGTTCCCTAAAGTGAATGACCCGATCACGATGAAGGATTATTTATAAGATAATCGCAAAGCTTCTCGCGAAAATATTAAAATTGGTGGTGGGGAAAGTAGTCAGCTGAGAACAATCTGCGTATATTGTGGGAAGGCAGATCCTAGATGGTCCTTTGATTATAGACGAGGTATGTAGTTGGGCAAAAAAATCCAAGAATAAATGTCTTCTTTTCAAAATTGATTTTGAAAAGGCATTTGATTCAGTTAGTTGGAAATATTAGGATTCAATCATGGAGCAGATGAATTATGATCCTAAGTGGCTGCTATGGATTTCGGGCTGTCTCAGTTCTGCAAGGGCTTCGATACTAATTAATGGGTCACCAACAAAAGAATTCTCGGTTTCTCGTGGATTACGTCAAGGTGAACGGTTATCGCCATTCCTGTTTTATAATTGCTATGGAAGGATTGCATGTAGCAATGACTAAAGCTGTCAACAAGAGTCTTTTTAGGGGTGTAAAGTTGCCGAATAATGGTCCGGTTCTTTCCCATCTACTATATGCCGACAATGCTTTATTCATTAATAGAGACTCTTGTAATTCCGTAAATCTGAAAAGAATTCTGAATTGCTTCCATCTTCATCCGGACTTAAAGTGAATTACTCGAAAAGCAAAGTATTTGGAATTGGTGTAAACGGTTCGGAGATCAGGAATCTCGATGCTGGTATCAAATGTGAAGTGGTGAAATTACCATTTAGTTATCTTGGTATAACCATTGAGGCGAATATGAATTTGGTGAGGAACTGGAAGCCAATTATTGATAAAGTGAAATCAAATTTGTCAATTCGGAAAGAAAAGAATATTTGTTTTGGTGGAAGAGTGGTACTTTGCAAGTCAATTCTCGGTAGCTTGCCTTTATATTTTATGTGGATTTTTAAAGCTCCTGAGGTGGTAATTGAAGCAATTGAAAAGCTAAGAAGAAAATTCATTTGGGGCTCTACCGCTAACGGAAATACGAAGATTTGCTGGGTGGATTGGAAAAAAATGGCTGCACCAAAAAGTCTTGGGGGATTAGCTATTGGATCTATTAAAGCTGCTTAGCTCTCTTATTCAAATGGTGGTGGAGGTTTAAACAGGAAGATTCGGCTCTATGGTACAAGGTGATTAAAACGATTCACAATGTCGATGTGGTTAATTCTTAAGGTATAGCAAGTCTAGCAGAATATTTTCAAATCAGGTAAAGCTTTATCTTCCATAAATTTGAATCTTGATGATTATTTCTCTCGGGTCATTAAGGATGGTAGGAATACTAAGTTCTGGGTCGATAGGTGGCTGCTAGGGGTGTTATTCGGGCGGGTTAAACGGGTTTCGGGTTATTCAGTTCAGATTATTCGGGTATGAGGGTATATGTTAACTACCCGAACCCGAACCAAATAAGAGAACGGGTTAATCGGTTTTGGGTTAAATGAGTATCGGGTTATTCAGTTTGGATTAAATGGGTTAATCGGTTTTAGTATAAAAATAGAATCCTCTATAAAATGGTTTAAAAGAGGTATATGAGTTGGGTAAAATGGGTAGAACGGGTTAAGCGGGTTAAAAAGTTTAAAATTATGTAATTAAATATTTATATTCAATATATGGGGAACCGTTGAGGAGTCGAAAAGAGACGTATGTTTTGTTTGTAAAAAATAAAAACCTATATTTTTACTAAAGTAGATGCAAGATGTCAAGATGGGATGATATATTATTATTATTAGTTTTTAAATTATTGATATATGGGTTATTCGGGTTATTTGGGTAACCCGAATTTTTTACTTCTCACGCGATACCCGAACCGAAAACCTTATTCGCTTATCATTTAACCCGATTAGCAAACCTGAAAACCGAATAACCCGACCCATTTAACCCAAATAAGGTTTGGTTCGGGTTCGGTTATTTTGCACACCCCTAGTGGCTGCTAAATTCTCATCTGAAGTACTGTTTCTCAGAATTGTATGTTATTGAATATGATAAAAATTGTTCTGTTAGTAAGAGGGTTGCTACTGGGGCTGGTTCGGCTATCGGGTCTTGCTCTTAGACTTGTTTGAGGGAGGCTGAAATGTTAAAGTTCAAAATTTGTAAACCGGAAAATCTCTTAAGCAGTGTGGTATTGAGTGCTAGTAATGACTATTGGAAATGGGAAGGGGATGATTCTGGTACGTATTCGATTAAATCTCTTACGGGGATTATTGATAGTGTATCTTGTGATTTTCAGAATAGTAATTGTCTTTGGAATCTTTGGAAACTTTCTTTCCGACGGCTACCTACAAGAATGAATTTGTCGCCCAGGGGAATAAACATACCTTCAGTGATTTGTCCGTTGTGAAATAATGTGGAGGAGTCGGAAGAACATCTATTTTTATTTTGTCAGGTAAGCAAAGTATTATGGAGGTGGGTGCTATCTTGGATGGCCGGGATAATGCATGGTCAGCTCGATTCCTTAGATCACCTATTTGGGAGTTTTCTGCAAAGTTGCAAACCTGGTTCGAGACGTAAGTTAATTGAAGTTATTATGGGTGGCTTATTGTGGTTCATCTGGAAAGCTCGAAATGAGTTGATTTTTAATGGAAAAAGAACATCGACGTCAATAATCAAAGATGACGTACAAGTTAACGTTTTTTCTTGGTTGAAATTTAGAGGTAATTTTAAGTTTTTAATTTGGGAATCGTGGTGTATTTGTCCTTTGTTTTGCTTCTAAATTCTTGTATGTAATTTTGCTAGCTTCTTGCTAGTCTATATATATATATATATATATATATATATATATATATATATATATATATATATATATATATATATATATATATATATATATATATATATATATATATATATATATATATATATATATATATCTTCGGGTTTTCTAGTTGGGGGTGATGGCGATGCCGTAGCTCTCTTCTAGTAAACCTTTTTTCCGTTAAAAAAAAATAAGATCTCATGCATGGAAAGGAATAAGAAGCGGCTTTTGAATTCGTTTGGAAAACGAAGGGGGCTATCAAACTAACGGGAAGTGAAAATTATTTAATAAATTTGACAATCATATACAAGAGTGAGCATGTGTAAGTTTGGATATATTTTTGGTCAGAATTGAATCCAAACCTTAAAACAAAACTGTTTAGATATAGGTTTTTTCTGGTTTTCGTTTTTCGGTTTCCATTATTGGGTTATATGGTTTTTGGTTTTTTGCATGTGGTTTGACTTTTGGGTTTAAACCCGGAAAAACTTGGGCTAAGTTGTTTTTTTCTTATTACTAAAATTGTATTTTTCTTTACTAGAGATGAGCTAATAAATGATTAGCTTATTTAGGGTGTGTTTGATTGATAAGAGAAAAAAACTCTTGTGTCTTATTCCCGCTTCTTATTGATAAGCGATGGTTTTTAAGTCTTATAAAAAAATTCAATAAGAAAGTTTGTTTTATAAACTAATAAATATCTTATAATATATAAATTATTAACTTTATTAAAAAATTTATGTTTAGTTCATTTTTATAAAGGAGTTAACTGACAATATTATTATATACGAAAAAGTACATGTCTTTGTATGGAAAAAATTACTTAGCCACATGCTTGATGTTGTCTAGTGTAGGAAAAAGAACCCCATCTCATTAAATGAGACAGAATCAGAGTACTTTCTTTCTCTGATTAGTTGAGATGTGATAGGACTATTTTTTGCATATTATATTTTGCTGCTTTCAAACACTCTGATCCTCTAAATCACTCATCGAATAGGAGATTAGGCCTGAGAAGAGCCTAGTAAGAACTAGCAAATAGGATCTTACATTTGGATTTTAAGGTTTCCGTACAAAATAGCAACGAACATGTGCAATTTTCATATTACAACATCATACTAAAATGTTTGTTTGAAGTAGCATTTTGCTACCTGACTTTTTTTTATTTATTAAAGGCTTGTACTCCAAATAGTTCCTCCATAATAACAATCATTAATGATTGGACGGTATCTGACACTGAATGGGCGTCCACGTATCTTGTAACGTCAGCACCACGAATGATTGGGTTTGCACAAATTAACAACATATACATAAATAACAATGTACTTATAAATAGCAACATACCCCAAATATCAATGTACTCACAAAATAGCAATAATAATTTCAAAATTCTTAATTTAATTGTATAATAATAATAATATTATTATAATTGTTAAAAATCCGAATAAAACGTCGTTTTGTCCGGACGTTAAAATTAAAAATTGAAGTGGTTCATTGTTATTTCCATTTTGAAGAATTGAAAATCTGAATGATTTTCCCTTTTTTCGCTTGGAAAAATTAAAAATCACAGTGGATCGTCTTTTTTTAATAGTTACGAAAATTGAAAATCTAAATGGATCGTCGTTTCTCGTCTCGAGTTTTTTCGAATTAAAAACTCCATAAAACATTGTGATTTTCAATTTTGTCCAAAGGGAAAAGAACGGTCAATTGTAATTTTCAAAATTTCCAAACAGACAGAACAACGATCCATTCAGATTTTCAATCTTTTAGTTCCGAAACGAACCATTCAGATTTCATTTTTCCTGAACGAAAAAAATTATTTATTAAATTTATGATTAAATAATATTAATTAAATTTAGGATTAATATTGATTATATAAAAAAAAACTTCTACTTTTTATTAAAAAACAAAAATAATATAATTAAATTTAGGATTATAATTTGTGAAAGACATTGCTATTTTATGAGTACGTTGTTATTATGAGTACATTATTATTTATGAGTACGTTATTTTATACAAACCTAGTCAACTTTTGGGGAATTTGTGCTGATGTGGATGCCCACTCAGCACCACACACCATTTATAACTTGTAAGACCCAATTTTTTAAAGGTCTTAAGACTAGGTCACAGTTGCAATGTAATATCAATCAGGAAACTAAGGGGCTGTTTGGTTCACTGGAATCCTAGGGAATTGGAGAGGAAATGAATCCAATTCGAGTCAATTCATATGTTTGGTTCAACTATAAAAAGGAATTGGATTCCATCAAAATTGAAATTTTCCAATGAATGAAGGAATGTAACATTCCTTCACACAATGGATGGAATTCAATTCCTTTTTAAAACAGAAAGTGGTTGATTACAAAAATACACTTACGTTTAACACACTACACTACACCATGTCTAGTCTTACCCCACCCACGCACCCTACCTACCTACCTACCTACCTACCCACCCCACCCCACCCCACCCACCTCTAACCCACCTACCCCAACCTACCTTTGCTATCCAATTACTCTTACCTACTACCCATCATACCTACCATTACCTACCTACCTACCCACCCACCCTACCCTACCTCATCCCACCCACCTCTAACCCACCTACCCCAATCCTACCTATGTTATCCAACCTACTCTTACCTACTACCCACCATACCTACCCCTACCCACCTACCCATACCTTATCCACCTTACCCACCCCATTTCACCCACCCACCCTACCCCTATCCATCTTATCCTATTTCTACCTTAGAGACTTATCCACCTCTACCCACCCATCCCATCATACCCTACCAACGAATTATGAAGATTCCAATTTCATTTTTAGCCAACCAAACATGATTTGGATTCCAATTCCAATTCCTTGCAAATTCTAATTCCTTAACAGATTCCAATTCCTTTTAAAACATTCTGCGAACCAAATGTCACCTAAGATAAAATTAACAGTGCAGAATTAAATTTATTACATACTAAAGTCAGAATTAAGTATTAAGGTACAAACTTCTAGACTATTACATCAAAGTTCAAAATAAAATCTAGCCCAACATTTTAGAGCTCTAAAACATTAGACAAATACCAAGGTGCTGAAACAGGTTCTAAGCCACTTTAAGCTCTTTCACAGTCTTGACCTAAGAACTAGGTCCAATCAATCTTTTGCCTTTACATAAAAAATAATGCAACAACGAGGTAAGCTTAATTGCTTAGTGAGTATGTAGAATTTTACATTTAACATGCATTTATGAACACGAGCTCAATTGCTCATGCACTGAACTAGGCTTATGCACAATTCAAATCTCAAAGTGATATCGACCGAAATTATAGCTCTGATGTCCGTCTTTGCTCCACTCTCAATTATAATTAGTTGCTGCTTTCAAAACTTTAGACATGTATATTGGAATTCTTGATGATGATAACACGATACACACATCATTAGTTGAGGCTCTCCACTTACGGGGCTAGCTACCAGTAATTGTTGTTTGGGTATCATCAACGTGCTCAACTCTAGCTATCATCTATGCTTTCATCATGTTAATCAACACATCATAAGCTTAACATTAACCCAACAATGAGCAATAGTGTTAGTGATAACCTTAACAATCGAATCATTGGTCAAAGATCAAATGATAGAAGAACGAATGCTCATGCTTAACAAATCTTAGTAAACATGCTATGATAATATATTAAAATGCTCAATAAGATCTGAATGCCAAATAAAGTCAAGATAATGCAAGAAAAGTCTCAAATCACATAATTTGCAGTTAAAGTAAAATATACAACTCACAGTTACCGGTTAATTGTGCTTTTTGGCTCTAGATCTTACAATCTGTATTGGGTTAGAACCACTATCTCACTTATATCAGACTAACAGACAGCTTGCTACTGGTGCTCTTTTATAAGTCTTTTAGCTCAATTTCTAGTTCAACCTGTCATTTACATCGTTTATGATATTTATAAGTGTTTATAATTCTCTGAATATTTGACTTAATGTTTTGGGTTCTGTTGTTTGTCAGTTTGTACTGTGTCTTATTATTTTTACATGTTCTTATTGGTCATGCATTATATTGTTGAAGTGTCAATGAATCGGGATTAAGAGATTTAAAATCTCAAGCCCCGAACTTGGGATAAATCATAATCACAAATCCTTGTCTATAATTCTTAGGCATCGTTTTATATCTAAACACATACGTATGCATACATGCTTACTTCTAGGTTTTATATGGTTGTACATGAAATGATGATCACCACACAACCATGCATACCTTATTCATACATATATGTTGATTACACACACTAGATCATTTGTTATGCTTTTATATGCCTCTATGTTCTAGACTAACATGATTAATAGTTACTTTACATCTATATGCATACTCAATTAACAAGACTTAATTTATTATTAAACACATACATATATACTTATATGCAAAAACAGTCATAACATACACATGCATAACTACTAGTCTTTGAATTAGACTTTAACACATGTAGCCTAACTTAGATGCATACCTATATGTTTTATAATTATTTTGGACATAAAAGAATGGTCAGGAAGTTACACCAAACTCACACTCTCGAGCTACATATATCAGTTCCATTGATAATATATCAAGACCAAAGAATCAAGGCCAAGGGCCAAAGTTTAAGGCCATCATACACACATGCTTATTTAACTTGTTGTTATGTTATAAAAGCTCATAAGGCTGCTTATGTTTCTGTTTTATACACACATATGACAACTTTTATAACCCTTATGATGCACACAATTACATGGTTTATGTCTATTCACTTTCATGTATCCATGACACTTCATACTTGAAATAAGAACATGAATTACATGCTTATAAGGATGCTTTAATTATGTTTACACACACACACACACACACACACACACACACACACACATATATATATATATATATATATATATATATATATATATATTGAGGTTCTATGGGGCACCACGATGCATTGTAAACCGGAGGAACAAAAAATGCACAATATATTGAATAAGGATGCAATAAAGGCATAATTGGAAGTTTAAACAATTATTTAGTTAGATTAAGATATTTAAAATATTCTATATTCAAATAACCGGATACATATTATGGTAATTGCTAAAATTGTGGAGTTTTTAGTTAAGATAGATTGCATTTGTTTTGACTTTCTATCCATGCATGTCTTCATACGGTTTTCATCTCCACACCTGTAGCTAGACATTCGATTGAAATTGAATTTATATGCATATTTTCAATGCATAAACATTATTGAAATTGAATTTATACGCATACTGAAATTACCTTAATATGCATATTGAAATTTCCTTAACATATGAGACATTGAGTTTTAGCCAAACCACACCATACTATAATTTACTTTTCTAAATATGTAAATATTATTATATACAATCTAACATCAACAAAACGTACACACTAAATATGGATAATCAAATTTAACATTAATATAATGCACCAACTCATTACCAGTCCATAAATTACGAACATTATCAATCCTCATATGCATTAACAAAAAAAGATGAACACCATTATGCACTAACTCATTACCAGTCCATACATTACAAACATTATCAGTCCGAAATCTTACACATACTATACATGCATTATGCATCCCCAACTAAAATTTGCTAAAAACCCGCTAGATAAAACCTTCATAAATATGCATTTGTGAACTACAATCAATCTGCGGCGGCTAAGTCTTAAAGTCGACGCATAATGCATTTCAAAAGAGATGCAACTCAAACCTTCATAAACACATACTTCGATTATGAACTAAACACCCTACCGATTGAACCCAAAACTAACTAGGGCATAAAAAACCCTCAAATACGAAATATGCACTTCAATTATGAACTAAACACATCAATGAACACGAAATATGAAACAATGCACTTCCATTTAACAAAATAATCAAAGTTGCAACGGTGAAAAAAACCGGTTGTTCGCACGTGAATGTTTGTTTATCCCTTTTTTTTTTTAAAAAAACCCTTGAACCGTATGCATTGTATCTGTGTACTTGAAGAACAAAGTTTAATCTATTTGAGTATGCATGAGCGATTTTCGGGATAAAGATGGAGGGAGGAATCTTGAGCGAAATCCGGAGCAAATACCGATTATGGAAGGAGGGCTAGAATCGCGGTATGCAACGAAGGAAGGTGAATTTTAGCTAAATGAACCTTCTTCCAATTTTGCCCCTCCGCGCGTGATATGTTGTGCACCGGTGCAACAAAGTTCAACTTAATTACCCTTTTGCTACTAAAATCTGATTCATTGAAATTATAGATCTAACGGTGTATGGAGGTTCCCAAGTTGCACAATGCATACAGGTTCCCCATAGAACCTGACCCTATATATATATATATATATATATATATATATATATATATATATATATATATATATATATATATATATATATATATATATATATGTGTGTGTGTATGTATGTATGTATGTATGTATGTATATAAAACAGGGGCTGCTACCTTTTTGGTTCTGATTGTGTCCATACCGAGATTAAATCTTGAGGTCTAACTCATTGCGCGCGCGCACACACATTTCATTTTCTATTTTGATGTTAAAGGTTGGTGTGATTTTAATATTTCTTTCGTTTCCAGCTACATACACACATAACTCCCTTCTCCGAGATTTATAAGTCTCGGAGTCTATCATGCACTCACAACACTTGGTTTTTTTTTTTTTTGTTTTTCAGTTGAGGTGTTGCTACTGATCTTTTTTTCTGTGTTCAGTTACAAACAACACGACTCTGAGACTTGTATGTCTCAGAGTTTAGCTTGATCACACACAACACACTAATTACTTAGTTTATATATTTACAATTATTTCTGTTGATATTGATTTACAATATCCACAGATATATGTAACATAAGAACATATTGAAGAAAAATCACCATGACCTCGGACTTGGTCATGGTGCTGAGTAAGTGAGTTACAAACTCACAAACGCACACTTTTACGGTTTCAGTTTTTCTGTTATATGCAACAAAATCGATAGGATTAATGACGAATTAACGTTATAAATGATCAAACAACAATACTATGATGAACTAAAATTAAGGCCGAAGGCCATGGCCTTTTTGACCTCAAGTTTCAGATAACGGAAACATAACCAGAGACCTATTCAAGTCTCTGAAGGATGTTCATAAGAGGTACGATGATTCCTCTTTTAATCTATATAGAGAGGGTTATCTGTTAGGCCTAAAACGACCTCAATTCAACTTCATAAAAATATTTTCAAATAATTAGCTAAGTGTAAAGCCAGAATTAGTGCATTTGTTGCATTAGAATCTTGTGTATAAGTTGCATAAACATCATGTATATAAGTTTCATAAGCACATTTGTTGCAATAGCCCTTAACCAACGCTGATATACGTTAGTCAGCTTTGAGGCCCAAGGTGTTTGTCAAGACTTAATGTGGCATAAATTGACAATGATAGTGTAGGCTTAACTCTTTGACATTCACGCATTGTGAGATCTATTATTACAATATGCATCTTCTGGAAGCTGCTCAGTTTCATCTAAAGATCGTTCAACTTATTCAAAGAATGAAGTTCAACACAAAATCAATTTTTGAAGCGAATTTCAAAAATTGGTTATCATTAGAAATATAAAACACCTGAATAAATTACTCTAATACATGTATTTATTCATTCAAAGTTTTCCTTTGTGAAGTCTGTCTCATCAGTCCTAGAATGTTTTTACAAACGACAGAAGGAACTTGACAAGGAGAAAAAAGGACATCCTGAGAGAATTACCAAAAACGTTTTGTCTCTTAGTACAGATAAATGTAGAAAATGACAAGTTACATTTTGTCCTTTTACAGATCTTGTCTTTTAGAATCATCAATGAAGGATACATTAATCCATTTTATCTGGAAGGAAGGCATCAAAGAAATCAAGCGTGCGTGAGTGACTGAATAAATTTAAAAGTGAAAGACAAAGTTGTTTTGTGTCATAGCTGGTAAGTTCTTTAGAATACTTTAGAATTGAGTCTGTATCAGTTTAAGCTTGAGTTGCATGAGACAGTTTCTTTAAGTGTGTCTTCAAAAGTTACGTTTCATCTTGTAACTAGTCTAAGTCTGTATTAGATTAGTCAAAGAGTCTTAATTGTAATTCTTTGATTCATTCAAATAAAAATTATAAAATTTTGAAATTTGTTGTTAAGCTCCAAAAAATTGTATTCATCTTCCTTCTGCAACCATATCGTTGTGTTACAGGACCTACAACTGCTATTAGAAAAATGTTTAGAGTGTGTGTGTCATATATAGATCTTACTTGTTCATATGACCAACCTATCATCAACATCCTCTTCATACTATGACAATGACCCTATGGCCAAACCTACTAAGTTTAATCCAAAAAAACATTTTTGTGGGTAGAAGTGCAGAATGATGTATTTGGAAATCTTGATGTACAACTTTCAGGAATTGTCTTAGACAGACCATAAGTGTCGATCTCCGTTCTTATACTCCTTCCACAGAAAATGCTCATGATGCTACAAGGATGATTACCAAAGCTGGAACTCAATGGACTGAAGTAGACAAAAGAATGGTAGCTCTAGAATTAAAGGCCGAAAAGAACCTAGTCAATCTTTACCTGATGATATGTTCAAATAGGTAGAGAAGCTCAAGACTACAAAGGAAATTTGGGATATTCTCTTCATAGTTTACGAAGGACCAAAAGTCACTCTTGACAACAAGACCAACAATCTTGTTCGAGAGTATGAGCTTTTCTTTGCCAAACACAAATAGACTCTCACTGAAACTTATATCAGGTTTACCACTCTTTTCAGTGATCTCAAAGCCATTGGGATTGTCAAGACTAATCTCATCTTGGTAAATAAACTATTGGGATGCTCTTCCCAAAGAATGGGATTACTTTGCTTCCATATTTAGAAACCTTAGAACAATAAAAAAACATGATCCAAGTATCTCTATATAGATCTCTTCTGAATGACGAGCAGTCCAAAAAACTGAAGAAGAATGCTAAGGAAATCTTGTCACCGCCTTAGTGGCAGATTCAAAATTTGGAGCCAAAATTGACGTGCAAGGTGAAAAATGCTCTATATATGTGGAAGAATATTAAGATAAAGATGAAGAAGATGACGAATATGAAAATTTGGAAGAACTGTCAAATGATTAGATGATTGTTATGTTGGTCAAGAAGTTTACCAAAAACAAGCGGACTAAGAAGAAAAAATTTTCCAAGAAATTTCCTTCCATAAGAAAGAAGTAAGCTTTTGATAAGTCCAAAGTTGATTGTCACAAATGTGGTAAATTCGGTCACTTCGCAAAAGAATGTGTATATAGAAAAACAAACTCCCTAACCAAACCTTTCAAATCAAAGTCAAAGGATGATGGATGCAAGATCAAATATCTAGTAGCAACCAAGCTCAGAACTAGAAAACTCGTTGTCATCTTGCAAAGACGGAGTTCTGGTGGTAAAATTTTGGAGTGAGTCGAACTTTTTCTTCTAATGAAGTAGACGAAATATGTCTAATGCCCGATGGCAAGTGATTTACATGTACTTTCAAACAAGATCTTACAAAGGTCGAAGCATTAAGTTTTTTGGAGAATTGAAACCCAATAATGATGTATAAACCAATTCAAGAACTATAATGATGAAGAAAAGATCCAAATGTTTGACTTTTTGTATGTTGATCTGAAAACTACTGTAGAGAATCAAACTAACCTCAAGTTAAAAATTAGATGATTTAAAAAATCAGCTTGAGATTAAAAACACGGACATAACCAGCTTTCGTAAGTTGAAAGTTGATTTTTGATGATCTTCAAAAGATTATTAAGATTTTATTCAAAGAGAAAACTGAATCTAAATTGAAATATAGTAAACTCCAGAGGATTGTCGAATCTTGGTGTGTGTCCACCAAGAGAGTTGCTCAATGCATAAATGAGCAAATTTCTGCTCAAGTCAAGGCAAATCCTAAGAGATGACTATGATTTCTGCTACTGTGCTTGCCAATTGTAATGAATTGAAATATGACTTGTCTACAACAAATGTCCTTCTAGATACCTTTATAAAAACTATAGATGAAAAAAGATTAACACAAAGGTTTGTGAGGCTTCAAAACACTTACAATTCAAATAAAGGATAAATGAAAAATGACTTGAGTAAAAAGAAGACCCGGACTTAAATATCTGTTTCCGTGCCTTTACTTGAACAATCATTTGGGGGGCTTCCACATCTTTATCTATCGAAGATGTTGAAGTTTCCATATCTGGTATAGAAGTGTGGGAAGTTTAGTTAGTTATTCAGAGTGTCTACAAATTTGTAATTTGCTACGACAATCACCGATTAAAAAAAAGGGTTTATTATGACAAAAATCAACATGTTTTCACGTTTTTTGCGTTTTCGTCCCTCCATGTTATTTTTTTCATTAAAAAACCTCAAGTTATTATTTTTTTTTGTTTAGTGAAATTTGGACAATAGACCCCGGTTATAATTTGTGAACCGGGTTTTAAAAAACTGAAAAACCGGGTTCTAATGTCCAAATTTCACTAAACCAAAAAGAAAAGAATAACTTGAGGATTTTTACGAAAAAAAATAACATGAAGGGACGAAAACGCAAAAAAACATGAAAACATGTTGGTTTTTTTGGTAATAAACCCAAACTAATATCACCAGTGTACCCGCTTGAGACCCAATATCATATAATAAAATCACAATATTGTAGCCATCTTTTCTTTATTTGTTAGATTTAACTATTTTTGAAAGAGACATGGTATCAACATATATTTTCTTAATTCATAATTTTTTAGAGTAATTATTAAATTATACTAAAGGTTAGAGAATTTATATTTTAAGATCTTAAGTTAATATAAAATTTTGATTTAAACTCTAAAATGAAAGAAAACATCAATCTAAGCATAAAGTTATGCGACAAAATTTAGTACCAGATTTACCTCAAATTTGTTCTGGAGTTCCTATTTTTCGTTTTTAGTTTATTTATAATTTTAAAAAAAAAATTAAGGACAAAACTTTATAAAAAACACATAAAATAATTATAACAAAATTAAGTTTATTAAATTTTAGTTAATTATATATTAGATTAGTAAGATTAGATCGTAATAGATTTGATTTTAATTTTAGTAGTGACATGTGATAGATTGAAGTTCTGACACACATCAAATTAAATGAGGAGCCGACACGTGGCAACTTAGTAACTCATTTAATACTATTTATAGATATGGATATAAATTTTATGATGTTTCGACAAACAGAAGCAATATTTTAATTGTGATAACGATATCGAATTATAGAAGCAAACTTAACGAATTTGTTTCAATAAATCACCACGATAGAATATTAACTAAATTAATAAACTACTTTATTAAATTAGGTTAATAACCCAATTTAATAAAACTAAATTCACTATCTTAAACTAATTAATCATAAATATATAGATAAACAAACTTAATAATTCTACTAACTACAATCCTCGAAACCAAATTAAGTACACGAATCAACTAATATAATTATAGCCATTAAATTATTAAATTAGAATAATAAAAAATAGCTACAAATTAAATAACAAAATTTAATTATATTTAATTGGGCCATAGTTTCTTAACAATTGACTAGACTTTAATCACTTCCATCGTCTCATTTTCATTTAATAACCCATTCATCAATTTCATTTTCATTGGCCCACTTTAGACCCATTCAACAATTTCATTTTCATTTTAAATTTTTAATAACATCCATTTTCATGTTCATTACTAAATAATATTACTTATTATATAACTATAGTACTTATAAATATATATTACCCCAAAGAACATTAAAGAGGTAAATCTCAACCGCTAGATTAATTAACAATTAAATTCTAACCCAGAGACGATCTAGAAAGTTTTGCCAATTGTGGCACACATGTAGAATGTTAATTAGTTCGATTGCTAGAGTTCTTTTTTTTTTCGTAAACGAATGACTTAACTTGTTATGCACCCTAACACTCTAACGATTAATTTAACCGACTAATAAACCATAACAGATTATCAAAGAGACAAACACTAATAATTTAATAATACATCCAACCAGCGAATAAACCACTAATAATTTAGCTAAATGATAAACTATAGACCAAAAATAAAAACGTAAACTTTAAATCTACTTAGGTAAAATTTAGACATAATTTATGTCATTATAAAACATAAAACCTTATGCTAAGTATATATTAACAAGACAATTGTTATCTAAGAATACATAGACATGGTTATTAGGAAAAATAGGAAAACCCAACAAAAGAACTGTATCAATAATCTACTTATAAATACTAATAAAAGAGTGACCATGCTAATTTATTATGAAACCACATGTCATCATCATGAATCGACACATGACATTTATAGTTTTAAAAATAATAATAAAATTTAAATTATATCTATCCAAATCTAATATAATATACTTTTAAATTTAAATCAAATCAAAACAAACAAAATCTAATACTTCACTAACTTATAATTTATAATATAATATAATAAAGTTTTAAAAAATATAAAAAAATAATTACCAATCTGTAACACCCGGAATCTAGCAGCAGGTACGTGTAGTTTATTTATTGGTCTTGAGAGTTGTCATATCGAGTTGGTGGAAATTAATTGATTAATTGCACGTGAATTGATAAATAGATTGTCATTACGTGTAATTTTAATCGGTTGAGATAATAACCGATTTAGTAGTAATTGTGGGTTTGGGGTTGTTTTAATGTGTTAATTAACATTCCAAACCGAGGTGTTAATTTGAGATTAATTGAGTTAACGGGCGTTTACCTAGTGATAAATGAGTACCGTACCCGTTTTAATTGAGTTCGGAACCGGAAACGTATATATATCACGTTTATAGTTTCTTTCTTCCATTCTTCACCAAAGTCTTAAATTGTGCAAGTGTGTGTATGTGTTCTAGCTGACTCCAGAATGGAATTCAAGAAGAATTCAGCAGCCAGAATTGAGGACCACCATCATCATCATCATCTCTTCAACATAGAGCTCAAATTCAAGAAAAGGGAGTAAAATTGAGGTTAGTTATCCCCTCCAAATCGAGTTAAAATGTTGTAATTAGTGATAGCAGAGGTTGGGGTCAATTAGTAACCCCTGAGAAGGGTAGAATCGAGTTGGGAAGTGATTCCCGTAGCAATCGAAAAACAGAGCATAACCTGCTCTGTTCGTCGCCGCATCGCGGCCGCGCTCACCTGGTCGCGCCAGCGATCCGGATGAGGCGGCTAAGAGTGATCGCTGGCGGTACTCCCAGACCGCGCCCGCGACCGCGATCGCGGCTGTGCTCCTGGCCGCGCTCGGGGGTCTGGGTCCGATAGCTGATGTCGTGTCCGTAAATTTAGTAGTATAGTTGTTATGGGTTCAGTAGCTAGTCATTACAGTGTAGTTGTATTTATTGTTGCCAGGATTTCGTAGCTAGGCCTGGGCTTTGTAAAGACTGAAATTGTTAGCGAGGCTGTAGTCGTGCTTCAGGTGAGTTACTTACTTTGTTGCTTATTATCCGGGTCCGGTGTGGATCCCTTTTATATGTTGACACTTGTTAGCACAGAGCAGAGCACGTGGTTTACGCGTACTGGTGTGGTGCGCAGAGTAGAGAGGCCTGTTGGGTCATTCCCAACCCAGAGGTCCTGACAACCCACTACTTTGTGGAGTGGGCTATGCAGGCTATGCCGGGTCGCTCCCGATGAGGCGTCAGGCAGTTGAGGCCGGCCGCACGTTGATTCTTGGTCGTTAAATTGTGCTAACTATTTTATAAACTGTTTTAACGTTGTTATAGTAACTCACCAGCTCTTCGCTGACTGTTGTTTTAACTGTGGATCTCAGGTACGAGGACTGAGGATAGGGATACAGCGGGCAGTAGCCGAGACCCGCCACGTGGACAGTAGTTAGTGACTACTTTCGTAAGTAGTCTTGATGTTTTGTGGTTCGGCTTATTAGCCAGTGGCTTCTGGATGACTGTAACCTTTACTTTTGTTGTGGTTGCCTGACGTTACTGACGGGGGGTTGGTCCCCGTCTTGTGCTACCTTATGTCTGATATTGATATTTAGTAGTAATTAGCTGTTTAATCCTTGATGACATTGCCTATGATTTGATGATGTGGACTATAAGTCCTATGTGGCATTAGTCGTAAAAAGTAGGGTGTTACAGCTTGGTATCAGAGCATTAGTTTAAGGTTTAAGTATCATTTGTGATGCTTAGGCTTAAACCAATGTCTAGATCCTTGGGCTTGATATCTGATGAGTAGGTCTAAGGAATTGTAGAGTTATGCTATTATTATTATAGTAATGTTGTTTATTGTATGCAGAGATCTTATGGCAGATGAGCAGAGACCCGAAGGTCCCACCGGGGGACGAGTATCTGATGAGGAGTTCGCTCGGCGACTACAGGAGGCCTATGAGAAAGGCCGTGATGAGGGTATCCAGTCCCAGACCCAGAGTTCAGGCGGGGGCAGAGATTCAGGAGCTGGACCGTCACGAGGGGCAGGCAAGGGGTGTAAGTATAAGGAATTCCTTGCTGCCCACCCGCCAGAGTATCATGGTGAGCCCGGGGCCGTTAAGGCCATGTACTGGCTGCAGGACATGGAAATGCCTTTTCGTATTACGGGATGCCACCCTGATCAGATGACGACATTCGCTAGTGCGCAGCTGCGGACTAGAGCCCAGCAGTGGTGGCGTACCGTCAGAGATATGATGGGAGACGGACCGGCGTATGAGATGACCTGGAGTCAGTTCAGAGCTCGCTTTGAGGAGTAGTATTGTCCTGAGGACCGCAGAGCTCAGTTGGAGATTGATTTTCTGACACTATTTCATGGACAGCGATCGGTTGATGAGTACGAGAAGATCTTCATTGATTTGAGTTTGTTTGCGCCTATTCAGATTAGTACAGAGTCCCGGAAGATTAATAGATTTATGATGGGCTTGCGTAAGGAGATCCGGGAGTTCATTGACACCGGCTACATTCCGACTTATGCCAGGGCAGTCGAGTTGGTCCGTAGACGAGAGAGTGAGTTATCGCGTCGGGATCCGGTAGTAGAGCAGCCGTGAGTCACCCAGTCAGCCGGACATGGAGGTGGGTCTGACAGAGATCGGGACAGAGATAGTCGTTATAGCCAGTTTCAGCCGAGGGGCGATGACCGTCGGCGTACCGAGTCAGAGAGAGGTGATCGGTAGAGGGATAGGTCTTCTCAGAGACCAGATTGCAGGCCCGATGATAGGGGCAGCCGTTTTGGTGGGTCAGAGCAGCGGGGAGGAGCATCGAGCTCAGGGTCTGTTAATAGGGAGCGGTTTTGTAGGAGATGTCGTCAGAGACATACCGGGGAGTGTGATCCCCGCCATGTACGTTGCTTTCGTTGTGGATAGCTTTTGTACAGCTCCGCGGCAGGGAGAGCTGAGGCCACCCGCGCAGGGTCAGAGTTCTGTTGGTTCATCTGCCCGTAGAGATACCGTTCCGCCAGCCAGAGGCCGAGTTTTTCAGCTGACAGCGGAGGAGGCTCGAGATACAGCTGACGTGGTTTCGGGTACGTTAATTTTAAATGGTCACAGTGCCCGAGTTTTGTTTGATTCCGGGGCAAACCGTTCTTTCGTTTCATTTGCCTTTACTGCATATTTTACTTCTTCGCCTGTTGAGTTGTCAGAGCCATTAGTCATAGAGCTTGCTGATGGCAGTGCTTCTGTTGTTAGGCATATTTATGCCCAGTGTACCTTAGAGATAGACGATTATCCATCTAGGATCGATTTGCTGCCTATAGGGATCGGTAGTTTTGATGCCATAGTAGGTATGGATTGGTTAGCTTCTCAGCGTGCTGACATTGCTTGTTCCAAGAAGATTATTCGGCTACTGGTTTCTGAGGATCGTGTTATTACTGTGTACGTAGAGCGCAGTAGGGGCAGTGTTGGCCTCATTTCTGTGATTCAGGCTAGTCGTTGTTTAGCCAAGGGTTGTTCCTCCTTCCTAGCGTATGTAGTTGATGCGAAGAAGGAGAAGCAGAGTATAGAAGCCGTCGATGTCGTTTATGAGTTTCCCGATGTGTTCCCTGAAGAGCTACCTGGTTTGCCGCCAGACAGACAGGTAGAGTTTCGTATAGAGCTGGTGCCAGGCGCTACTCCTATTGCACGCGCCCCCTATCGTTTGGCTCCTACCGAGATGAGGGAGCTGATGAGTCAGCTACAGGAGTTGTTGGACCGCGGGTTTATTCGGCCGAGTACGTCGCCGTGGGGTGCTCCAGTTCTTTTCGTGAAGAAGAAAGATGGGTCAATGAGGATGTGTATAGACTATCGTGAGCTCAATAAAGTGACCGTGAAGAACCGTTACCCCCTTTCATTGAATTGATGATTTGTTTGACCAGCTGCAGGGAGCCAGTGTAGTTTCAAAGATTGATTTACGCTCGGGATATCATCAGCTGCAGGTTTATGAGCAGGATACAGCGAAGACCGCATTCAGGACCCGATACGGTCACTATGAATTCTTGGTTATGACGTTTGGGCTAACCAATGCCCCAGCAGCTTTCATGGACCTGATGAATAGGGTCTGCCGTCCGTATCTTGACCAGTTTGTCATAGTGTTCATAGATGACATCCTAATATATTCCCGATCGATGGAGGAGCATGCAGCGCATCTGCGAAAGATTCTTAGTGTATTACGGAGAGAGAAGTTGTATGCGAAGTTCTCGAAGTGTGAGTTCTGGCTTCGAGAGGTGCAGTTTCTGGGCCATGTCGTTAGCGGCGAGGGCGTTTCGGTAGACCCAGCTAAGATAGAGGCCGTGATGAGCTGGGAGAGGCCCCAGAGTGTAGCAGAGATCCGCAGTTTCATGGGGTTAGCCGGGTATTATCGTCGATTCATCCAGGATTTCGCTTTGATTGCTGTACCATTGACCCGTTTGACTCGCCAGTCAGTTCCGTTTGAGTGGACTGAGGATTAGGAATTTGTGTTCGAGGAGCTGAAGCGCCGATTGTGTCAGGCCCCGGTGTTGGCCCTGCCTGAAGGCACCAGTGATTTTGTCGTGTACACTGATGCTTCGGGGACAAAGTTAGGATGTGTATTGATGCAGAGGGGCCGAGTGATTGCGTATGCTTCTCGTCAGTTGAAGGACTATGAGAGGAATTATTCGACCCATGCTTTAGAATTATCAGCCATCGTGTTTGCGCTGAAGATTTGGCGCCATTACCTGTATGGGGTACCATTTACCTTGTTTACTGATCATAAGAGTCTCCAGTATTTATTCAGCCAGCGTGATCTGAATATGCGTCAGAGACGGGGACTAGAGTTAATTAAAGATTATGATTGCGACATTCAGTATCACCCGGGTAAGGCGAACGTAGTAGCAGACGCACTCAGCCGGAAAAAGCGTGGATCTTGGAGTCGAGCCCGTAATTACAGAGTCGAGGTGACGTCTACCCTGATAGAGAGGCTTCGTGAGGCGAAGGCTATCGGGATGCGTACAGAGAACCACCGGAGGGAGCACATTTTGGGCCAGTTACATGAGTTCGAGACTGACTCTCGAGGATTATATATGAGACAGGGTCGAGTTTGGGTTCCTAGGGCCGGTGATGCACGACAGTTGATTTTGGAAGATTCCCATAAGTCTCGCCTTGCTATTCATCCCGGCAGTACGAAGATGTATCAGGATCTCCGTGTGTTATATTGGTGGCCCGGTATGAAACGAGATGTAGCTGAGTTCGTTGAGCGTTGTTTGACTTGCCTGCAGGTGAAGGCCGAGCACCAGAAGCCCCATGGCCGTCTACAGCCATTAGAGATTCCTCAGTGGAGTTGGGAGCATATCACGTTGGACTTCGTTACGAAGTTACCGCGGACTCCACGTGGATATGATACGATATGGGTGATAGTAGATCGGCTTACGAAGACAGCGCACTTTCTGCCGATCCGGGAGACTTATACGTTGGAGCAGCTCGCTCGAGTTTATTTGTATGAGATTGTCTCCCGACATGGAGTTCCAGCCTCGATAGTTTCCGACAGAGTTGCTTGATTTACGTCTACCTTCTGGCAGAGTCTGCAACGGGCGTTAGGTACTCGAGTCCAGATGAGTACTGCTTATCATCCCCAGTCAGACGGCCAGTCTGAGCGTACGATCCAGACAATGGAGGATATGTTACGAGCCTGTGTGGTGGATTTCAGTGGTAGTTGGGATTCGCATTTGCCGTTAGTTGAATTTGCTTATAATAATAGCTACCACTCCAGCATCAAGATGCCTCCGTTTGAAGCATTATACGGTCGTAAGTGTCGCACCCCTGTGTGTTGGACTGAGGTGGGAGAGAAAGAGATTACAGGTCCTGAGATCATTCAGCAGACTAGCGAGAAGATAACAGTGGTCAGAGAGAGGCTACAAGTAGCTCAGATTCGACAAAAGAGCTATGCCGATAAGAGGACCAAAGAGTTAGAGTTCGACGTGGGTGAATGGGTACTACTGAAGGTATCCCCGTGGAAGGGTGTGATTCGATTCCGGAAGCGAGGTAAGCTCAGTCCGAGATTTATTGGGCCGTTCTGTATAATCGAGCAAGCGGGCACGCAGGCCTACAGATTGGAGTTGCCTCCGGAGTTGCGAGGGGTACATTCTACTTTCCATGTTAGCTACCTGCGACGATGTTTGGCCCAGCATGAGGAGACGGTTCCCATGGCAGAGATCGAGGTAGACGAACAGCTGAGCTACGTTGAGCACCCCGAGACTATTCTGGACCGTAAAGTAAAGAAGTTGCGGAAGAAGGAGATCCCGCTGGTGTCAGTGCAGTGGCGATATCATAAGGGTTCCAGTGCTACTTGGGAGCCCGAGGCGGACATGCGACAGCGTTACCCACATTTATTCACTTGAGTTGAGATCCCGAGGACGGGATCAGTTCTAGAGGGGAGGATTTGTAACACCCGGAATCTAGCAGCATGTACGTGTAATTTATTTATTGGCCTTGAGAGTTGTCTTATCGAGATGGTGGAAATTAATTGATTAATTCCACGTGAATTGATAAATAGATTGCCATTACGTGTAATTTTAATCGGTTGTGATAATAACCGATTTAGTAGTAATTGTGGGTTTGGGGTTGTTTTAATGGGTTAATTAACATTCCAAACCCGAGGTGTTAATTTGAGATTAATTGAGTTAACGGGCGTTTACCTAGTGATTAATGAGTATCGTACCCGTTTTAATTGAGTTCGGAACCGGACACGTATATATATCACGTTTATAGTTTCTTTCTTCCATTCTTCACCAAAGTCTTAAATTGTGCAAGTGTGTGTATGTGTTCTAGCTGACTCCAGAAAGGAATTCAAGAAGAATTCAGCAGCCAGAATTGAGGACCACCATCATCATCATCATCATCATCATCTCTTCAACATAGAGCTCAAATTCAAGAAAAGGGAGTAAAATTGAGGTTAGTTATCCCCTCCAAATCGAGTTAAAATGTTGTAATTAGTGATAACAGTGGTTGGGGTCGATTAGTAACCCCTGAGAAGGGTAGAATCGAGTTGGGAAGTGATTCCCGTAGCAATCGAAAAACAGAGCATAACTTTCTCTGTTCGTCGCCGCATCGCGGCCGCGCTCACCTGGTCGCGCCAGCGATCAGGATGAGGCGGCTAAGAGTGATCGCTGGCAGTGGGATCGCGCCCGCGCTCCAAGACCGCGGCTGCGACCGCGATAGTGGTCGTGCTCCTGGCCGCGCTCGGGGGTCTGGGTCCGATAGCTGATGTCGAGTCCGTAAATTTAGTAGTATAGTTGTTATGGGTTCAGTAGCTAGTCGTTACAGTGTAGTTGTATTTATTGTTGCCAGGATTTCGTAGCTAGGCCTGGGCTTTGTAGAGATTGAAATTGGTAGTGAGGCTGTAGTCGTGCTTCAGGTGAGTTACTTACTTTGTTGCTTATTATCCGGGTCCGGTGTGGATACCTTTTATACGTTGACACTTGTTAGCACAGAGCAGAGCACGTGGTTTACGCGTACTGGTGTGGTGCGCAGAGTAGAGAGGCCTGTTGGGTCATTCCCAACCCAGAGGTCCTGACAACCCACTACTTTGTGGAGTGGGCTATCCAGGCTATGCCGGGTCGCTCCCGATGAGGCGTCAGGCAGTTGAGGCCGGCCGCACGTTGATTCTTAGTCGTTAAATTGTGCTAACTATTTTATAAACTGTTTTAACGTTGTTTATAGTAACTCACCAGCTCTTCGCTGACTGTTGTTTTAACTGTGGATCTCAGGTACGAGGACCGAGGCTAGGGATACAGCGGGCAGTAGCCGAGACCCGCCACGTGGACAGTAGTTAGTGACTACTTTCGTAAGTAGTCTTGATGTTTTGTGGTTCGGCTTATTAGCCAGTGACTTCTGGATGACTGTAACCTTTACTTTTGTTGTGGTTGCCTGACGTTACTGACGGGGGTTGGTCCCCGTCTTGTGCTACCTTATGTCTGATATTGATATTTAGTAGTAATTAGCTGTTTAATCCTTGATGACCTTGCCTATGATTTGATGATGTGGACTATAAGTCCTATGTGGCATTAGTTGTAAAAAGTAGGGTGTTACACAATCATATAATATATATAGTTAATAGGTCATTTTAAATAGTAATATCACTTATGTATTTTTTTTTAAAAAAATATAATATTTATATCTTTACATTTTAATTTATTATATTTTATATATAGATTAAAAATATCCGCATAATACGCAGATAAATAAACTAGTATATAATTAAATAGAGCAGAATGTGCAACATGGCATCACCACATCTCATCTAAAAAGATAAATACATATTATTATATTTAAAATAAAATTAAAGATGAATACAATTCATTATTTCAAAAACAAACACATTATTATTAGTTTTAAAATAAAAGATAAATACAATTCATTATTTTGAATATCTATAAACATTAATAAATAATTAACTCTATCCGCTTTTTGATATAAAAATATAAAATAAATAAGATTATATTTGAAAAGAAAAAAGTTTAATATTAATAAGGAACATAAATAATAAATTCATTATTTTTAATAAAAAAAGTAACTACAATAAATAATAACTATGACAAATAAAAATAATATTATTGTATTTTTAAAATAACATTTTAATATTTATACGTTTTAAAAAGTAATCTATTGTCACTGTTTTTTCAATTTGGGTAAAAAAATTTCTATTTGAGGTAACATGCTTTCCAAATCAAGTCAATCAAGGTAACGATATCAGATTGAAAGATAAAAAGTACTGAAATGACAGTTTTTGTATCTAGTCATCAGTTTTTTTTTTAATTTATAATATTGCTTAATTATTTTTAAATTTGCTCAAAACAGCAAGGTATTATCAAAAAGTATTTTTAAATTGTACAAAATAGTGTACATCATATAACAATTAAACTGTCATTATTTTTAAAAAAATGCTGACGGACAAAGAAACTGTCACGTCAGTAATTTTTACCTTTCAATCCGTTATGGTAATCTTGATTCACTTGATTTGGAAAGTACGCGTTACCTTAATTAGAAAAAAAATTAATATGTTACCCAAATTAAAAAAAACTGTGACAGTATGTTACTTTTTGACGTAATTAACCATTTTATTTTTATATTTACATAAAGTTTTGTTAGGTTATGTTTTTAATTGATGGAAACAAAGTCTAGGGGCTATTTTGTTTTTCTTTGATAGTTGTCAAATATGTATATAAATAGTATCTTTGACTTTCAATAGGATAGATCTGACAGTTATTTTGCACGCATAGAATTCAGAGAAAAGGCCACTGTTCACGAAGATCTTATTCTCTCTGTAATAGAATCTGTCATCATTCAATATAATCATTTGGTTAGTTTTAATTTCGTTTATTGTTCTTGATTATATGATATTGTTGTTTGATTGATAAGAAACTGTAATTCACAATTGGTATCAGAGCTTTAGGGGTGAATTTTCTGATCTGGGATTGATTTTTTTTTCGAAAATACTCACTGTTCTTGAGATATTTTTTTCGAAAAACCCTAAAATCACTAAGGGTTTTTAATCTGTTGATCATTACCAGTGAATATTGGATCGAAGGTAAAGGTTTGATAGACGAATCAATTGAGTATAAACTTGAATTGATTCACAAAACACAGAAAAAGATCTAGGCAATTTTGTTAAATTTTGAAAAATATAAGAACGTGTACTGTTCCATTGAAAAAGTCAAACCTAGATCTATTTTTGCCCACAAAGGTGTTTCACAAAAAGTGTTTGTATTCAAAAACCTCACCTTCGATTGCAATTTGAGTGAAAATAGGCAAATTTTTGGATTTAATTTGACTTTCAGACTTGAAAAATCAGAAAATATTAAGAAACTCGAAATACACATATTCTGTGTGTTATTCGAGTTGAATATTTCTGTTATTCGAGTTGAATATTTCTGTCAATCAAGTTGACAATCACTGTCAATCGAGTTGACAATCACTGTCTGTAACATCCTCGAATTCCTGCTCGAATTTAGTACAAAAATCGAGTTTGTTCTTGCATTTCGACTGTGTTCTTGGTATTTTCGAGTTTGTCACCATAGATTCGAATCTAAGGGCCTAGATTCGAATATGGTTCGAATCTATCATTAGGATTTCGAGTTTAGTCATCTCGTGTGACACCCTTGCCACAACAAAACCACCATTTACATAACACCCAAGATTTATCACCAACAAGCAATAACATAATGATCTGATAACCTAAATTAAGTGCGGAAGCATTAAAACATATAAGTAAAGTAGTGCAACAGTGTTAAACACCCTACAGTGCTATAGGGTACCAAGTCTAAGTCTACACACCCATTACAATTATTACAATCATCCAGAATATATTACAACAATGTCTCATAACATAATTACCGATTAAATAGTACCAAGTCTTCCAAGTCTTCCCAAATGACCTAACTAGAAGGTCCGGCAGCTGATTTACCCTTTCCTGTAAAAATGAAGACAACTGAGGGGTAAGCGAATGCTTAGTGAATACACAGATTTACACATTTTATAAATCCTTATGATGCCCACAAGAGTAGCACCGACGACACACGTCGTGCACTCTCCACGTACACAAAGTACGACCACACATGAGCCGTCGCTCCTATTAGCCCCATGCTCGATATGAAAAATCCAACCATCTGAGAAAGACATAACATCGGGGATGACATACTGCCTACCGAACCTGGAGGGATCAGCTCCAGCATCATATAGAGCAGTAACATCGGAGTAACAGATGCGACCCATCGGTCCATCGCTAGATGCACAAAAATGAACGGACATGCATCAAACAAGAATGTGCATCTAAATCTACGCAAGTTAGTAGAATTCCAAACGAAAAATGAAGCAACATGTCAGCAGGCAAAAGCAATCATAAAGCAGATATAAACATGCGAAATCATATGTACTCACAGTGGGTCCGTAATTAAATGTTAACCAATTTTATTTCTCCTCGGGCTTTCAACCGGATCCACCAAGTACCCCACTGTGGGTTAAACAACACCACAAGGGACCTGTTATATTAATTACAACAATACCTCGTATCAATAACCGTTTAAATCCATAAAAATCAAGTCTCGTAAGTTTTGCAATATTTTTCCCCATTTCGGGTCCATGTCTAAATTCATACCATAATTAAGCTTGAGCTTATCTCATGTTCATACATTGTCCTTTGAGTAACCCTTGTCATTTTATGTGTTGTTTATAAGTTTCATTCAAAATACACGAGTTTAGAGAGTAGTATTCTCAATTTTAGGCATTAAACTCGAATTTTTATGATTAGATTCGAACCCATGCATCAGATTCGAACCCATGCATCAGATTCGAACCACCCTTCGAATCTAGGGTTAGATTCGAAACCCCATAGTACAGATTTGACTCCCATTCGAGTTTAGGTGATAGATTCGAACCATATGACACACACTCGAAAACACACTTGAATCTAGTACCAAACTCGAGTTTGTTCTTACATTTCGACTCTGTTCTTGGCATATTCGAGTCTGTTCATCATTTCAGCTTAAATCCTTCATTTCTAAGTCAAAAATCATGAATATGTCAAGTATCATGCCTAGATTTGATCCTATTATGCATATACTATCATATTCTTGCAATATTTCAAGCAAAACAAGCTCCAATTTACATAAAATGACAGATTCGAAATTCTAGTTCTTCAAAACCGAAACAATAAACTTAAAAGATTCGATTCTTACCTTAATTCATACGAAATCAGAAATCCGTTTGCAGATTGTTGTTGTACTCCACGAGATCTTTCCGTTGACGTAAAATTCTCGATAATCGGACGGTCGGTTTGTGAAATAACTTAGAGAGATGTAGAGAGAAAATACTTAGAAAGAGAGTCTAGAGAGAGAGAGGAATGGTGACAAATGAAGGCTTAACTTATTTTATTCCCATTTTCACCATTTTGCACATTTCTCCCCTCGACTTAACCGGTTCCATAAAATACTGATTTATTCTTAAAATTATCATTAATAACATTTAAATTCATAATTCTCCATAAAAATGATTCAGAGTTCGAATTTTCTTAAAATAGCAACAAACTTCTAAATATCTCAAATACATAATAATTGCTCAAATTTTAACTTAAATATATATTTTTTCTACTTAATTAACCAAAATACAATAAAATAAATCCGAGGATGTTACAGCATGGGCTCCACCACGCTCAACTTCGTCCTCGAAGTTACTCGGATTCAAATAGTTTCGGATACTTTCTTAACATTTCTGACTTAGCTTCCCATGTATGATTTGCTCCCTTATGATGCTTCCAACGTATAAGCACCATTTCTATCTCTTTGCTCCTCAACTTCTTCATCTTAGTATCCAATACACATTCCGGCTCCTCCACATATCGAAGCCTTTCGTCAACTTGCAGCTCTGTATGGTCTGCCCAATCCTCATTTCCAGTGTTAAATGATTTTCGGAGGTTCCCAACGTGAAATACTGGATGTATACCTGACATCTCTTCAGACAACTCTAGGCGATATGATTGATTTCCCACTTTTTCTATTATCTTAAAGGGCCCAACAAATCTCGGAGCCAACTTGCCCCTCTTCACAAAACGAGTAACACCCCTCATGGGTGATACTTTCAGATAAACCCAGTCGTTCACTTCAAAGTTGATCGGTTTGTGCCTCTTGTCATAATAACTTTTCTGTCGGTCCTGGGCCGCCTTCATGTTCTGCCTGATCAACTGTATTTTCTCATTTGTTTCTTGAAGCAAGGCCAGCCCAGCGATTGGTGTTTCGCCCGTTTCTCTCCAACATGTAGGAGTCCTACATCTCCTTCCATACAGTGCCTCAAACGGTGCCTTCTTTATTGTCGCGTGGTAGCTGTTATTGTACGAGAACTCTATTAGTGGCAAATGATCATCCCAATTGCCACCGAGATCCAGTATACATGATCTCATCATATCCTCCAACGTGAGAATTGTTCGTTCGCTCTGGCCATCGGTTTGCGGACGATAGGCTGTACTTATTGCTATTCTCGTCCCTAACCCTTCTTGTAGTGCCGACCAAAAGTTCGCTCTGATACCATCTCGTGTGACACCCTTGCCACAACAACCACCATTTACATAACACCCAGGATTTATCACCAACATGCAATAACATAATGATCTGATAACCTAAATTAAGTGCGGAAGCATTAAAATACAGAAATAAAGTAGTGCAACAGTGTCAAACACCCTATAGGACTATAAGGTACCAAGTCTAAGGCTACACACCCATTACAATTATTACAATCATCCAGAATATTTTACAGCATTGTCTCATAACATAATTACCGATGAAATAGTGCCAAGTCTTCCAAATCTTCCCAAAATGACCTAACTAGAAGGTCCGGCAGTAGACTTTCCCTTTCCTGTAAAATAAAATCAACTGAGGGGTAAGCGAATGCTTAGTGAATACACAGTTCTACATATTTTAAAAATCCTTATGATGCCCACAAGAGTAGCACCGACGACACACGTCGTGCACTCTCCACGTACACAAAGTACGACACACATGAGCCGTCGCTCCTACGAGCCCCATGCTCGGTATGAAAACCCAACCATCTGAGACAGACATAACATCGGGGATGACATACTGCCTACCGGACCTGGAGGGATCAGCTCCAGCGTCATATAGAGCAGTAACATCAGAGTAACAGATGCGACCCACCGGTCCATCGTTAGATGCACAACAAACGAACGGACATGCATCAAATAAGAATGTGCATCTAAATCTACGCAAGTTAGTAGAATTCCAAACGAAAAATGAAGCAACATGTCTCAGCAGGCAATAGCAATCATAAAGCAGATATAAACATGCGAAATCATATGTACTCACAGTGGGTGCGTAATTAAATGTTAACCAATTTTATTTCTCCTCGGGCTTTCAACCGGATCCACCAAGTACCCCATTGTGGGTTAAACAACACCACAAGGGACCTGTTATATTAATTACAACAATATCACGAGTCAAAAACCGTTTAAATTCATAAGACCATGTTTTGTAAGTTTTGCAATATTTTCCCCCATCTTGGTCTATTGTCCAAATTCATAATACAATTAAGTTGAACCCATTTCAAGTTTACATCTTGTCCTTTGTATAATTCATTTCATTTTATGTGTTGATTATGAGTTTCATTCATAATACTCGAGTTTAGAGAGTAGGATTCTCAATTTTAGGCATCAAATTCGAATTTCGGGGGTTAAATTCGAATTTCCTTCGAATTTAATGACTAAACTCGAAATCCTAATGATAGATTCGAACCATATTCGAATCTAGGCCCTTAGATTCGAATACCAAGAACACAGTCGAAATGCAAGAACAAACTCGATTTTTGTACTAAATTCGAGCAGGAATTCGAGTTTGACACCATAGATTCGAATCTAAGGGCCTAGATTCGAATATGGTTCGAATCTATCATTAGGATTTCGAGTTTAGTCATTAAATTCGAAGGAAATTCGAATTTAACCCCCGAAATTCGAGTTTAATGCCTAAAAATGAGAAATCTACTCTCTAAACTCAAGTATTTTGAATGAAATTCATAAACAACATATAAAATGACATGAGTTATACAAAGGACAAGATGTAAACTTGAAAAGGGTTCAACTTAATTGTATTATGAATTTGGACAATAGACCAAATGGGGAAAAATATTGCAAAACTTACGAAACTTAGGTTTTATGGATTTAAACGGTTTTTGACTCGTGATATTGTTGTAATTAATATAACAGGTCCCTTGTGGTGTTGTTTAACCCACAGTGGGGTACTTGGTGGATCTGGTTGAAAGCCCGAGGAGAAATAAAATTGGTTAACATTTAATTACGCACCCCACTGTGAGTACATATGATTTCGCATGTTTATATCTGCTTTATGATTGCTTTTGCCTGCTGAGACATGTTGCTTCATTTTTCGTTTGGAATTCTACTAACTTGCGTAGATTTAGATGCACATTCTTGTTTGATGCATGTCCGTTCGTTTGTTGTGCATCTAGCGATGGACCGATGGGTCGCATCTGTTACTCCGATGTTACTGCTCTATATGATGCTGGAGCTGATCCCTCCAGGTCCGGTAGGCAGTATGTCATCCCCGATGTTATGTCTGTCTCAGATGGTTGGATTTTTCATATCGAGCATGGGGCTCATAGGAGCGACGGCTCATGTGTGGTCGTACTTTGTGTACGTGGAGAGTGCACGACGTGTGTCGTCGGTGCTACTCTTGTGGGCATCATAAGGATTTATAAAATGTGTAAATCTGTGTATTCACTAAGCATTCGCTTACCCCTCAGTTGTCTTCATTTTTACAGGAAAGGGTAAATCAGCTGCCGGACCTTCTAGTTAGGTCATTTGGGAAGATTCGGAAGACTTGGTACTATTTCATCGGTAATTATGTTATGAGACATTGTTGTAATATATTCTGGATGATTGTAATAATTGTAATGGGTGTGTAGACTTAGACTTGGTACCCTATAGCACTGTAGGGTGTTTAACACTGTTGCACTACTTTACTTATATGTTTTAATGCTTCCGCACTTAATTTAGGTTATCAGATCATTATGTTATTGCTTGTTGGTGATAAATCCTGGGTGTTATGTAAATGGTGGTTTTGTTGTGGCAAGGGTGTCACACTGTCAATCGAGTTGACAACCTCAATCAATCAAATTAGATTTAAAGTTGATCGAGTTTATTAGAAGAGAAATTTATTCAAGTTTCAAAGCAAATTCGAGTTTTTCTTTCAAAGTCATTCGAGTTTTCTTTCAAACTCACTCGAGTTTCATATCAAACTCAATCGAGTTCCACATAAGACTCAATCGAGTTTCACAAAAGACTCAATCGAGTTTCACAAAAGACTCAATCGAGTTTCAAAAAAGACTCAATCGTGTTTCACATTAAACTCATTCGAGTTTCACTCCAAACTCATTCGAGTTTCACTCCAAACTCATTCGAGTTTCACTCCAAACTCATTCGAGTTTCACTCCAAACTCATTCGAGTTTTATACTTAGATCATTCGAGTTTAACACACATATTAATCGAGATTGTTGCAATACATCAACATCAAGTCTATTCAGTGCCTGAGTCAAGTTGATTATTGCTACTAACAAGTTACTGTGTTGTAGATTTCAGTACTAATCTGTGTTTCCAAGTTTGATCAAAATTTTCAATCTCAATCGGAGTTCATCAGATCTTGGACAGTTTCCCATATATCAATCAATATGTCTAAAGACGCTCTGGCAATGGGATCAGAAACCAAACCCCCAATTCTATACCGGGGTGAATATGTTCAATGGAGGGAAAGGTTTCTTGAATTTATAAGTTTTCATGATCTATCGGAAGAAATGCTGAAATCCTTAACAGAAGGACCAACTACTTTTATGGAAACAATCCCAGGAGTACCAACTGGTAATCCCCCAATTCCACCAAGGACAGTAGAAGTCACAAACCTGACTGAAGCCCAAAAGAAGAGAAAATTAGGGGATAAAACTGCCAGAAAGTTACTGTTGATATCCATCCCCAATGATATTTACACATCCCTCACAAACACAAAAACTGCTAAGTCAATTTGGGATGAGTGTGTAAAATCATGAGGGGATCTGACAGAGCTGCCACAAACAGGGCTAGAAACAGCCTAATGACGTTTGAGAATTTCAGAGCCCGTGAAGGTGAACTACTGGAAAACACTTACCTAAGGTTTGTGAATTTGGTAAGTGAAATGAAACGAAACGGAGTGACAAAGTCCAACCTGAACATAAATGTCAAATTTCTGAATGTTCTGAATCCTGAATGGGAAAAATATGCTATTGTGAAAAGTAGTTTCTACCAATTCAATCAACAATATGCAATTAATAAGAACAATAAATGTAATCAATACTGACCGAATGATTTGATTGATACTCTTGATGATTACAAAACGATGAACTGGAATATTCTTCTTCGTACAGAGCTACTGTTCTCAGAATTGAATGCGTACAAAAGATATTCTGACAGATCTGACCGATTCTTAAAGTCAACATGACTATTTATACAAAATTACAAACTATAAGGAAATTACACATTAAGTCCCTAGACTTTGATATTTCATCAACTAAAACATATTCCAACAATCTCCCCCTTTGATGAAAGTAACAAAGTCTTCAAGTTGACAAGCCCAGCTTCTGTTCAAATCTTCTAATACTTTTCCGATCTGACAGCCTCCATTCAATTTTAGAAATAAACTCGACCATGAGTTTTCGATCGTTAACTGATAAAGCTCCTTTCTTTGTCTTCCTCTTTTGATCAGCTGCCAGCTTGCCTTTCAGACCATTCAACACCTTAATCAACGTTCCATCAGAAAACTTGTTCAATTCAACACTTCTCATAGCTCTCAATCTTTTATTTCTATCTTTGTACATGACAGCTGGATGCTTCACCATTATAACTTGAAACTCTTTAAGCTCACCAGCAAATTTAATATCTCTGTGAGGTGCAGTCATGTTTATCTTCCTCATGCCTCTCTCAACTCCAATCTGTAGATCTTGCACTGACATTAATACCAGTTTGGTATGCATGAAATGAAACAATGTCTTTAGCGCAAATCTACAATATTCATTCCTTTTATTCCTGCACAGTTCGTCAAAAAGATCTTCAATATCGACTAAGTGCATGTTGAACATGTCAGCTTCTGTGAATACATAAGTGTTTCCATCTGATCTTGTGACTGTGAATTTCGGATAGAAAACCTTAACAAATCTTTCTTTTTCAATCTTCACAAGGTCAACAATTCTGAATTCACTTTTAACCTTCTCAACCTCCTGTGTTTTGTTTCTCAGAAAGCTGGCATAGTTAACCAGATTGGGCATGTTAGGCTCTAGTACTTTAAATAACTTGTGGAATGAACAAGGAGCTTGCTTTTTGCAAAAGATCCGTTTCTCCAGAATATCTTCAATATACGGCATCTTGTTCCTTTTTCTGATAAATTCAGCAGATCTGTTCTCTGGAAGTTCAAACTTTTTCATCTTCTTCTTACTTATCTCATCCTGATTCAACAAAGTTAGCATATCTTGAATTTCCCTCTGTACCACTTGTTGTGCTTGAAATCTAAGTCTGTGTTGTTTCTCAGATTCATCAGCTAGCACATACTCGTTGAAAAATCTATCCATAACTTCAACTTCATTCAACACAACCTTTTCTTGAGCCATACTGCTCTCAACATGAAATTCTTCAAACTCTTCTTTAACTTGTACAACAACCTCAGGCTTTTCAACCGTTGGTGTTGATTCAACATCCTTCATAATTTCCTCAACTAGTACTTCCTCTTCCTCAATTCTTTCAGCTCTAAAATCTACATCAGTCAAAGTAATTATGTCATCATCTTCAGACACTTCAATATACTGCTCTTTTTCTTCTCCTGTCTCTTGAATACTTAGCTCTTTATCTTTCTCTTGAACGTCTTCCTCTGAATCAATATACTCAATAAACTGATAAATATCGGACTGAGTGTTCAAAGGAACTGGAACATCTTCATAAAGAATCAATCCCAGCTCTCTCTGTTCACCAGCTGACTGTTTGGATCCTCCGGCTTCTTTCCCTTGAGTTTCTGGCTCCTTCTCTGGATATGTCAGCATTAAAATCCCCGGCGTCGGTTGATCAAGCTTTCTCCTCTTCTCCCCCTCATGAGGAGCATCATCGGAGTCTTCGTCATGCTCATCATGTTTCCTCTTTGTTGAGGAAGCTTGAGCCTTGCAGGTCTCTTCCACTGCAGCTACTCGTTCTGAAAGATTACCCAACGCAGTTACCACAGTATTTTCCAGGCTGATCATACGTTCTCGCATCTCATCAAATTGATCAAAAACAAAATCCTTCAACTCTTCCTTCAACTCTTCTATAGCTTGCTTTGAGTCAGTTTGCTTGACAGACTCCTCTGCAACATCTTTTCCCTTTAAAAATTTCTGAATATTTGTCATTTGAGCCATTACTTCCGCTAACTGATTAGAAACATGCAAATTGACACCAGACACAGCTGCATTCAGTGCACTTGTCAAGGTTGACTCTGTAACAAAAGGGGATAAACTCACCACTGGGTCACGTAGACTTCCAGTTGACACAACAGTCGAACTTGTAAAAAGAACTTCTGTGTGGCCAGTGCTCAGAGTTGGTATTGGCGTTTCTCTGACTGGACTTCCACCCTCTTCAAGTGACGGAGCAACAAATGCTTCCGTTACTAAGGGTGTTCCGGTGGGAACACTAAGTTCAGCCACACTTACTTCAACGAATGAAGTTGACTCAAGTGTCCTAAATTGTATAGGATCTAGACTTTGTGATTCAAATGAAGTCGTACACACGGGCAGTTGTGCACTTGTTTCAATATCCATCAAGTCCAAGTGACTTTCGGATAGATCGTGTGTTTCTTCCCGGTGTTCAAATGAAACAATCTCCTGTTGAGAGGAGATTGAGTGGATAGGAAGGTGTGCAGTCGTCAGTGGGATACTGACTTGTTCAATGCTAACTCTCATAGGAGAGCTAACAGCAGATGTAGCTATTTCCCGGCTTTCTGGGTTTAGGACCTCCCTCACACTCTGTTCAGCTATCTGTACTATATCAATCATCAAACCTCCTCCCTCATGATGATCACCTCCATCATCATCATCATGATCATCATCATCAGCTCCTTCTCCCTCTTCTTCTTGAATATCAGATAATGTCCTCTCAGAATCTGACTTTTCTGCTTCTTCCTCACCACCCCTCACACTTCCTACTCCCTCACTCACAGACTGGGCAACCTGAACTTCAGCCCCTTGCTGAGGTTCCTCGATCCTTAAAGCTCCTGGGCTAAGAGAACTCGGTTCCTGAGTCTCTATAGGAGCATGATCTATTCTGTACAATTTCACATGTTCACTTTCTTGATCTGCATATTTGAGTAATGACTCTGGAATTGGCATTATGTTAGCATTCGGGGAGTCTGGCACTTCATCTAAACTCATCATGACGTAGTCTGGGCATCTCTGAGAATTGGCTCTCTTTGGAATATTTTCATTGGCCCTTAATATCCCTCGGATAAGAATCTGGATAAACCTTTGAAGTGGAACAAACTTCCTTGCTCTATTTGTAGTCTTAGCCAGTACTATCTCCTTTAGATCCTCCCAGATACACAAAGCAAAATCATAATGTTTGTTGAATGCGATCCCATGAAATATCCTCAGGCAATGAATGCTGCATCGGTCAATTCCAGTATGCTTTGAAGTCATGCAACGATTAATGATACCAAACAGTGTGTACCATTCGCCATTTAAACCATTTCTGTGAAATTTAGAGCTTTTCGGAAGTGGCTTTGAGTAGCCTAGACAAATCAAATCATGAACAAGCTCTTCATCAGAAACAAAATCCTCAAAATCTGCTAACTCTGGAAAGTTCACAGTGTCTATTCGTCGTGGAAGAAATAAATTGTGACGTAGCCTTGCAAGAGTGATCTTTGTCTTGAATTGATCAATCGTCACTTTAAAATGGTGATTACCATCCGCAGGAACAAATTTGACAGTATGCCAAAATTGTTGTAAGTACACTTGTGGAATAGACGGCTTATACTGAAGTAGATAACCAAGAGGATGGCCTTTTAGAATGTCCACAATGATCGGATGGCTTACTTTTATAACTTTGGGATCTAAACGGTGGTTATTGTCCCTGAAAGGAAGGCAATGTTTTGGCTTTACAAGTTGATTATCTGGAATATTATGGGTTTGTGAAGAACGGGCTACAGAGGTTGATCTGACTGGGGTAGAAACGAGGGTATGATTTGATGATGATTGAGCATCAGAGGAATTTGAATTTTGGGATTGCACAGGAGATGCCATTTGAATACCTGTAAAAAATAAAAATTCATGTTAGGCTTACCAAGTACACAAAGGACAACCTTCAAAATGTAGAAAAACTTGTAACATTTTAGCAGAAATTGCAAAAACTTGTGATTTTCTGTTTAAAGCATCGGGATTCCTGACAATAATTGATAATTATTGAGAGGACTCCAAAGTCAATCGTTTAGAGACCAATGTTAGAAAAACACAAACTTATAACAATTTCTTAAAAAATGTGACATTTTTTCTTAAAACTTTAAAATACTACACTTAGAAAAAGTTTCTGATGAAACTCGAATGAAACTACACATTTCTCGAATGACTTTAAAACAACTCGAATAAGTCTACACCCAACTCGAATGATGTATACATGAAACTCGAATAATACTCTGTAAAACTCGAATAAAGAGTTGAGTTTTCTCGAATGATGAAATTTAAAACTCGATTAAGTCACTACAAAACTCGAATGTCATATACATGGAACTCGAATGTAACATGTATTAAACTCGAATGGAAAATGGGATCCAACACCCAACTCGAATGACTAAGTCATTTTCTCGATTAGACCATAGTCCCAACTCGAATAACCTTTGAAGCACTTATTTTCTGAAAATTTTCTAAGTGTTACACCCACACTTGTCAACTCGCATGGAACCCAAATATTTCTCGAATGAGTCATGATGCAACTCGAATTATTCTCAGATAAAACTCGAATGACACATATAGGCAACTCGAATGACTATACAGGCAACTCGAATGACATACATATCAACTCGAATGACTCTGTCATTCAACTCGAATGACTCTTTGACAACTCGAATGGAACTGTTGATCAACTCGAATAATACTTTCAATAAACTCGAATGAAGCTGTTGATCAACTCGAATAACACTTCCAATAAACTCGAATGAAGCTTTATTCGAGAAACTTCTTTTTATTTTTCTACAAGTCTAAAACTCACTTATTTTGATGAATTTAATTTCAAGGATCAATTTCAGACTTTTAAAACAAGTACCCCCTTCGAAAATGTATTTTAAACACATTTATTTTACTGAACTTTGAACAAAAACAACTTTAAAGTTGTTAAAAATTCAAATTTCAGAATATTCAAGAACTCGAAACTGTTTTATTTGAAAAATCAGTGATTCTGTTTGTGTGATGTAAAAATGACTTATGAAATTTTAGATTCATAATCATAGTACCAATTCGAGCCTTATCATACATTTAATTTCAACTTTATGAACAAATACCATGAGTTGCCATTAACAGTCAAGAACTCAAAAAAAAAAATACGAACAGGTAGAAGCAAACCATATACAAAAAAAAATACTAAGCAGATATACGAACCATATAAAGAAACAAACTGAAAAGAAAAAAAATACGAACGTTTACTCACAATTTTGATGAAAAAAAAATTGTCGGTTGGTGGGTTTTTGAGGTTTCTTCGAAGGGAAGAAATCTATTTGGAGAAGATGAGGAAATGAATTTTCCGGAAAAAGTAAATTTGAATTTGAAAATTCAAATTTATATCCTCATTTACCCGGCCCATTTTTGAATTTTCAAATTTGAAAAATCCGGCCCATTATCTAAACCAACTTAGCCCACACACTAACTTTTCAATCAAAAATTGTGACTAAAAAAAATTTGAATATCAAAAAAAAATTAACTACACAAAAAATTTTAAATGGACTAAAGAAAATATTTTTGTAAAAAAAATAAAAATAAAAATTTCACAATAACACCACAAAACAACAAAAAAAAAATTAAAATGAAAGGAAAAAAAAAAAAAATTCACACAAACAACAAAAATTATTAATCAACAAACAAAACAAATACTAAAAAAAATAACAGTATTAACAAAATGTAATTGCTCCCCCTTGAATGTCTGAATGTTGCTCCCCCTCAGATGTATCATATTTCTCAAATCAGCCCCCCCTACAAAATATCAGATATATTTTATCAGATTTTCTCAAAATCAGATAAAATCATTTTCTGCTCCCCCTACAAAATAACAGATAATTTTTTTTATCAGATTTATACAAAATCAGATAAAATGCTTTTCTGCTCCCCCTGCACATGACATTCCAGATCTCGTTAAATTCTTAAGTATATAAACTTTTTATGAATCATGAATTTAACATCAGATAAAAATCACTTAAAAAATGAAAATTTTAAAATTAAAATTTTGAAACTACTGAATTATTAAATCTTAACGATTCAACATACCTAATTTGTATACCAAAAAATTAAACCGCTTTTCATCTAACGCTTTGGTAAACAAATCAGCTAGTTGATATTCAGTAGGTACAAAATATAATTCTATATTTCCATTTTCTACATGATCTTTAATGAAATGATACCGAATGTCTATGTGTTTCGTTTTTGAATGTTGCACCGGATTTGATGCAATAGCAATTGCACTCTGAGAATCACAGTATATTGGAATCTTCGTTGGTGTAAACCCGTAATCACGTAGTTGGCTTTTTATCCACAACACTTGAGAACAGCAAGAAGATACAGCCACGTACTCTGCTTCAGCTGTTGACAATGAAACACAGTGTTGTTTCTTGGATGACCAACATACGGGTTTGTCACCTAAGAATTGTACTGCTCCTGACGTACTTTTTCTGTCCATCTTATCACCTGCGTGATCAGCGTCAGAAAAAGCAGTCAGATGAAATGAAGACTCCCTAGGATACCACAAACCAAGATTTGGAGTACCTTTGAGATATCTTAAAATTCGTTTTGCAGCAGTTAAGTGTGATTCTTTTGGATTTGCCTGATATCTAGCACAGACACATGTAGCAAACATAATATCTGGTCTACTGGCTGTTAAGTACATTAATGACCCAATTATACCTCGATAATGGGTTACATCTACAGGTTTTCCTGAGATGTCCGCATCGAGTTTTGATTTTGAATCCGGAGCCATGGGAGTTTTCATAGGAGTACTATTGACCATGTTAAATTTCTTTAACATGTCTTGGATATATTTTGACTGATTGATAAAAATACCATCAGTCAATTGTTTTACTTGTAAACCTAAGAAAAAATTTATTTCCCCCATCATGCTCATTTCAAATTTCTGGGACATTAAAAACGCGAATTTCTTACAAAATTCTGGATTTGTAGACCCAAATATTATATCATCTACATATATCTGTATTACTATGATATCTGGCCCCTGACGTTTTATAAACAGGGTTGTGTCAACTGCACCTTTTGTAAATCCACATTTCAACAGATATGTTGAAAGTGCATCATACCAAGCACGAGGTGCTTGTTTAAGGCCATACAGTGACTTATCCAAAATATATACATGATCAGGTTTCGAAGGATCAGTAAACCCTTCGGGCTGATATGTATATACTTCATCTGTTAGCTCCCCGTTTAAAAACGCAGTTTTGACATCCATTTGATATACTGTAAAATTTTTATGTGCGGCAAAAGCTAAAAACATCCTTATAGCTTCAATGCGTGCAACTGGTGCGAATGTTTCATCATAATCAATTCCTTCTTGTTGACTGTATCCTTTGGCCACGAGACGAGCTTTATTCCGAATAATGACACCGTGTTCATCTTTCTTGTTCTTGAAGATCCATTTCGTGCCAATTATAGATTTGTCTTTTGGTCGCTCAACAAGCCTCCAGACCTTTAACCGTTCGAACTGGTTGAGTTCCTCTTGCATCGCCACAATCCAATCAGCATCCAGAAGGGCTTCTTTTACATTTTTAGGCTCAATCTTACTCAAAAAATTTGAAAATAAGCATTCATTTATTGTAGCCCTTCTGGTTTGGACTGATGAAGATGGATCACCAATGATATTCTCTATTGGGTGATTTCTTGTCCACTTAACTGTATGTGGAAACGGTTCTATTGGGTCTTGGTTGGGATTGGAATCGAAATATGGTTCGGGAGTTGTTGCAGATGTTGTAGGTGGAACATCTGAGGTAGGAGCTTCTGACTGTTCAGAAGTAATAGGGGTTTCAGAAGTATGTGGAGGTTCAATTGGTTGTACAGTCTCAGTAGTTGACTGCACCTTTGCTGTTGAAGCTTCTCCAGTTTCTTCTGAACTTTGTTGTTGAGAGAGATCTGAAACTACGACTGGATCTTCAGTGATCCTGTCAGGCACCAAATTTTGAACATTAGATTTGGGAGTTTCAAAATAATCATCATAAAAGTTCTCAAACAACTTATTTAATTCATTTTGTTCAGCATTTTGTTTATTTGACTCCAATGAAGTCTGCATGTTAGGTCCGGGTTCTGAACTGGTGTGTTCAGAAGCCATTACCACTCCTTCGTCAAATTTAACATTTACGCTCTCGTTGACTATCTTGGTTCTCTTGTTGTATATTCGGAAAGCAACCGACTCCTTTGAATACCCGATGAAGATTCCTTCATCCGCCTTTTGATTAAACTTTCCCAGATTGTCTTTATCATTCAATATAAAGCATCTGCAACCAAAGACATGGAAAAATTTAACATTAGGTATTCGTTTATTGATCAGCTCATACGGAGTCTTTCCGAATCTTTTATTTATTATTGAACGGTTTTGTGTGAAACATGCTGTTGCAACCGCTTCTGCCCACAAGAACAATGGTAAATTGGAGTAGGCCAACATCGTCCTAGCTGATTCCACTAGTGTCCGATTTCTTCTTTCAACGACACCGTTTTGTTGTGGAGTCCGAGCAGCTGAGAATTGATGTGTAATTCCTACTGAATTTAAGAACGAGTCTAATGATTTGTTCTTGAACTCTGTTCCATTGTCTGAGCGAATTGTCTGGATGGTGAGTTGCAACTTTACTTGTATTTTTCGGATGAAGTCGATGATAGATTCGGTTGCATCTGTTTTGGATTTCAGGAAAAACACCCATGTGTATCGTGAATAGTCATCAACTATCACCAATACATATCTTTTCTTATTTATACTTTGTACTCTCATTGGTCCACACAAATCCATATGCAGTAACTCTAATGCTCTTGTGGATGAGTGTACTGTTTTGGATTTGTGTGTGGCTTTTGTCATCTTTCCTTTTTCACATGCCGCACATAGTTGCTCTTTTTGAAATTTAAGCGCCGGCAGCCCTTTAACTAACCCTCCTTTTGCTAGGTTGGTCAGTTCATTGAAATTTAGATGTGAAAGGCGACGATGCCATAGCCATGCTGTTTTAGATGTTGCGTTTGACAATAAGCAGACATCTTTCTTCAGATTGATCGAGGCTAAATCAATGGAGTATAGATTTGTTTTCCTGTTTCCTGCTAGAATTTCTTTTCCTTGTGCTGATCTGATGCTGCACCGATTGGCTTTGAAGTTGACTTCTAACCCCTTATCACACAGTTGTCCAATACTGAATAGATTATGACCAAGACCGTCAACATAAAAGACCTTTTGGATTGTGATTTTGTCATACTTCAGACTTCCGTATCCCTTGATCGGACAAAACTGATCGTTTCCAAATCTTACCGTCCCACAGAACTTTTCTACAAAGTCCGTGAGTGTGTCTCGTTGTCCGGTCATGTGTTTGGAGCATCCCGAATCAAGGTACCAGACATGGTTTACCTATAAAACGTAATAGCACATGAGGTACCCACTTGTAGTTGGGTACTTTAGTTTTAGGTAAAACATGCATAGTATCATTTGTTTTTCTAACTGATATGGCTTTAGGCTTATCGTTTGAATTTATTTTAGGTACCCATTTTTGAATTGTTCTTTTGGGTATCCACTTTTGTACAATTCGCAGTGGACTTGTTTTTGAAATTTTTATCTGTGGATCCTTTTTCTGTTCATACAATGGGTCCTTTTTCTTTGGTTGCCATACAAGCTTATTATACTTCACAGTTTCAGACTTACAAACATAAGAATTCAAAGCAATTAATTTCGATCTTGAAAACTTAATACAAGAATTATTAACAATTTTATCATTATTACAGACAAAATGTTCAATTTTGCTGTTTCTATCTGTAACAATTTTTTCTTTCACGCGCCATTCTTGTTTTATAATCTTGTTTTTCTCTTCTCTTTGCTTCTTTCGCCACACTTGTTTTCTCGACCCGTTCACAACGTTATCTGACATAAAAGAAGTTTGAGAATTAGAAGATTTAGATACTTGTTTTTTCTGTAACCTTTTCATACCTGTTGAAGATTTGACTTTACGTGCAAAAGAGTCCGTTGATGAGGATGATTCACCCTTTTCAAAACTAGGAGACTGAACAAACAGTTTTGTTTTCTCCTTCTTTTGTTGCACTGATGGTGAATTTTCAGATGGTTTTAAAGAGTCTGTAGTCATTCTTTGCAGAATTTTAACAGATTCTTTATTACCAGTTGATAGTTTGTTAGTCAAAGGTTTGATAAATTCACCAATTTTACCAAATCTTTGATCTAATGAATTAATATCAGAGTGCATGAACAGATCAAATTCTTTTTCTGAATTTATAGAATCCAGAGAAATAGATGAATGTGGATCAGACACATTTATGTTTTTAGACTTATCTTGCAACATTTGTTCTATTTTTAGTAATTCAGACTTGAGTGTTCCATTCTCTGTCTCAAAACTTTTAATTTTCAATTCTAAATCAGAATTTATCTGTTCTAAAATTGAATTTGGTAAATATAGTTTTTGAGACTGAGTTGGTAATTCAGACAAATCCTTTTCAGAATAAGTTTGAATGTACTCTTCTTTAGTATCAACAATGTTGCTGATTTCATTTATCTTGGTATAGTCAACATAATTTTGCATTTTGTCTGATCTTGACCTTTTGATTTCTTCACTGGATTCTACTTCTTCAGATGCTTTCAAGAATGTCATTTTTAATCCTAAATTCATGTATCTGACATCATATAATGTTGGTGAATTTGATATAGCTTTTGTCAGATACTTAGGATTTTCCCAACCAATACCAGATTTAGAGTTATAAAACTCTGTATCTTTTGGTTGATTTAAATATATTGTTTGATCTGTTTGCCCTCTTTTAATAAATTCATCCTCCATCTTTTTTATTTTCTCATAAAGTTTAGTTCTTTCTTCAAATATGGCATGATATTTTACAGAAAAGTTTGAGGCTTCTAATTCAGCTATTCGCAGACTTTCTTGTAAATCAGATATTTTGTGATTTAGATTGAGTATATTGCTTTGAAGTTCTTTTTCCTTATCTTGTAAGTCTGAGACAGTTCGTAAAGCTAAGGCTTTATCTTTGGAAAAATCTAGGACTAAATTGTGTTCATTTAGAAGTTTGTTTTCCAAAGAATGAACCTTTTTCTTTTCTGCTTTTAAGGATTTTTCAAACTTTTTAAGCATGAAATCCATATTAGTTAGTTTTTCTTCTAATATGCATGAGTCGTCAATATCAGAATCTGAAATAGAATTTACCTCCTGTCCTTCTGAATCCTCTGAGTTATCAGACTCTGAATCCTCCTCATTTTCAGCTTTGTTTTGTCCAGATGCCATTAATGCAACTTCTTCTTTTTCTTCCTCTTCATCAGAATCAGATTCTCTCTGCTCTTCATCCTCTTCATCCGTCAGTCCAACCCACACCTCATCTTCAGCTATCATAGCTGATTCACTCAGTTCAGATTCATTGAAGATTTCCGACTTTAAACAGATATGGGCATCTTCATCTAAAATATCATCATCTTCAGATAACTGTAACCAATGATCATCCTCCGCCATAAGAGCTTTGCCTGACTCTTTCTCTTTGGCTAAGAGGGCCTTTCTTGTATAGTAGTCTGAATTTTTGACTACTGGAGATCTGCATTCCCGGGCATAGTGACCTGGTTTTCCACAGTTATAGCATTTCTGTTCAGATTCCTTCTTGGTTGATTTATCTGACTTCTCATATTTGTCAGACTTTCGTGCACTACTTTCTCCAGCCTTCTCATACTTATCCTTTTTCTCAACTTTCCTTGAGCCTGTTTTGTAGCGCATTTTGTTGTTTGTTGGCTTCCTGTAAAATTTCTTCTGAAATGCCTTTGTAAGCAGTGCCATCTGTTTTTTCATCTCTTCAATCTCTGAATCTGCAGATGAATCTGATGATTCTGATTCTGATGATGTACTGCTGATTACCGCTCTTTTCTCCTTTTTGAGCTTGTATTTATACTTTTTCTCCGCCAGTAGAGCTAGTGGATCAGCAGTTTCTTTTTCCGCTTTCTTCTTTCCAGATATTTTCCTCAAAACAACTTCTTGGTAGTTGTTGAGGTTTTCAAATAGCATATGAAAATCCATCTCCTCTATATCTTTCGTTTGTTGGATGATCATAGCATATTTTTCCCATTCTGGATTTAGGACATTTAAAAATTTGACATTGATGTCCAAGTTGGACTTCGTCACTCCGTTTCTTTTTACTTCACTTACCAGATTTACAAATCTGAGATAAGTGTTTTCCAGAAGTTCACCTTCACGGGCTCTAAAGTTCTCAAATGTCATTAGACTATTCCTAGCCCTATTAGTAGCAGCTCTGTCTGATCCCCGCATGATTTTGCATACTTCATCCCAGATGGATTTAGCAGTCTTTGTATTTGTCAGACAAGTGTATATTTCATTGGGGATTGAAATTAACAATAACTTTCTTGCAGTCTTGTCCCCTAACTTTCTCTTTTTCTGGGCCTCTGTTAGGTTTGTTACCTCAACAGTCCTTGGTGGTATTGGGGGATTGCCAGTTGGTACTCCTGGGATTGTTTCCATAAAGATTGCTGGTCCTTCAGTTAATGATTTCATCATTTCTTCAGACAAATCATGGAAACTTATAAATTCCAGAAACCGCTCCCGCCATTGAACATATTCCCCTCTGTATAAGATTGGGGGTTTGGTTTCTGATCCCATAGCAAGTGCATCTTTAGACATGTTGATTGTTCGTTGGGAAACTTTAACCAAGATCAAATGAACTCCGAATGAGATTGAAAAATTTGATCACACCTTGAAACACAGATTAGTACTGAAATCTACAACACAATGACTTGTTAGTAGCAATAAGCAGTTTGAATCAAGCAGTGAATTGTGTTTGGATTAATGTGTGTGACAAACTTGAATGATTCTTGTGTTATGAGTGAAACTTGAATGAATGTTGTGTGAAACTTGATTGTGTCTTTTCCCAAACTCGATTGATTCTTTGAACAAACTCGAATGTGTCTTTGACCAAACTCGAATGTGTGTTTGATCAAACTCGAATCAAGTATATGAAATTCACTCTCGAATGAGTCTTCTGTTAAACACGAATGAATGTTATACAAAACTCGAATGAGTGTTCTGTAAAACTCGAATCAATGTTATAGAAAACTCGAATGTGTCTGTTGCAAAACTCGAGTGAATCCAACTTGAATGGGTCTTATATAAATCTCGAATTGGTCTTATATAAAACTCGAATGAGTCTTATATAAAACTCGAATGGGCTTTATATAAAACTCGAATGTGTCTTATATAAAACTCGAATGAGTCTTATATAAAACTCGAATGGGCTTTATATAAAACTCGAGTCTGTCTTATATAAAACTCGAATGTTGTTCTGAAATTCAAGTTAGATTGTTATCAACTCGACTATTACAGTTTGGCAACTCGAGTAATAGTAAGACACAACTCGAATAACAAAGCTAATCGACTCGATTAACTAAGATACCCGACTCGATTAACTGTTATATTCAACTCGATTTACACACAAGATGTGTATAATTCGAGTTTCTTAGAATTTTCAGTTTTTCAAGTCTTAAATTCAGATTAAATCCAAATTTTACCTAATTTCATTCAAATTGTAATCGAAGGTAAGGTTTTTGAATACAAACACTTTTTGTAAAGCTCTTTTATGCAAAAATGGATCTAAACCAGACTTTTTCAATGAAACAGTACCGGTTTTTGAACTTTTCAAAATTTCAGAAAATTGCTCAGATCTTTTTCTGTGTTTTGAAAATCAAAACAGGTTTGTATTCAGTTGATTCGTCTTTGAAACCTGAACCTTCGATCCAATTAACACTTTGAATGATCAACAGAATCAAAACCCCTAGTGATTTTAGGGTTTTTCCGAAAAATACTCAAGAACACGAAGAACAGATTCAATCTCAAACAGAATGATTCATTCCTAAGTCTCTGATACCAATTGTGAAAAGTAGTTTCTACCAATTCAATCAACAATATGCAATTAATAAGAACAATAAATGTAATCAATACTGACCCAATGATTTGATTGATACTCTTGATGATTACAAAACGATGAACTGGAATATTCTTCTTCGTACAGAGCTACTGTTCTCAGAATTGAATGCGTACAAAAGATATTCTGACAGATCTGACCGATTCTTAAAGTCAACATGACTATTTATACAAAATTACAAACTATAAGGAAATTACACATTAAGTCCCTAGACTTTGATATTTCATCAACTAAAACATATTCCAACAGCTATGATTATCCAACAAACAAAGGATATTGAGGAAATGAATTTTCATATGATCTTTGAAAACCTCAACAACTATTCAGAGGTTATGTTGAGGAAAATATCAGGAAAGAAGAAAGCCGAGAAAGAAACTGCTGACCCATTGGCTCTACTGGCAGAGAAAAAGTACAAATACAAGCTTAAAAAGGAGAAAAGAGCCGTAGTCAGCAGTACATCTTCCGAATCAGAATCCTCAGATTCATATGCTGATTCAGAAATAGAAGAGATGAAAAAGCAGATGACACTGCTTACAAAAGCATGTCAAAAGAAATTTTACAGAAAGCCAACCAACAACAAGATGCGCTATAAAACAGGCTCGAGGAAAATTGAGAAGAAAGACAAATATGAGAAATCTGGAGAAAGCAGTGCACGAAATACTGACAAATATGAAAAGTCAGACAAGTCATCAAAGAAAGAGTCAGAACAGAAATGTTACAACTGTGGAAAACCAGGTCATTATGCCTGAGAATGCAGATCTCCAGTAGTCAAAAACTCAGACTACTATACAAGAAAGGCTCTCTTAGCCGAAGAAAAAGAGTCTGGCAAAGCTCTTACGGCGGAGGATGACCACTGGTTGCAGCTATCTGAAGATGATGACATTTTCGATGAAGATGCTCATATTTGTCTCAAATCAGAAATTTTCAATGAGTCAGAATTGAGCGAATCAGCATTGATAGCTGAAGATGAAGTATGGGTTGGATTAACTGATGAAGAGGATGCAGAAAGACAAGAATCTGAGTCTGATGAAGAAGAAGAGACAGAAGAAGTTGCATTGATGGCAACTGGCAAAAATGAGGCTGAAAATGATGAAGATTCAGAGTCTGAAAAATCAGATGGTTCAGATAAACCGGAGGTACATTCTAATTCTGAATCTGATATTGATGAATCATGTATATTAGAAGAAAAACTAACTCATATGGCCTTTATGCTTAAAAAGTTTGAAAAATCTTTAAAGGCGGAAAAGAAAAATGTTCATTCTTTGGAAAACAAACTTCGTAATGAACATAACTTAGTTTTAGAAGTTTCCAAAGATAAAGCATTAGCTTTACGAGCAGTTTCAGACTTACAAGATAAGGAAAAAGAACTTCAAAGCAATATACTCAATCTTAATCACAATATATCTGATTTACAAGAAAGACTGCGAATAGCAGAATTAGAAGCTTCAAACTTTTCTGTAAAATATCATGCTATTTTTAAAGAACGAACTAAACTTTATGAGAAAATAAAAAAGATGGAAGATGAATTTATCAAAAGAGGGCAAACAGATCAAACAATTTATTTAAATCAACCAAAAGACACAGAATTTTATAATTCTAAATCTGGAATTGGTTGGGAAAATCCAAAGTATGTGACAAAAGCAATATCTAGTTCACCAACACTATATGATGTCAGATACATGAACTTAGGATTAAAAATGACATTTATGAAAGCCTCTGAAGAAGTAGAATCTAGTGAAGAAATAAAAAGATTACGATCAGACAAAATGCAAAATTCTGGTGATTATACCAGAATAAATGAAACAAGTAATATTCATGATACTAAAGAAGAGTACATTCAAACATATTCTGAAAAAGATTTGTCTGAATTACCTACTCAATCTCAAAAATTATATCTGCCAAATTCAATTTTGGAAAAGTTAAATTCTGATCTAGAATTGAAAGTTAAAAATTTTGAGACAGAGAATAGAACTCTCAAGGCTGAACTAAGAAAAATGGAATAAATGTTGCAAGATCAGCCTAAAAACATAAAGTTGTCTGATCCACAATCCTCTACTTCTCTAGATTCTATAAATTCAGAAAAAGAATTTGATCTGTACATGCACTCTGACTTTAATTCATTAGATCAAATGTTTGGTAAAATTGATGATTTTATTAAACCTATGCATAACAAACAATCAAATGATAATAAAGAACCTGTTAAAATTCTGCAAAGAATGTCTACAGATTCTTTAAAATCATCTGAAAATTCACCATTATTACAACAAAAGAAGGAGAAAACAAAAATTATTGTTAAGTCTCCTAACTTTGAAAAGGGTGAATCATCTTCATCAGCGGACTCAATTGCACGTAAAGTCCAATCTTCAAAAGGTATGAAAAATTTACAGAAGAAACGAGTATCTAAAGCTACTAATTCTCATACTTCTTTTATGTCAGATATCATTGTGAACGGTTCGAGAAAACAAGTTTGGCGAAAGAAGAAAAGAGAACAGAAAAACAAGAGTATAAAACAAGAGTGGCGCGTGAAGGACAAAATTGTTACAGATAGAAATAGCAAAATTGAACATTCTGTCTGTAATAATAAACGTGTTAATAATTCTTGTATAAAGTTTTCAAGAACGGAGTTAATTGCTTTGAATTCTTGTAATTGTAAGCCTTCAATTGTTAAATCTAATAAGCTCTTCTGGCAACCGAAGAAAAAGGACCCATTTTATGAACAGAAAAAGGTTCCACAGAAAAATATTTCAAAAACAATTCCACCGCGAATTGTTCAAAAGTGGATACCTAAAAGAACAGTTCAAAAGTGGGTACCTAAAATAACTTCAAATGATAAGCTAAAAGCCATATCTGTTAGAAAAACAAATAATACTGTGCATGAATTACCTAAAACAAAAGTACTCAACTACTAGTGGGTACCTCATGTGCTACTTCGTCTTATAGGTAAACCATGTCTGGTATCTTAACTCCGGATGTTCCAAGCATATGACCGGACAACGAGACACACTCACGGACTTTGTAGAAAAGTTCTGTGGGACGGTCAGATTTGGAAATGATCAGTTTTGTCCGATCAAAGGATACGAAAGTCTCAAATACGACAAAATTACCATCCAAAAGGTTTTCTATGTTGATGGTCTTGGACACAATTTGTTTAGTATTGGAAAGTTGTGTGATAAAGGTTTAGAAGTCAATTTCAAAGCCAATCGATGCAGCATCAGATCCGGAGAAGGAAAGGAAATTTTGGCAGGAAACAGGAAAAGAAATTTGTACTCCATTGATTTAGCTTCGATTAATCTGAAGAAAGATGTCTGCTTAATGTCAAAAGCTACATCTAAAACAGCATGGCTGTGGCATCATCGCCTTTCACATCTGAACTTTAATGAGTTAACCAACCTAGCAAAAGGAGGGTTAGTTAAAGGGCTGTCGACTCTCAAATTCCAAAAAGAGCAGTTGTGTGCCGCATGTGAAAAAGGAAAAATGACAAGAGCTACACACAAATCCAAAACAGAACACTCATCCACGAGAGCGCTGGAATTACTGCATATGGATTTTTGTGGACCAATGAGAGTACAAAGCATTAATAAGAAACGATATGTATTGGTGATAGTTGATGACTATTCACGATACACATGGGTTTTCTTCCTGAGGTCCAAATCAGATGCAACCGAAACGATCATAGACTTCATCCGAAAAATACAAACAATCCGCTCAGATAACGTAACAGAATTCAAGAACAAATCACTTGACTCATTCTTGAATTCTATAGGAATTACACATCAGTTTTCAGCTGCTCGAACTCCACAACAAAACGGTGTCGTTGAAAGAAGAAATCGGACACTAGTGGAATCAGCTAGGACGATGTTGGCATATTCAAATTTACCGTTATTCCTATGGGCGGAAGCAGTTGCAACAGCTTGTTTCACACAGATACGTTCAATCATAAATAAGAGATTCGGAAAGACTCCTTATGAATTGATTAATAAACGAATACCTAATATTAAATTTTTCCATGTCTTTGGTTGCAGATGCTTTATTCTAAACGACAAAGATAATCTTGGAAAGTTTAATCAAAAAGTAGATGAAGGAATATTCATCGGATATTCAAAGGAGTCGGCTGCCTTCCGAGTGTACAACAAGAGAACCAAGACAGTCAACGAGAGCGTGAATGTCAAATTTGATGAAGGAGTGGTAATGACTTCTGAACACACCAGTTCAGGACCCGAACCTAAGACGCAGACTTCATTGGAGTCATCTGAACAAAATGCAGAACACTCAGAATTACATAAGTTGTTTGACAATTTTTATGACAACTATTTTGAAAAGCCCAAAACTAATGTTCTAAATTTGGTACCTGACAGGATTACTAAAGATCCAGTCGTAGTCTCTGATCTTTCTCAACAACAAGTTTCAGAAGAAAATGGATAAGCCTCAACAGAAAATGTGCAGTCGACTACTGTGATTGTACAACCCATTGAACCTCCATATTCTTCTGAAACCCCCATTACTTCTGAACATTCAGAAGCTCCTACCTCTGATGTCCCACCTACAACATCTGAAGTAACTCCCCAACCATATCTAGATCAAAATCCCAATCAAGACCAAATAGAACCGTTTCCACATACTGTTAAGTGGACAAGAAATCACCCAATAGAAAACATTATTGGTGATCCATCCGCGTCAGTCCAAACCAGAAGGGCAACCATAAATGAATGTTTATTTTCAAATTTTTTAAGTAAAATAGAGCCTAAGAATGTAAAAGAAGCTCTTCTGGACGCTGATTGGATTGTGGCGATGCAAGAAGAACTGAACCAGTTCGAACGGTTAAAGGTCTGGAGACTTGTTGAGCGCCCAAAAGACAAATCCATTATAGGCACGAAATGGATCTTTAAAAACAAGAAAGATGAACATGGAGTAATCGTTCGGAATAAAGCTCGTCTCATTGCAAAAGGATACAGCCAACAAGAAGGGATTGACTACGATGAAACGTTTGCACCAGTTGCACGAATTGAAACCATTAGAATGTTTTTAGCTTTTGCCGCTCATAAAAACTTTACAGTATATCAAATGGATGTTAAAACTGCGTTTTTAAACGGGGAACTAACAGATGAAGTATATACATATCAGCCCGAAGGTTTTACTGATCCTTCGAGACCTGATCATGTATATATTTTAGATAAGTCACTGTATGGCCTTAAACAAGCACCGCGTGCTTGGTATGATGCACTTTCAACATATCTGTTGAAATGTGGATTTACAAAAGGTGCAATTGACACAACCCTGTTTATAAAATGTCAGGGGTCGGATATATCATAGTTATACAAATATATGTAGACGACATAATATTTGGGTCTACAAATCCAGAATTTTGTAACAAATTCGCATTTTTAATGTCCCAAAAATTCGAAATGAGCATGATGGGGGAAATAAATTTTTTCTTAGGATTACAAGTAAAACAATTAGCTGATGGTATTTTTCAATCAAAATATATACAAGACATGTTAAAGAAGTTTAACATGGTCAACAGTACTCCTATGAAAACTCCCATGGCTCCGGATTCAAAGGTCAAAACTCGATGCGGACATCTCAGGGAAACCTGTAGATGTGACTCATTATCGAGGTATAATTGGGTCATTAATGTACTTAACAGCTAGTAGACCAGATATTATGTTTGCTACATGTTTCTGTGCAAGATATCAGGCAAATCCTAAAGAATCTCACTTAACAGCTGTGAAACGAATTTTAAGATATCTCAAAGGAACTCCAAATCTTGGTTTGTGGTATCCTAGAGAATCTTCATTTAATCTGACTGCTTTTTCTGACGCTGATCACGCAGGTGATAAGATGGACAGAAAGAGTACGTCTGGAGCAGTACAGTTCTTAGGTGACAAACCTGTATGTTGGTCATCCAAGAAACAACAATGCGTCTCATTGTCTACAGCTGAAGTAGAGTACGTTACCGTATCTTCTTGCTGTTCTCAGGTTCAGTGGATGAAGAGCCAACTGTGCGATTACGGATTTACACCAAAGAAAATACCAATATATTGTGATTCTCAGAGCGCAATAGCTATTGCATCAAATCCGGTGCAACATTAAAAAACAAAACACATTGACATTCGGTATCATTTTATAAAAGATCATGTAGAAAATGGAAATATAGAATTATATTTTGTACCTACTGAATATCAACTAGCTGATTTGTTTACCAAAGCGTTAGATGAAAAGCGGTTTAATTTTTTGGTATACAAATTAGGTATGTTGAATCGTTAAGATTTAATAATTCAGTAGTTTCAATATATAATTTTAAAATTTTCATTTTTTTATTTGATTTTTATCTGATGTTAAATTCATGAATCATAAAAAATTTATATTCTTTGGAATTTAACAAGATCTGGATTGTCATGTGCAGGGGGAGCAGAAAAAAATTTATCTGATTTTGAGTAAATCTGATAAAAATTATCTGTTATTTTGTAGGGGGAGCAGAGCTGAGAAAATGAATATACATTTGAGGGGGAGCAGCTTTCAGAAATTCAAGGGGGAGTAACTGGTTATTATAATATTATTTTTTGAGTTTAATATTTTTTTTGTTTTTGTTGTTGTTTTTTAATATTTTGTTTGTTTTTGTTTTTGTGTGTGTGTGTGTTTTTTTTTTTTTAATTTCTTTTGAAAATCAAATTTTATCTTGATATTTTTTATTTTTCTATTTTTTTATCACAATATTTGTTGAAAAGATAATATGGGTTTAAATAATTGGGTTAAGAAATTTGAGTGGAAGATGGGCCAAATTTTCTATTAAAATTCAAATTTGGGCCGGAATTTTTTTTTCAAACATAAGATGGGCCGGTTCATATTCACTATAAATTTGAATTTTCAAATTCAAATTCATTTTTTCGAATATTGACTATTCATCATCTTCCCCAAATACCTTTCTTCGCTCTTAAGAAACTGAAAACCCATCCATATCTGTGAAAGATTCAAGAGAAAATTTCAATCCATTGTGAGTAAAACAATGTGTTTCTCTCATTTTTTTTTATTCTGTCATTCGAAATAAAAACATGTATCTATGAATATTCATGTTGTTCGCAGTTTAAGTTTTTTCTTTTTTCAGTGTTCATGGTGTTTCGTTGTAAGTGTTCATAAATATGAAATTAAATGTGTGGTCTGATTTGGTTTATCAATGTGAACATGAATATGAAATTTCATGATTCAAAACAAACCACACGAACAAGAAATTTGATTTTTAGTGTCAAATATTATCGTGTTCTTCCAGTTACTGAAAAGTGGATTTTTAACAACTTAAATGTTGTTTTTAATCGAAGTTCAGTAAATCAATAATGTTTAAAATGTATTTTCGAGGGGGATACAAGTGTTCAATCACTGAAAAACAACAAGGAATAAATTTTTGATTTTTCAGTGTATAAAAGGCTTGAAATAAATACATACAGAACTTCTCGAATAAAGGCTTTAGTCGAGAACGCCTAAGACCCATTCGAGTTGCATCAAGTGTTATTCGAGAAAGTTCAAGAGACATTCGAGTCGATGTCAATAAGACTCGAGAAAACCCAAGAGTTAATCGAGTTGATTGAAATGATAATCGAGAAAATCTCTGTGTCATTCGAGTTGACTAAGGGTTAATTCGAGAAACTCATGTGTGTCATGCGAGTTGACTGAATGCAGGACTTAGAAAATTTTCAGAAATTAAATCTCGATTGATTCATTGTCCAAAAACACTTACAGTTTATTCGAGTTGGGGCAATGTAGTTATCGAGAAAATGTCTTTTTCATACGAGTTGAGTGTTAGACATAAAAGAGAGTCCATGTTTATTCGAGTTTAATACTTGTTCCATTCGAATTTAACAAGTATGTCATTCGAGTTGGTCATAAGTTGATTCGAGAAAATGCCTTATTCATTCGAGTTGGACAACTAGAACAACGAGAACACTCAAGACTTATTCGAGAATTATCATGTTTTATTCGAGTTGCATATAGGCTTATTCAAGTTTATTCATAGACAGTCAAGTTGTTTCATGTGTCATCCGAGATTAATCAAGAGTCATTCGAGAAAGTTGTAATTTCACTCGAGTTTTAAAAGAAAATTTTTTCCTAAGTGTGGAATTTTTAATGTTTTAAGAAAAATGTCACATTTTTTTAAGAAATTGTTCTAAATTTGTGTTTTTCTAACATTGGTCTCTAAATGATTGACTCTAGAGTCCTTTCAATAATAGTTTATTATTGTCTGGAATCCCGATGCATTAAACAGAAAATCACAATTTTTTTACAATTTCTGATAAAATGTTACAATTTTTCTACATTTTAAGAATTGTCATTTGTGTACATGGTCTGACAAACATGATTTTTTATTTGGTTTACAGGTGTTCAAATGACATCTCCAGTGCAGTCTCAAAATTCCAATTCATCTGACTCCCATTCATCATCCAATCATACCCTTGTTTCTACACCTGTTCGTTCTACTTCAGTTGCTCGTCCCTCACAGTCAAATATTATCCCAGATAACCAATTAGTTAAACCTAAACATTGCCTACCTTTTCGAGATAATAACCATCGCCTGGATACCAAGGTTATGAAAGTTAGTCACCCTATCATTGTTGACATTCTCAAAGGCCATCCGTTAGGTTATCTGCTTCAATACAAACCTTCTATCCCACAGGTATACCTACAACAATTTTGGCACACCGTCAAATTTGTTCTTGCTGACGGCAATCACCACTTCAAAGTTACAACAGACCAATTCAAAACTAAAATCACTCTCGCCAGACTTTGTCACAATCTATTTCTTCCTAGACGTATAGACACAGTTTACTTCCCAGAGTTGGCTGATTTTGAAGATTTTGTGTCGGATGAGGAGCTGGTACATGATCTGATCTGCTTGGGCTACTCAAAGCCACTACCAAAGAGCTCCAAATTCCATAGGAATGGCTTGAATGGAGAATGGTACACGCTATTTGGAATCATCAATAGGTGTATGACGTCAAAGCACACAGGCATCGACAGATGCATCATTCATTGCCTAAGGATTTTTCATGGAATAACATTTAACAAGCATTATGATTATGCTCAGTGCATATGGGAGGACTTAAAGGAGATTGTTATAGCAAAAACTACAAATAGAGCTAGAAAATTTGTTCCGCTTCAGAGATTTATACAAATTCTTATCCAAGGAATTCTTCGCGCAAATGAAAATATTCCGAAGCGAGCCAATTCACAGCGCTGTCCAGATTATGTGATGATGAGCTTACACGAAGTGCCGGATTCTCCAAATGCGAATATTATGCCAATCTCGGAGTCATTGCTAAAATATGCGGGTCAAGAGAGTGAGCATGTGAGATTGTATAGGATAGATCATGCTCCGATAGAGACCCAAGAACCAGGATCTCTTACCCAAGGAGCTTTAGGAATAGAGGAACCTCAGCAAGGGGCTGAAGTTCAGGTTGCCCAATCTGTGAGTGAGGGAGATGTTGTAGTAAGGGGAGGTGAGGAAGAAGCTGAGAGATCTGATTCCGAGAGAACTTTGTCGGATATCCAAGAAGAAGAAGGTGAAGGAGATGATAATGATGATGATGATGATGATGGTGATGATGGAGGTGATCATCATGAGGGAGGTGGTATGATGATAGATATAGTAAGCATTGCTGAAGAGAGTGTGCGGGATACCATAAACCTAGAAAGCCGGGATATAACCACATCTGCTGTTAGCTCTCCTATGAGAGTTAGCATTGAAGAAGTCAGTATCCCACTGACGATTGCACACCCAACCATCCACTCAGTCTCCTCTCAACAGGAGATTGTTTCAATTGAGCACAGAGATGAACCTTATAATCTATCCGCGAGTCACTTGGACTTGATGGATATTGAAACAAGTACACAGCTGCCCGAGTGTACGACTTCAATTCAATCACTGAGTCTAGCTCCTATACAGCCTAGGACACTCGAGTCAACTTCATCTGTTGAAGTTAGTGTGGTTGAACTTCGTGTTCCCACTGGAACATCCTTAGTAACGGAAGCATTTGTTGCTCCGTCACTTGAAGAGGGTGGAAGTCCAGTCAGAGCAACAACTTTACCAACTCTGAGCACTGGCCACACAGAAGTACTTTTTACAAGTTCGACTGTTGTGACAACTGGAAGTCTACGTGACCCAGTGGTGACTTTATCCCCATTCGTAACTGAAACAACATTACATCAAGCATTGAATGAAGCTGTTGCTGGAGTAAACACGCATGTATTTGCTCAATTGGCTGAGGTAATGGCCCAGATGTCAAACATACATAAGTTTTTAAAGGGGAAGGATGTTGCAGAGGAATCAGTGAAGTAGTCTGAGTCAAATAAAGTAATTTAAGAATTGAAAGAAGAATTGAAAGATTTTGTGTTTGAACAATTTGATGAAATGAGAGAACGCATGATAAGTTTGGAAAGTACTGTGATAACAGCTTTGGGAAATCTATCAGAAAGGGTTGCTGCGGTAGAAGAGACCTGTAAGGCTCAAGCTTCCTCATCCAAAAGGAAACATGATGAGCATGATGAGGACTCCGATGATGCTCCTCATGAGGGGGAGAAGAGGAGAAAGCTTGATGAATCTACATCTGGGGTATTGATGATTACATACCCAGAAAAAGAAACTGAAGTTCAAGAGAGAGAGGCTGGGGGCTCAAAAGAATCAGCTGGTGAACAAAGAGAGCTGGGATTGATTCTTCATGAAGATGTTCCAGTTCCTTTGAACATTCAGTCTGATATTTACCATTTTGTTGAATATATTGATTCTGATGAAGATGTTCAAGATAAGAGTCATGAGCTGAGTATTCAAGGAATAGGAGAAGAGAGGGAAGAATACATTGAAGTGTCTGAAGATGATGATGTAATTGCCTTGACTGATATCGATTTTAGAGCTGAAAGGATTGAAGAAGAGGAAGGTTTAGTTGAGAAGATTTTGAAAGATACTGAATTGACACCAACGGTTGAAAAGCCTGAGGTGGTTATTCATGTTAAGGAGGAATTTGAAGAGTTTCCAGTTGAAGATGTGATTACTCTTGAAAATGTTGTACTGAATGAGGTTGAGGTGATGGATAGATTCTTCAACGAATATGTGCTTGCAGATGAGTCTAAGAAACAACATAGACTTAGATTTGAAGCCGAACAAGTAGTTCAGAGAGAAATTCAAGACATGCTGACGCTGTTGAATAAAGATGAGATCAGCAAAAAGAAAGTGAAGAAAGTTGAGCTTCCTGAGAATAGATCGGCAGAGTTTATTAGAAAAAGAAACAAGATGCCATACATTGAAGATATTCTGGAAAAACGGATTTTTTGCAAGAAACAAGCACCGTGTTCGTTTCTCAAGTTATTTAGAGTGCTAGAGCCAAACATGCCGAATCTGGTCAACTATGCCAGCTTTCTGAGAAATAAAACACAGGAAGTTGAGAAGGTCAAGAGTGAGTTCAGAATAGTTGATCTGGTAAAAATAGAAAATGAAAGATTTGTCAAGATTTTCTATCCAAAGTTCACTGTCACTAGATCAGATGGTAACACCTATACGTTCACAGAAGCCGATATGTTCAATATGCACCTGGTCGACATTGAAGATCTTTTTGATGAGTTGTGCAGAAACAAACGAAATGAACACTGCAGATTTGCACTTAAGACACTGTTTCACTTCATGCATACCAAATTGGTATTAATGTCAGTGCAAGATCTACAGATAGGTGTTGAACGGGGTATGAGGAAGATCAACATGACAACGCCTCACAGAGATATCAAGTTTGCTGGAGAGTTGAAAGAATTCCAAGTGATCATGGTAAAGCATCCAACAGTCAAGTACAAAGATATAAATAAGAAGTTAAGAGCAATGAGAAGTGTAGAGCTGAACAAGTTTTCAGATGGGACTCTGAATAAAGTGTTGAGTGGTTTAAAAGGAAAGCTTGCAGCAGATAAGAAAAGAAAGACAAAGAAAGGAGCTCTATCTGTAAACGACCGAAGACTCATGGTTGAGTTTATTTCAAAGATTGAATGGAGGCTCTCGGATCGTAAAAGTGTTAGAAGATTTGAACAAAAGCTGGGCCTATCGATTTAAAGACTTTGGCCTTTCCATCAAAGGGGGAGAATGTTAGGTTATGTTTTTAATTGATGGAAACAAAGTCTAGGGGCTATTTTGTTTTTCCTTGATAGTTGTCAAATATGTATATAAATAGTATCTTTGACTTTCAATAGGATAGATCTGACAGTTATTTTGCACGCATAGAATTCAGAGAAAAGGCCACTGTTCACGAAGATCTTATTCTCTCTGTAATAGAATCTGTCATCATTCAATATAATCATTTGTTAGTTTTAATTCCGTTTATTGTTCTTGATTATATGATATTGTTGTTTGATTGATAAGAAACTGTAATTCACAAGTTTATATAACCATCTATTTATTAAATATACAAGTAATACGTGGATTTATAACATACTGAATCTATAAATTAGGTCAAACTTAAATAAAATAATAAGAAATTTAACAATCATAAATTACTTTACGTATATGTAATGGATAAATTGAATCAGTATACAAACATGCAGTCTTTTAAATTGAATGTATATGGTACAATCCTAACGGGTGTTATAACAGGATCAAACCACCCGATAACCTTTTGAAATATTAATTATATATGTAATGTGTGCAGGTTGGGGATAAACTGCCCGATAACATTTTTATTTTACGTGTTATATATATCTAATCAAAAAAATTTCGACCTTTATGATTTTTGAAGTTCGACCCTAATATCCTAGTTAGTTTTTATAAAGTTTACACGTATAAAAAAACTTGTTACAAAATCTACGAAAATATACCGCAACCGAATAGTTTGTTACCCATTTAACAAATAATTTAAAAATACATGTGTATTGAACCTTGATTTATTAGGTTAATTCATTGTTGGACATTTCACATGTGCGTTTGGACTATGAACATATTGTTATTTTTATTGTTACTTACTTGTTTGTTGTTTGTAATAATTATTTTTTTAGTCTTTTAGATATTTAATTTCCCCCTATATATTACCCATGAAGGAGAGAAAAACTTCAAGGGTACTTGATAGCCGTCTGATCTTGCAAGAATCAATTCTGGACCGTGTTAATTGATGTACTTATGATGGAGCTTAGCGTACAACCTTTTGAAGCCCTCTCCAGTTCTGTCGCAATCCACCCTCTGTAAATCCTGGTAAATGGTGTTGTGCACAAAACTTGTAAAAACCACCTAATAACCTCCCTATCGGCTCATCCCAACATTTGCAAAATCATTCTCCAGATCTCCTCCATCTTTGGCAGCGTACAACTGCACACACATAAACACATAGTCACAAAAATAAGAAGAGAGAGAGAGAGAGAGAGAGAGAGAGAGAGAGAGGAATAGAACGATAGAGATAAATAAAGAAGACAACTCTAGTGCTAGTGGTTTTCATTACAAAGACGAAGAGGAGGATTATGGTTATACTCTATTTTTGATTGAGCATAAGTGAGTTTCTCTGATGATTGGTATTCAATAGTCGACATTTGCAAGATAGATGAAATCGAGTCGGTAGGAGGAAGACAAGTACGATGGATAGATATGTTGTGCAATTGTGCTTTGTATGGTTTTCTTGCTTGGTAATTCTCGATCCCTTTCCAAATTCTTTGATTTTGGTTTGAAGTTTCTTTATGTAGATGAAAATTTTTGCATTTTAAACAAGTTGAAACAGTGGGTTTCTTGCATGTCCATTGTTTGTAATATGATTTTGAATTGATTCTTACAATCTCCATTTCTAGGGTTTTGAGGATGCAATCACACCTTTGTATAGTTTTCTTTCCTAGTGATTTTCGATCCCTATCCAAACAATTCAAACAATTCCCTAGATTTTCTCATTTATAATAACTTTTTACTATCTGTTTATGACAAAATGCAAGTGTCGACTAAAACTTCTTTGATGGAATCAGGGCGGCTGGAGGAGGACGCCAGAGTGAGATTTTACGCTTATACACTCCTCGCTGGTCATAGTGTCTTTTAGTGGTGTCTCTGTTCTGGTAAATTTCCAATACCTTTCTAATTTCTTGCATCCGTTAGTTTGAGTTTCTTACGCGTTGATTGTTTGTAGTATGATTATGATTTGATTTGTAGATAACCTTTTTCTAGGGTTTTGACTACGCAATTGTAATCCATTTTTTCACGTGAATTTTAAACATTGCGTGTGTTTAGTACTCATATTTGAAATGTTTTGTGTTTTGGTTGTGACAGGAACTAAAGTTGGTGGAATTAATCCTACTGATTCCTAAAAGATTCTTCTAAAAGGAATAAGATAGGCAACCCATTTAAGTATGTATACATTTATCTTTTCATAACTTTATTTTTCCTATGAATATGCTTTATTGTGACTTATATATTGGGTTCTTGAGTTGAACATACTTTGATCTTTGAACATGATCAAGTGAATATGAGTTATTTTCTAAAAACAGTTGATATCAAATGAGTACTTTTCGATGCCATTATGCTTAACGAAAGTGTAAGACATCACCAATTAGTTTTCTAGATTATGTTTGGTTCAATGATATAATACACACTTGATATAGTTGTGTGACATTTAGACAAGAAACAACAATGTTACATTATGTCTTAGGTTGTGTATATAGTGTTCACTTCAGATGACATAAGTAAACACTAGACACTTGAAGGAACATTTACTAATGCAATGACAATACAAATACTTATATAATAGATTGGGGACCAGGTTAACTGATTTTTGGCTTTTTAGGACATGTTCAAACATTACTTATATTATCTTGTGCATGCAATGACAATACAAATACTTTTAAAATTTTATGTGTCTTGGGTCCCATTTACCATGCTAATGTTTCTAGCGGGTGAAAACTAAGTGCAAAGTTGAAGTCATACCTTGTGAATGGTCAATGGTTTTTGTTACTCATAATCTCATATGGTGCAAAACAAGTAGAAATGTTGTAAGATTTTTGCAAATACTCATGCAAACATGAATAAACTATAATGATTGATGTCTTGGGTTGCTGCTAGAAAGTATATGTGAATTTTTGCTTATTAATCCATGCTTTTGACATTTTTGTTCTTAAATTGCTTTAATGATTGGTTTTTAGGCTTTAGCTAAACATGTTACACATGAGCATTTTGACATGTCGTCACTAAATTTGTATGCTTATTTATTCTTCAACATATTATTTTTGTATTGATTTTGTCCTCTAATTAAATAATTTGGTCGGTAAAATTAAGTTTATTTAATAAATGATTGCACGAGAGTACAAATCATTTTTGAATCATCATTAAATGTATTTCGTTTAAAAGTATTTTATTGGGTTGCATATGTGTTTTTGTATAACTTACTTGTACAACTTTGTGATGGTTTTTTTATGGGAAGTGATTTGTACGCAACAAAAATTTGTCATACACAACAATTTAATATAAAAAGACTATTCTACCTAGGGGTGTTCATAAAAATCCGAATCCAAGCATCCGAAATCAAAATTCGAAAATCCGATCCGAAACTATCCGAAATTTCAGATATCCGGATTTTCGGATTTCCGAAATTTCGGATTCGGATTCGGATAGTAAATTCCAGATTTTCGGGTATTCGGATAATCCGATATTCGAAAATCAAAAAAAAAAAAAAATTTTAAAATTTTTTTATATCTTTAATATTGATTATTTACATAAAATTGAGTGTTTATTATTATTATAATGTATATTTTTGAGTTTATAATGGTAGTATAGATTTATTAACTAATATTTTATATATTTTAGTTTTTTAATATTTTTCTAGTCGTTTTGAGTAAAATAATTCCGGATACGTTTAGTTTGTGATATATTTATTTTTAATATCTATTTGGATATATGAATTTGTGTTTTAGATATTTAAATTATTTATTTAATTTTTTATAAAATAAAAATATATGAATTTTCGGATATTCCGATATCCGAATCCAAAATTTCGGATATCTGATTTTTGGAAATCCAAAATTTCGGATTCGGATAGCAAAATTCACTATCTGGAAATTTCGGATATCCGGTTTTGAACACCCGTAATTCTACCATTACCTTGGATAAAGTGCAATGAGGATAAAATAGTTGATATCACTTTATATAAAATTGATGTGTATGACAAAACTTTGTAGTGTACAAATTACCTCCCATTATTTTTATATAAAATTGAACTTTTCTATATTTTATCGTTAATCAAGAAAAAATGATTGTATAAAGATTGAAGTTCTTGCTCAAATCTCGAATATAATATATAAGCTTCAACTATTTATAACATGATGATCTATTTATTGTATTTATGATGTTTTTATTTTATATCATATGGTTCCATGATTCTTACTTTATCAATCAAATCAAAGTACATGTTGCTTAATTGCCTTCTCAAACTCCTTTTACTTTGTTCTAAGATGTATATGTTTGAGTTCTTGGATTGCATGGTTTACTGACATATAGATACAATGAAGATTTGAAAGAGATTGAAGTCATAGTCCAAGATGCTACAACGCAGGACAACATGCATTCGATTGCCAAAAACAGGGTCTACAAACATATAGTTGATTCTATTTGAGGGGTTTTCAAATATCAAATGGAAATGGCCTAATATACACATAATCCTTATGATTGTTACATTCTATCCGTGTTCATTTGACTTTTAGCCAGGTAAAGCAATCACATTGGATTTATATATAATCTCGAAATTACAACAGATAAAATATATTTATTTATAATTATAAATTTGTTAGTTTGTCTTGCCTCTTCATTGGTGGGACGTTATCACAATTTGATAGTCAATTCCAAATGTAGATGGGATCATGCTTTGTGATGTTCTTATCAGGTTGGAAAATGGAACATGATAATACATAGGTACATGTAGAACCATTAGTCTATAGAGGAAGCTAACTGTGAAAGGTGATATGACTAAATTTAAAAAAGGTATGCTAATTCTTTTGATTTAGGATTTCACACACAATGAGAGTTTCTTTCTTTTTTTTTTATACCGTAGTTGACTGTTTTTTATATATTTTCTTTCAAGACATTGCGATTTGAGAAACGACTACTTGAGTTATATGAAAATTGTTGCTATGAATGCGCTCACTACTGATTACATGCACGTGTTCAATCTAACCATATTTTTTACAGAGCTATACCAGTGTTATATATATTAGTTACATGCATTTTTGATGTATCATCCAAATTGTTCATCGAGACGTAAACAATCAAAACTGGGATTTACTATCAATGATCTTTAATTGATGGTACATAACCTGGATTTTTTTATCGTACTTTACTACAAAGTATAAACTTAATGTGGTTTGGTATGTTGTTAGGCACTGGTGGTGGTGGGATGGAAACTGAGGTGACGAAAAAATGTGGTTGAAGTGGGCGGCACAAGACAAACTACTGTAGCCTTTCATTATGCATCTTGATTTTTTTAACTTTCTTGAGTTATCTAATGTTCAGCAATTATTGTTTCATCTATGAAACCATGAAAATTTTGACATGGTGCTTATATGAAACATAAGATTGGTACACAACTTACTCAAATTTAACTTTAACCATGTGTATGTCAAGGAGCGAACTCAGCCAGTAAGAGGTGTCATTGCTATCCTCGTAGGACAACATGACATGATGCTCTTAGTGCATTTGAAAGAAAAATCCGATCTCATGCTTACAACTTCTCCACGCCTGACCTTGCAAATGAATATATGGTATTTCTCAGTCCTTCATCTGAAGTTTTATTGTGTTTCTGAATAAGTTGAAAATAAAAGTTTCTTTGAAACTTGGTTTAAATTTGATTCATGTGCTTACTGAGCTACACAAAAAGTACTTTGTGTTACATAAAAAGTGCTTACAATGTTTACATAGCTCAAGTTTCTGCCTTTGTTATTAGTTTTTTTTTATGGTTCCAATAGGCTTAAATCCAATAAACTAATTCCTCATAGTTGATTCTTTGTTGTGCAACTTGGAGCTCTCTATCACTAGCCTACAAAACTATCCCAAATGACATGAATCAATCAACTATAACTTCCACTAAGCCATAAAACCCACCTTTTATAACTACAACAACAAAATCCTGAATACCATTGATCATAAATGATGTCATGAAGTGAGTCCAACTACAACAAAAAAAAAAAAAAAAGAAAAAAAAAACGGACAGTAACAATTTTACTATGCAGAATTAAATCAATAGAAAATTTGACCATGTGCACTACTTAGCATCTATTTTGATGGTTACTACTTTTGTATGAATACTTGATGGCAGTTTCAATGAAATTTTGTGTAGAATAAGTTCTTTTGGCCCCTTGGGTACATTGCTTTAAATTCAACTTTTGTAAACCTATTGGTACAATACTACAATGTTACAAAATAAGAAAAAAGGTGATCACTAGGTTAACTAAACTAACATTTTTTTTCGAACGTATAAAACTCATTACTCAATAATTGTATAGAATAAACAATACCTACTAACCAGGATAAAAAAGTATTTCATAATCTTTGAGCTAGGATGAAAAAGCACATTGTAATTTTAAGCAAAGGTCTTGGGAAATATGTTCATTCCTTTTTTTGGCAATTACATTAACTCATCATCTTCATTTACGGACTTATCTCCAATTATCCTTAAATCATGGGAATGAGACCATTAGAATAATAGTGTAGATTGTAAATAAGTAAACTAATATGTTTTTGTGACCTATCTCCCAGTTATGCTTAAATCATGAAAACAAGCCAAAAGTAATATGTTTATGTAATATGTTCTTGTATTAGGTAGTAAAGCTATAGAGATGGACGGGACAAGAAGTTTGGAATCTCAAAAGGTTGTAATAGAAGTTAAATGGGCTTATTGGATGTTCAAATGCACAATTAGTAATGCATTGCAACGAGAGTTGTATTGTTTATCCATGACAAGTGCAATTGTAGTTTGTCCAAAATTTTTCATTTCAACCGTATGAAAGGGTATGGGTACAATTTGGAGTCCAAAAATGAATTTCTACAAAACGCGTTGTAATGAAGTGTAAAGTTATAAAGATAATAAACATTCTTGAATGTTAAAAAAAAATAAAGGAAATGGTGCATGAAAACATGGCCAGTCTTTGATGACCGAGATAAAAGATGCAAAAGGCTTAGTTGGCCTATATCGGTGGGGAGGGAACAACGGTTCAGCAGAGCTACCGATAAAAATCATTTTGTATCAATTTTTCTTTTGTCATGGCATACTTAAACGGTTGAACTTCTATCTGTTTTTTAAGTTGATCATGTCAAATGGAAATCCACAAAATCTGTAAGAAATTAGAGGTTGGTTTCATTTGATGCATTAAATCAAGAAAATGCAATTGACATTATTTCATACTTAGATTTCTATTTTCCATTTAAAATTGATTAATCTTGACGATTTTATGCTTGATTCCTAATATGAAATAACCTTTAAAAATTCAATAGCAAAGAAGTAAATGCGAACATGAGTGGGTGAGTTTATGAAAATAAAGATATTGAAGATGTGCTTGCTTCTCACAACGATGAACAACCATTCTATGAAAACAAGGAAAGAGTTATAAAAATATGGTTTTCTTTAGCTTGATGAACTTTCAGGTGACAATATGACATGATCCATTTAACCTTGTAATTGAATGTATTTGTGTGTTGTGTATTCTTTTAAAAATGAATGTAACAGAAACAAATATCATAGATGATTATTGGTCATTGTTAGTTTGATAAATTAGTTTCATGATCTACAATCTAACTATTAAAAATAGTATCCTTTGCACCGCACGGGTATTACACTAGTTAGTATTTGTTTAAGACTTTAAGTATATAACAATTACCATAAAGTTGCATTTATTTAATCGTTTTAGTTCACTAGTTAATATGAATTGAATATTGAAAAAAATTACTAATATTCGAATTTCCATTAAGAGGAAGAGATTCTAATACTTCTTCACAAATTTCACAAGTAATTGTGCATTTAAATTGGTGATGAATGGTTGAGTTCCTGTTGCATTTGCACCAAAAAGAATTACTCAATGTTTTAGACGTTAATGATGATTGTCCTTGCAGGGTAATAAAAAGTGTGAGTAACAGTGTATGAGATACTGAGCGTGGTTATTGCAAATATCCGTCATTGAGATACTGAGCGTGGTTATTGCGAATATCCGTCATTGAGATATGAGGCCGATTACGAGCAGTGCAGTTTAAGTTGTGTGATAACCAGTGAAAGAGATGAAGTAATTCTAGAGATTTGAGACTAATCTGAGCTATGAGCAATCAAGGGTAACGCTTGAGATCTGAGATTTCTGAGTGTAGCAAAGTCTCAGTGCGTACGATGAGGTGATAACTGGATTGTCTGGGATTAACCACTACAAGGAAAACAGTTTTCCAGCGATGAAAAAATCAGTCGCAAATCCGTCGCGAACGATGCTTTACGATGGAAATTTAAGATTCAATTTTCTTGCTTACGTCACAAATCCGTCGCGAACGATGCTTTACGATGGAAACAGTTCCGTCGCGAAATTTAAGATTCAATTTTCTTGCTTACGTCACAAATCCATCGCAAAATGAAACAAAATTAATAGCTAGCTTTTGTATTTTTGTTTTCCTATTTGCATACCCAAAATATCATACTTCAAACTTGCTACTTTATCAAATGCAAATTTATTATAAATATTTATAACATCCGGTACTAAATACAACAAATTAAAATGAAAATTATCTAATATTAAAATTAACAAACCAACTAATAATATCCAATATAAACTCAACAAAAGTTATTATAATAAACTCCAAGCAACATAACGTTCAAGTTTACTTAAGTTTACCAAAAAAACTCCAATCAACATAAAGTTCAAGTTTACTGAAGTTTACCAAAACAACTCCAATAAACATAAAATTCAAGTTTACTTAATTTTACCAAACAATTCGGCGATTTCGTCGTTCATTTCTTTAGAGATCATCTCTCTCACGCTTCTCGTTCTCAAGACGTTCTTCAAATTCCTTTTTCTTAATCTCTCAATCGACTCTTTCCTTCTCTCTTTCACGCTTCTCGTTTTGAAGACGCTCTTCAAATTCTTTTTTCTACAACTCTCTATCGACTCTTTCCTTTTCTCTTTCAACCTTCTCTCTCTCTCTCTCTCTCTCTCTCTCTCTCTCTCTCTCTCTCTCTCTCTCTCTCTCTTTCTTGCTCAAACTCCTCCAATTTAAATCTCATAGTTTCAATCTAAAATATACACAAATAAGTACATATGTTATTCAAATTCAAAAACTCAAAACAAAAATATACAACTACTAAAATTGTATAATAATGAAAGAGGCAATTCAACTACCTAAAACAAAGCTTGAGCAAGTACAAGTATAACATCACTTACGGTTGGGGATACACATAGGTTTAGGCGTATATATAGTTAGTTCATTAACGAACAAGTTATAAACTATCAAAATTCATGTATAATTCATATTCTCTTTGGAGTTATTATGTAACACATACATCAAGTTCAATATCAAGGTGAGCCAATGCAATACTTGTACTACCAAGAAACACCTACTCGTTAATTAGTATATTATCCTCGTTGGACATGGTTTCATGATATGAACTAGTGGTGCTGGGTGTCGAAGGGGTTCCCGTCAACACCAAAACAGGATCATTAGCATTGCCAGCCCCATATGTTCGCTTCTTCTTTGGAGGTGCAACTTTTACCACAACTCTTGGTTGTGTTTCGGGTGTTTCTTACGATCCTCCCCAAACTTCTCAGTCACATATGACATATATGTTTCCTATGAAAATTCATACAAACAAAAAATATCGATAATTTCATATCTAATTATGGATTACTAAAAACACAACTAAAACATATACTAGCGAAACTTACATGATATATACACATGAATGCATATCACACTATGGAATTGACCCTAATTTGCCATATACATATACATTGACTTTGTATTACCTTGTTTGTGTGTAATACTCATTGAAAACAAAGAAAGAAACAAAAAGTTTTAATAGTCCGTCGCAAATCTGACGCAATTTTGCAATTGATTTGCGACGAATTTGAACAGGTTTTTTCATTTTAATGTCATTTTAATGTCATTTTACACACACACAATATCATACGCCATGAACACACATGTATGGTTAATTATCCATTTATATACATTCATTGATATATATACTAATTAGTGTGTGATTAACTTTATGAGTATATAGACATGTTCAATATAGATCAAATACCGACTAACATACAAATTTAAGCATATGAACATATATTGTGGTACAGATTCGACCCAATTCGTCACACATATATATATATATATATATATATATATATATATATATATATATATATATATATATATATATATATATATATATATATATGCTTTGACATTATAATACCTTCTTTGTGCGTGAATCATATTTAATATTCAAGGTTTTGCGATGAACTTGCGACAAACTGAAAATCCTTCGCAAAGCCATCATTGATACATTGCAAATTGGAGATGGATATTTCCGTCGCAAATTTTCATCACTGTTTCGGACGAAATTGGGACGGAATACAATTAAAATAAAATAAGACAAATAATAATAATCAAGGTTTTGCGATGAACTTATGACAAACTGGAAATCCTTCGCAAAGTGATATCGTCCGTTTCACACATGTTTTATTGGACGATATCTCGTGTTTTGAATGTTTAACTAGTAATTTTTGTCTCCGATTCAATCTTATAGGATTTTATTCTCATTTCAGGTGTTCATTGTGATTTAGCATGTGTTTGTTATATATGTTATTTATGGTTGATATTTATCGGTGTTTGTATGTTGGAACTTGATGTAACGTATTACAAAAAGTTCAAACATAAAGTTCAAAGATAAAATCAATCATAAGGTAATAACGTAAGTTTCATCACTTAAGTGTTTAAGTGTATTGGCTAGATTCGAATAGGTAAAGGAAGACATTCGAATCTGTGATAGATTCGAATGTATCCTTAGATTCGAATGGGCTAGATTCGAGAGTGTCATTGTGGACAGACTCGAATGGGCCTTGGGCCAGATTCGAGTCTGGCCCACATCAGACTCGAATCAGGGTCTATAATTAGGGATAGACTCGAATCATTAGAGGACTTTTAGCAGAATTCGTGAGGAATTAAGCAAAAGGCGATCTCGAGTTTATTCGGCTAGGTGAGTGCTGTTTCGGAGAGAATTAGTTCGTAGGATCGTTCGTGTGTCGTTCGTTCAGCGTCTAATAGTCTCCGTGTTCCGTTGGTTGAGAGTTGTCCGTCTAACCGTCAACGAGGATTCCGCACTCGTTCACGGATCCGCGTCTAGATAGATCTTGCAGTCGTAGACCTTACAAGTGGTATCAGAGACTACGGAGTGTTCTTGGTGTTCTTCGTGTTCATCAGATACATTCTAGGTTTCTTGACGCTAGTTGGACGGTTTTGCTCTCAAAAACGTGTTTTCAAGCTTAGCAAATTCATATTCGGGAAACACTTTGTGGTTTTTCACGTTTTTGATCGAAATCATTATTTTTCGTTCGAAAAATAGTGATTTAATCTGTAAAACGTCAAAAAATCAAAGTGTTAGCCGTTTTTCGAGTTTGCGGCGCTCGAATCTATAGGGGTAATTAGGGTTTCACTTTAGTCTCGAGTCTAACCTAAATACGCTCCTTTCGAGTCAATTTCAGAGATTTTCGAATCCACCTTGTTTCGAATCTGGTGCTTCATTCGAATAGGATCTCGAGTCTACATTAGTTTCGAGTTTATTTCGAGTCTAGTATTGTTTCGAATCTGTGTTTCGAATCTGCTGAAATTCGAGTTTGTTCCCCTTCGAATCTAAGGATCATCGACTCTAAGGATATCTCGAATCTGACATAATTTCGAATCTAATCGAATTTTAACACTTAATCGAATTTAATCCCAAAAGATTTACCCTTAATTAGTTTCGAATCTACCTAGATTCGAAAAAGTTAGTCTAAATCAGTTTCGAATTAAATTAATTAAGTTCAAATTCAATTTGTTTAGAAAAGATGTCAAATCTTCAGAAATTCCTTGAGATGGACCACGAAGTTGGGAAGGCAAATGCACCGCCTAAGCTGATGAAAGTTGAGGACTATTACTGGTGGAAGGACCGATTTACAGATTTTGTACGATTCAATGATATGCACATGTGGGTGTGCATAGATGAAGGGTACATCCCGCCAGTATCTGAAGTTGAAGGCCGTCAAAAGTTCTTGTCATATCAGATGATGAAAGAAGATGACAAGAAATTATTTGAAGCCGAAAACAAAGCTTTCTCCATAATCCGTATGGCTTTACCTCAAGATATTTTGCACACATTTCGGACTCAAAGGACGTCGAAGGAACTTTGGGAGTCTCTCGAGAAAAGGTGTGAGGGTAATCCTCGGGTGCGTAGAAAGCGTACAAAGCTTTTGAAACAACAGTTTGCGATTTTCAAGGCAATTAAGGATGAACAGTTGGATGATATTATCACGAGGTTCTATCATCTGATAACGGAACTTGAAAGTCATGGAATTGAGTATTCGGACACTGACAAGAACAACAAGCTTCTTGATGCCCTACCAGCCAAATGGGCTATGTACGTGGCAATGATTAAGCTGAATGAGGACAAATACTATACTCAATCACTTGATGACATTGTGGGAACGTTGAGGGCATATCACTTCGAGTTGATTAAGGCTGAGACTGATTACGAGCAAGTCCAGAATCCGGCAATGTATTTTGGAAAGACATCTAAATCATCAGTGACAGCTGAACCGAAGAGTGCTACAGCGTTTTTCACCGAAGAAACGTCATCGCCAGCAGAGTCTGAAGACTCATTGAATCGCGCGTTCTTAGGATTAGGAAGATCGGAAGAACCGCAACCTCAAGTCCAACAGGCATCGAACAGTCAGAGTTATTCGAAGATGCCCATGAGCGCAAAGTCAGCGGAAGAGCATCTGAATCTACTTGCTTCTTTTGTGGCCGCATACGGAAATTGTGTTCAAGGGAAAATCAATGACCCAGCTCTATGGGATGAAGATTACGATCAGGTCGACCCTGATGACTTAGAGGAAATGGATCTTAAGTGGCAACTGGCCATGGTGACCCAGAGGGTAAAAAGATTCATCAAAAGAACTGGGAGGAATCTGCAAATGAACAACAAAGGGATAGGATTTGATAAGTCCAAGGTAAAATGCTACAACTGTCAAGGACTGGGACACTTCGCCAGGGAGTGTCAGAGACCGAAAGTGGAGTCATACCAAGGGCAGAGTCAGCATCAGGGACAGTTCCAAAATCAGTCCCAACAAAGATACCTTCCGAGTTCCTCAACTGGTCAAGCCAATCTAGCGGGTCTACTATCCAATGTCACTTCTGACAGACAGCTAGATGGTACCTATGACTGGAGTTCACATCCTGAGTCCAATGCTAGAGCTTTCATGGCTGAAGTTACGGAGAATGGGTGTGAAGAAGACGAGCAGACCACAAGGGAAAACAGTCCGATGTGGGTTGAAAAGGCGAATGGTCAGACAGTGCTGGAGTTTGCTGCTCAGATGGCCAACGTGGAATCTGAGAACTCAAAGGTTAGTCTGTCTTATTCTTTATTTCATGATTTATGTGCTTTATGTGTTAGTTCTAATGATAGGTTAAATCTAATCTTAGAATCACAGAAGACCATAACTGCTCAAAATGAAAACTTAAAAATTGAAAATGCTAGTCTAAATGATATAAAGCAAGATTTAAAAGAAAAGCTTAAGGCTGATGCTCAGGACGTAGTAGTTCTAAAAGACAAACTCAGTGAGCAGTGTGTTAGGATAGAACTTATGTATGAGCACGTAGAGGCCTTAACAAAAAGTCTTAAGGACAAGGATATAGAGCTAGCTGAGACCAAGGTTAAGGTAGCAGAGGCAAACAGCAAGTTAGAGAAGTTTAGGAATTCAAGCTTAAATCTAGGGAAAGTCTTAGATGCCCAACGACAGTCTAAGAAGCCCGTAGGTCTAGGTTTTCACGAAATTCCTCCACCATTCAATGCGAACTATGTGCCTCAGCCTCAGGAGAAAACTGACAAGTCAGTAGACTTAGAGGACCTACCTGAACCGACACCAGAGCCTACAGTTGAAAATACACCTAAGGTGTCTGACTCAACCGTCAAGGTCAAGAAAGTGAAATTTGTGTCTTCCTCCAGTGAAACACCTGCAGGAAAACAGAAAATTTCTTGGGCTGACCAGGTCGAAGAGGCAGACACTGTAGATGTACCAAAGGAGATAGACACTAGTGAGACACCTAGATCTAAGGGAACACACAAAAAGTCCATAGATAAGATGTCTTGCTTTAGATGTCACGAGAAAGGGCATGTTGCTTCTCACTGTCCACTTAGGAAAGCAGATGTTACCCCTAAGACAGTGCAACCAACACCTGTTAAGCCCTCACCCAGTGTGGCAAGCAGCAGTAGTTCTCAACCTACCGAGAAAACTGTGCAGGCCGCACCCAAACAAGTTGTGAAAAACACACCGGTTAAGGTTGGACCAAAGGAAGTGATTAGGACAAATTCACCGAATCGTGTCAATAATCAATCTAGGTCAGCACCTCAGCAAGTCTATAGGAGCACAACACCTAGCAGGTCACATACTCCAGTTAGGTCACATACTCCAGTTAGACAATATGCACCGGTAAGAGCTCAAGGATCACAGTCAGAAATGGCATATAATAGAAATTATTCTAGAGCTCCACAACAAATGCCTACACCAAGGCAAAGAGTGAACTTAAATCACTCGGCACCACAACAAAATTCAGTTCAAAGGCCCAAGTCACCTGAAAGGCGAGATGGGTACTTGAAAGAGTTCACGTATGTGGACGAGAATGGTATTACCAAGTCAGTCATGGCTTGGGTTCCCCGTGATAACTAACCTCTTTTCTTTCATGTGCAGGAGATAACTACAGGTCCAAACAACAAGTGGTTCGTCGACAGTGGTTGCTCCAGGCACATGACGGGGGAAAGAAGTCTTCTTACAGACTTCAAGGGGGGTAATAGGGGATTCGTATCATTCGCTGGTAACAAGGGTGGAAACATCATGGGTACCGGAGTGGTCACAAATGGGACAATAAAATTGGACCAAGTTTATCACGTTGATAAACTGGTTCATAATCTCATTAGTGTATCTCAAATCTGTGATAAGAAGAACTCGGTGTTATTTACTGACACTGAGGCGTTAGTGCTAAAGCCTGGATTCAAAATTCCTGAAGAATGGGTGTTGATGCGGGCGCCAAGGAAGAACGACTTGTACATGCTGGATATGAACAAGCCAGAGACTTCGATGGGGCCAATTTGATAACTATCCAAAGCTTCGGAGACGGAATCCGTACTGTGGCACAGACGCATGGCTCACCTGCACCTGAGAAAGATGAATTACATAACGAAGCATGGACTGGTGCAGGGTGTGCCCATGAAAAGTTTTCAGTTCGAGGATAAGTGTCTACCTTGCATGAAGGGCAAACAGCACAAGAAGACACACAAGTCCAAGAAGCAGAATTCCATAGCCTCAACATTCGATCTGTTGCACATGGACCTTTTCGGTCCAATCAACAAAAGGAGTATCGGAGGTAGTTGGTACTGCTTAGTTATCACTGACGATTACTCACGTTTTTCTTGGGTTTTCTTTTTAGGTACGAAGGACGAGACGGCTGCAAGGCTCATCGGGTTCTTGGACCAAGTGGAGAACTCATACGGAACTAGGGGTTAAATATATTCTAGTGATAATGGAACTGAATTCAAAACATTGTAATTGGGTGTATATTGCCTAACAAAGGGCAGAGTGCATCAATTCAGTGCAACCATATGAACCTCAACAGAATGGGGTGCCGAACGTAAATAGAACTTTGATTGAGGCTGCAAGACTCTGCCTTCGGATTTCAAAAAGCTTCTACCTGTTTGGGGCGAGGCAGTGAATAACCACCGCGTGCCACATTTTAAACCGAGTTCCTTACAGTGCAAACATTTGAACAAACATGCCCACACCCCCCCCCTATGAAATTGTGAATAAACGGCCAACTAACGTAAATCTGGATTCGAACCGTTTGGAGTACCCATGCACACTGTTAAGACAAAACATCAACCGAAGTTTGGTGAAAAGGCTGACGAAGGATAATTCTAGGTATGTGCCAAACTCACCAAACAAACGGTGTTTAAACAAAACACTGGTAACTGTGGAGAGTGGTGTTAACATTGAAGCACAAGTTAGACACATGAACCCAAACTGGTCCGGAATGGATATTGACTAGGATAAGTTATTTGAGTCATTTAACTTTCTGCTGGATGAATAAGGCAGGTACAATCGAGAAGGACTGCGACGTTTGCATCTGAACGACGATGGCCAACTCTTTCCAAGACCACACGGCGAATCTACATACGAGCCTAGCTTGCGACAGTAGATGATCTTCCAGAAGTTGCTGATCAAGAGACACCTAACAATGAGAATCAGACTCAAGCTGCAAGTTCTAGAAAGTCTGGAAAACGTCCGTGAGGGGAAAATGTAGAAGCGGAGCCCTGTCACCCTTTAGGTGAAAGAGGATCAACTTAGGAGATAATCTAAGGGTTGATGAAATAGAGACCTCTAAGATTACAAGAACCATCCAATAGAAAGCATCATAAGAAATCCTAACGAGGGTGTGAAGACTCGAGTATGAAATAACAACATTGTGTTTTGGCATGATAAACAGCTCGAGCATATCACACATTCGAGATCGGGTTCATCTATCGCAAGTAAGCCTAAGAATGTGCAAATGGCACTTAAGGATAACTCTTGGTTGAAGCGATGCCAGGAAGAAACTTTCACTTTCACAATTTGGAAACTAGAAGTGTGGGAGTTTAGTTTCGTTACCATACCTCGAGGGGAGATTTCAATAGAGGAACCAAATGGGTTTTTAAAGTGGCAATGAGAGACGATCGGGTATAGTCACGCGCACAAGGCGAGATTAGTTTGTAAAGGGTTTACAACCAGAGGAGGGAATCGATTACAACGAAGTTTTTTGCACATAGCAAGGCTGGAAGCCATTAGGTTGTTTCTAGCGTTGCCTCCTTCAAAGGCTGTAAGGTATAGCAACTGGATGTTAAAGGGTGCTTTCCTCCTGTATGGGTAAAGTTGAAGGAGTGGTGGATTAGAACAACCGCCCGGATTTACAAGATCCAAAATATCCCGATAGAGTATATCGGCTTAGATAAGGCTCTTTAAGTGATTACATCAGGCAGCATAGGGCGTGGTAATGATGACTTATCGCACCATCTTTTGAAAACGTTTTGAAAGGGGTAGGATAGATAGTACTCTATTTTGTGAAGGAGGAAGGGTGAACACTTAACGTGGTACAAGTGTACGTACGTCGATGAGATCATTTTGGATCATCAGACGAACAGATGTGTCAAAGATTCGAGAATGTGATGAAGTCTAAGTTCGAGATGAGTGCTATGGGGGGAGTGAATTTCTTTTAGGGTTACAGTGGACCAAAAGAAGGAAGGGATGTTTAACCATCCAACTAAGTAATGTCTATGACATATTAGAACGGTTTTGGGATGGAGGGAACTAATTTGACTGCCCACTTCAGCACGGCCGATTCAAGTGAAATCACAATCTCGGGCCGGGTACTGAAAGGATAACCAATGTGGATCCGACTTTATATCCGGCCATGATGGGGTCACTTATGTATGTAACTGGCGTCAAGACCTGACATAATGTGTGATTTTGTAATTTGTGCTAGGTTCAAAGCGAATCCGAAGGAGATTCATATGAAAGCTGTGAAGCGGATTCTACGATACCCCTCAATTCGAAACCGAGCTTGGGACTTTGGTATCACGCTAGGGAAGATCTAGAGTTGGAAGCGTTCACGGATTCTGACTACGGAGGATGCAGCTTGACGCGCAAATCTACAACTGGAGGTTGTCAGTTCCTAGGAGGGAGATTGGTATCCTGGCAATGCAAGAAACAAACATCGGTAGCCATTTCAACGTGCGAGGCCGAGTATGTTGCTGCTGGTAGTTGCTGCTCACAGGTTCTGTGGATACAACAACAATTGTGGGATTACGGTTTGGCTTACACTCAAACTCGTATTAGGATAGACAATCAATCTACAATTGCTATAACTAATAATCCAGTTAAACACAGTAAAACAAAGCACATAGACATAAGGCATCATTTTATTCGTGATTGTGCTGAAAAGAACTTAATCAAACTGGTAAAGGTGGCAACAGAAGATAATAATGCAAATTTATTTACCAAAGCGTTTGATAAGTCACGGTTTGAGTATTTAATTCAACTGAATGGAATGCGCAACCCAGAGTAATTTGACCTTAGTAGTAGTAAGTTTATTTTATTTTATTGTAGAGTAGTAGTTTTTCTTTCTTTTCAGTAATCTGCTAATTTAGGAAAGTTTCTATTTTTAGTAAGTTTCTATTTTTAGTAAGTTTTTAGGTTATCTCATTTTATTGCTTTTTCTTATGAAAACCAAAAGAAAAAAAAAAGAGAGAAAATCATAAAAATACAAAAAAAGAGAGAATATCAGAAAAAAGAGTTAAGTCTTAAATGCATAGGTTCAAAGTGACGAAAATTAGCACCGTCGTTACAGACTCTAAGTATTTAGGCTTTCACACATAATGCAACTAAATCCTAAGTGTTATACTTTACTTAGTTTGATGTGTTGGTAAGCATTATACATATAGGGAATCTCAAGGCTAACAAAATATTCTAGAAATAGTCAAGCGTGTCACTAACTTAGATATATGACCAATCGGTCTTAAGTTTTATGTACAAGACATACAAAAATTGAGTCTAAATGAGGTATGCAAACTTTCTGGGGATGTAAAGCAACATCAAATACATCTGAAAATGGAAAGAATAAAAATATCATGTAAAACTGAGAGTCGAAAACATGCAACTTTGTTGTACGTAAGTACAGACCTGTTGTCTCTGTTTAGATTCGGGTTAGCAGACATGTCGCTTTGTTGTACATCAGTACAGACCTGTCACCGCTATCTGCTAACTTTAAAAATAAACCTTAAGTCGATCTAAGACACTTTGTTGTATGAAAAGACAGACCTGTGTCCGATGTTTGTCTTTTAAAGAAAGTTTGCAAATACCAACAAGTTAGAATCTTTGTCTGTGTGCCTTGATCATAAAAGTATGTCTATGTCTGCGTCACGTAAGATAATTTCCTGATAAATAAAAAGGCCAAGGGATATTCCCAAATGTAGAATGTTTAAAAGGGGTAAAAATACCAACAATCGGCTAAATAGGTATGTCACGACAAACAAACAAAGGAATAAAAAAAAATTCCTAAGTGTGAACGTTTAAGTACTGAAAGTTAGTATCAGACATCGCTATCTGATTGAACCTTTCTTAGACTATACTCATCAAAAATATGTTGTTAAGTACTTAGCTTAGATTGTAAAATTTTTCTTAAGTCTAGATTAAATTTTTTGGTCAAAATTTTATTTTACTTTATTTTATTTTATTTTTACCTTAGTTTATTTTATTTCATTTTAGTTTAGTTTAATTTTTACTTAGGTAAAAGGTCAAAAGTTACTGAGGGTGCATTCAAAGTTGGATAAAATAAAAAATGCGTGAACTATCTTGAGCTTCGGGTAAAAGAATTGGCATAGTTTATCTGGTTACACGATACCGTAGAAAAAAAGTTGGAAAACTTGAATTTATTCCAAATTTTCGAAAATTTTTCTAAGTATTGGTGGTTTCGAATCTAAGACAGACTCGAAGCGGTAAGACTTCGAATCTGTCAGTAGATTCGAATCTGTGCTTAGACTCGAGAGTTGGTGGTATAAATAGGTTAACAGTAAAGGTCATTAACTCCATCTGTTTTCGAATCTATACTATCGAATCTATATTGGCGATTTCGAATCTGTTCTCGAGTCTATCGTAAATCTCCTAAACGACATTTTGTCGACTCTCTTACTTGGTGTTTCGATTCTACAGATACATCTAGGTATAATCAACCGGATTGTACAAGATTTGTGTAGTTTTATACACAATTTTAGGCTAAAACATCGAATTTTGAAGTTTTGTGGGTCGAAATAGGGTTTTTTGCTAAATTACCAAGTTTGGACCTATAAAAGATCAAATTAAAAGCATAAATCAATGATTAGAACCTAGTTGAACTAATGTATGTGAATTACTAAATTCAAAACGGTTAAAATCTTGGATTTTTGGTGAAAGAAGGACCGACGGGGCTTTGAGTCTATTCTTAGATTCGAATCTGTTCATGGGTTTCTCGAATCTGTCATTAGATTCGAGATGACCATGATGTTCGAATCTGTCCATTAGACTCGAATAGGGACTTTTCGAATCTGTCCATTACACTCGAATATGGACACTTCGAATCTGTTACTTTCGAATCTGTACTTTATTTACTTTGTTTAATTTAAATTTTATTAAACTTGTGGAAATTTAATTGTGTTAGATTTTGTATTTAATCAAGTACAAAATAAAACAAATTTGAATTTAAACAAGTTTATTGATTTTTAATGAGTCTAACAGTTTTATTTATTGTGCAGATATGGCAGTTCGCGCTTTTGTCCCGAAGCATAATATGGTCCTTAATCCAGATAATAATATCCCTGAGGCACAGGGTTTTCGCGAAGTTTTGGACTTCCTAGCTGAGTCTAGGATTAGCTATGCTTTGTATCATAACATTCCAATTGTAATTTCGTATGTACGCCAGTTTTATGATCATTTACAGGTGGACTGTACTGTCACCCCGACAGTTATCAGAACCAGAATCGCTGGCCAGCCTCTAGTCTTCTCAGCAGATATGTTGCGCCAAGTGCTACAGTTGGGTTCTCAGGAACAGGAGGACGGGCCTATTGACTTCCCATTAAGTATTAGGCAGACTGCTTTTCTGAGAATGGGCTACAGTTTAGATGTGACAAAGTCGTCATACATGAAGAGTGGCCTGATTGGGCAATGGAGATTCTTGGTGCACGTATTCATGGTCTGTTTTGCGCCGAAGAAAGCTGGATTTCATTACATAGTGTCAAAGATCCAATATGGAGTTATTGCATTGGTATATAATCGGAAGTTCAGCTTTTCGCAGATGTTCTTCTCGGAGTTCGTTCATCAAATTACGGCTCCAGAAAGGGAACGATTCTTGTTGTACCCAAGGTTCATTATGATGCTGATAAGGCATTTCTTGCCAGACTTGCCGCCGTCAAATGATTCTCTGAGTGTTAACATTATGGACAAACGGATTTTCGCTGATTGTTCCTCACACCGAGGAAGATTGGCTGTTCCTGTTGCTCGTCCATTGTTCGGAGCTATTGTGGATAGGGATTTTCAAGCCCCGGAAGATGCCAACTGGGCAGGGGTCGTTGAGTTTCCACAACAACAACAACAGCAACAACGTCAACAGCAACAACAACAGCAACGTCAACAGCAACAACAGCCTCGTGCTCGGCCACGTGATCCAAGACGCCGACAGAGACCAGCAGCGAGTCAAATTCCGGCAACCAGGCCTTCGACAAGCCAGCAACCAGAAGTTACAGAAGCCGGGCCCTCAAATATTCAAGAAGCTGGGCCCTTAAATATTGCGAGAGAAGCTGAACAGCTAAGCCAGACGCTTAATGAAATTTGGGAGGTAGGGCCTCATGCCAATGAAGACGTTGCAGCAGCATTGGTTGGTGAGCTGCTTAGTCCACCAGCAGATGAAGATGATATTTTTAGAGATGTGGACGAATACGAGCCAGAAGGGGCAGATGACGGATTAACATCTTCGGAATCCGACTCAGAATCCGCGGAAGTTCCGGCAGCTGCAGTTCCTGATATTCAAATTGGAACTTATGGTTCGAGATTAATTATAAATGAAGGTGGTTCGAGGAGGCGCGTGAACAGGGAATTGGAGGAGTCTGATTTTGAAGAAGAGGAAGTTGCTCAACTAGTGACTAGGCAACGGGCCAAACGTCACAGGTTCATGCAAGGATCATCTTCAGCTCCTGTAGATCAACCCGAAATTCCACAACATCAAGAACCTCAAACCACCAGTCCACCACCACCACCACCTCCAGATGAACCGTATATACCATCACCGTTCATTCCTACTCCTATACAGTCCATTCCATCTACCTCGACCACATACACTGACAATCAAAGGTTTCTGCAGCTTAAAGCTCGCGTTGACTTCCAGAATGTCCAAATCTTAAGCCTAACAAAGGCGATCGGTGAAATTCAGACTCATAATGCAAATCTTGATAAAGAAAATGCCGATTTGAAGAAGATTGTGGAGCAAGTCCAGGAAGAGAACGTAGAATTGAAAACTTTTGTTTGCGATCAGGCAGCTGAGATAAGGTCGATGCGCTCCCTAATTGAGCAGTTAATGAAAAATTTACATGCTCAGGGGGAGACATCGTGCCGAGATCAGGAGGTGCAGAGAAGAGATGATAATGAAGGCGATGATCCCGGTGCGAATAAAGAGATTGAGTCTGTAGATTTTCCTGCAGCTCAAGTTACACAAATTCAGGGGGAGCCAAGTACAGAAGGAGAAGAAGGAGGATCTGGAAAAGAAGCAGGTTCCTCGAGGGTTCTGGAGAGTGACATGATTGATGCACTGAAGGACATAGAGGAAGAGCTTATGGATTTTGACGATGAAGAAGAAGAGTTAGAAGAAGGAGAATTTATTCCAGAGGAGGTTGTGGACTGGAAATCAGACGATGAAGTGTTGGATGATGAAGACGATCAAGTCAATGAGGTTATTATCAATTCACAACATGTCACGGAGCTATATGAAGGACAAAATCATAATGTGATTGACATTGACTATATCAAGGTAGCCTCAGTCGAGGACAAAGAACTTGAAGAGGCCGAGAAGGAGCCATCTAGAACTGACTTGATAAATCTTTGGTTCAAGAAAGAGGAAAAGAAAGATCGTTTGAAGGTGAAGAAGAAAATGAGAGTTCCAGGTGCTGGAAACTTCTCAGGAGGCATTATAAGCTGGTTCTTTGACAAAGAACTGCAACTATTTATCTTGAAAAGAAGAGATGGACTACAATACTTGAGGCGAACACTAAAAGCATTTAACTCATTGCCCAAGATTGAAGTAAAGGAGCTTACATGGAAAGAATTAATTAATATAAGTGAAGACCAGTACGCTGAGGTTGTGGCAAGAATTATAAGGAAAGAAGGAAGATCAGGAAAGTTTGAGCGACTCAAGCCAAGGACCGGAAAGAGGGTCGAGGATCAGTCGAGAATAGATCCTCATACAGGTAGGCCATGGGCCAGGATGGAATACAAACCTGTGAGGTGTCTAAAGAAAGTTCCAATGAAATCAATGCCACAGAACGTTTTGAGCAACATGAAATGGTGGTACCTAGAGATTGACACTGCTGAAGCCATCATGGAGGATCAAGACGAGCAGGTCATTTTGAAGGTATATGATCCACTGCATTTGATAAACCTATCAAAGGACGACCTGAAGAAGCTTCATGATCAGCCTATCCTCTTTACTGAACCATGGAGATCTGAAGCCAGGAAGTTCCAAAAGGTAGTTAAAGTTTGTATAGATGCTGGATTATATCCAGGTAGTAGTATATATAGCTCTAGTACTTAAAATTGATATAATGTAAATAATTAGAAGCTGTCGTCAAGGGGGAGTCTGTTGGTACACCCTGTGTGACGATAGCAGTCTAATCGATCTGCATTATGGTTTAAGTAGTATTCTGAGTATTAACAAGTGTTTTGATATATATGTTTATATGTGTTTGTCTGTTATTGATTGTGTGTTTGAACTTGATGTAACATATTACAAGAAGTTCAAACATAAAGGTCAAAGATTAACTCAAGCATAAGTAAATCATAAGTTTCATCACTTAAGAGTTTAAGTGTTTTTGGTTAGATTCGAATTACTTAAGGGAATACATTCGAATCTGTGATAGATTCGAATGAGACCTTAGATTCGAATGGGCTAGATTCGAGGATGTCAATATGGACAGACTCGAATGGGCCTTGGGCCAGATTTGAGTTTGGCCCACATCAGACTCGAATCAGGGTCTATAATTAGGGATAGACTCGAATCATTAAGGGACTTTTTGCAGAATTCGTGAGGAATTAAGCAAGAGGCGATCTCGAGTTTATCAGCTAGGTGAGTGCCGTTTCGGAGAGAATTAGTTCGTAGGATCGTTCGTGTGTCGCTCGTTCAGCGTCTAATAGTCTCCGTGTTCCGTTGGTTGAGAGTTGTCCATCTAACCGTCAACGAGGATTCCGCACTCGTTCACGGATCCGCGTCTAGATAGATCTTGCAGTCGTAGACCTTACAAGAAGAAGGAGGATCTGGAAAAGAAGCAGGTTCCTCGAGGGTTCTGGACAGTGACATGATTGATGCACTGAAGGACATAGAGGAAGAGCTTATGGATTTTGACGATGAAGAAGAAGAGTTAGAAGAAGGAGAATTTATTCCAGAGGAGGTTGTGGACTGGAAATCAGACGATGAAGTGTTGGATGATGAAGACGATCAAGTCAATGAGGTTATTATCAATTCACAACCTGTCACGGAGCTATATGAAGGACAAAATCATAATGTGATTGACATTGACTATATCAAGGTAGCCTCAGTCGAGGACAAAGAACTTGAAGAGGCCGAGAAGGAGCCATCTAGAACTGACTTGATAAATCTTTGGTTCAAGAAAGAGGAAAAGAAAGATCGTTTGAAGATGAAGAAGAAAATGAGAGTTCCAGGTGCTGGAAACTTCTCAGGAGGCATTATAAGCTGGTTCTTTGACAAAGAACTGCAGCTATTTATCTTGAAAAGAAGAGATGGACTACAATACTTGAGGCGAACACTAAAAGCATTTAACTCATTGCCCAAGATTGAAGTAAAGGAGCTTGCATGGAAAGAATTAATTAATATAGGTGAAGACCAGTACGCTGAGGTTGTTGCAAGAATTATAAGGAAAGAAGGAAGATCAGGAAAGTTTGAGCGACTCAAGCCAAGGACCGGAAAGAGGGTCGAGGATCAGTCGAGAATAGATCCTCATACAGGTTGGCCATGGGGCAGGATGGAATACAAACCTATGAGGTGTCTAAAGAAAGTTCCAATGAAATCAATGCCACAGAACGTTTTGAGCAACGTGAAATGGTGGTACCTAGAGATTGACACTGCTGAAGCCATCATGGAGGATCAAGACGAGCAGGTCATTTTGAAGGTATATGATCCACTGCATTTGATAAACCTATCAAAGGACGACCTGAAGAAGCTTCATGATCAGCCTATCTTCTTTACTGAACCATGGAGATCTGAAGCCAGGAAGTTCCAAAAGGTAGTTAAAGTTTGTATAGATGCTGGATTATATGCAGGTAGTAGTATATATAGCTCTAGTACTTAAAATTGATATAATGTAAATAATTAGAAGCTATCGTCAAGGGGGAGTCTGTTGGTACACCCTGTGTGACGATAGCAGTCTAATCGATCTGCATTATGGTTTAAGTAGTATTCTGAGTATTAACAAGTGTTTTGATATATATGTTTATATGTGTTTGTCTGTTATTGATTGTGTGTTTGAACTTGATGTAACATATTACAAGAAGTTCAAACATAAAGGTTAAAGATTAACTCAAGCATAAGTAAAACATAAGTTTCATCACTTAAGAGTTTAAGTGTTTTTGGCTAGATCCGAATTACTTAAGGGAATACATTCGAATCTGTGATAGATTCGAATGAGACCTTAGATTCGAATGGGCTAGATTCGAGGATGTCAATATGGACAGACTCGAATGGGCCTTGGGCCAGATTCGAGTTTGGCCCACATCAGACTCGAATCAGGGTCTATAATTAGGGATAGACTCGAATCATTAAGGGACTTTTTGCAGAATTCGTGAGGAATTAAGCAAGAGGCGATCTCGAGTTTATCAGCTAGGTGAGTGCCGTTTCGGAGAGAATTAGTTGGTAGGATCGTTCGTGTGTCGCTCGTTCAGCGTCTAATAGTCTCCGTGTTCCGTTGGTTGAGAGTTGTCCGTCTAACCGTCAACGAGGATTCCGCACTCGTTCACGGATCCGCGTCTAGATAGATCTTGCAGTCGTAGACCTTACACAGTTCAATTTTTCTAACATGATTTTTCAGGGGATGTTAAGGCATCATTCCCTAAAGAATGGGAAATTTTTGATGTATCCTAGGTTTTTGGCAGAAATTATTGCACACACCTGCACATCTTCACATTTACATAAACGGATACATGTTTCCCATAGGCACTCACTGTCTTCAATCAAAAGGCTATTAAAGCCAAGTGCCAATTTTGTAAGTATAGATGTTCCATTGCCTTCTGCAATGATGAACATCATTCCACGAAACAGAGGAGAGGGTCCTGAGCAGGCTCAGCCTATCATCACTGCTACACCCCCCAGGACCCCAACCCCCTCCTCCCGATACACAAACTCACTCTGATCCTTTTGTACAGCCAACCCGCCCACTCAGAAACATATACAAAAGAAAAAGGGGACCAGGAGCTCCTTCCTCCTCCTCCCATCAGCAAGAGCCATATATCCCTGTGCAGGAGGATACTCCTGCACAGAATATCCAAAGGGAACCAGTTGAGGACACTCCCATTCTCTCTCAGGAGGTGAACATCTCTTCAGAGATGGTTCATATGGGTTCTGTGGCTGGCACTACTGATGTCTCTGCACAAGAGGCACAGGACAGTGCCAACATAGCTAAGACCACGCCCATGGCAACAGCAAGTGTGCAAACACAAGCTGGAAGTCCCCAGAACCAAGAAAAGAGGGGCCCAGAAGTTTCTACCTCTGGTCTTAATGTCAGTGATAGATCACAAGCACCTCAGGTGTTCTCTGATCTTGAGGCTAGTCTGCAACAAATGCTCTTAACGGATCCCAGACTCAAACCTGTTGTAGCTATGTTGGACCATCAAATGTCCATCATTGCTGCACAGGGGGCTCAAATTTTTGCTCTCAAGCAGGCAGATGCTGCTCAAAATAAGCGAATGGATTATCTTCACAGAGGCTTCACACTCTGTGGAAATAAAATTATGAAGTTAGAGCAGATGATTCAAACCCAAGGGGCAAAGGTTGTGGTTTCTTCTGACCAAACCAATGCTTCCAAAAAGGGGGAGAATCAGGAGGTTCCCACATCAGTCCAAGCAGCTCCAACAACAACAGTCCAAGCAGCACCAACAGTTCCAGTTTCTAGGCTAGCAGTCCCAACAGCTTCTCAAGCTGTTAGCCTAGAAACTCAAGCTGTTCCTTCAAAACCCACTGGAGTTGTGATCAGAGAAGGAATTCAAGCTCCATCAAGCACAGTCCAAGCTACAACATCTGCTACAAAAGACAAGGGCAAGGGCATTCTCATTGAGTCTCCAAAGCATAAATTTTCCTCAAAAGAAGCCCAAATTGCCTTTGATGCTGAAGTTGCCAGAAAAATAGCAGAAGAACAAGACAAAGAATTAGAGCAGCAAGCCCAAACCCCAATGGATGATGATGAGACTTTAGGTGATTACTTAAAGGGGTTTGTGGTCAAGCAAGGAGCAAGGAAAAGAAAGATGCCAACAGGGCACTCCAAGGCTGAGCATAGAAGATTTCTTATCAATTTTGCCTTTGCAGCAGGTATTCCAAAGAAAATGGCTCAGTCCATGTCTACTGAAAGGCTGCAGGAGATTCATGATAAGGAGATGGACAAAAGACAGAGAAGAACAGTCTCTCCAGAAGCTCAACCATCCCAAGAAGTCCAACCAACAACCCAATCAGTCCAAACTGAAGCTGGTGCCAGTGCACCTACTCCCACTGATCAAGCAGTTGTTCCTATTCCTCATCGGTTAAGAGAGTGCTCTTTGAGCAACAACTACAAAAGGCTATGGAGATAGAGAAGCTGATTGATCAGCATGATTTTACAAAGCCTCAAATTAACTACTGGTTTGCTAAGTCACTGGATGACCGTGACTTGAGAATAAAGTTTGTAATCAGAAGAGAGTCCGGACCTGAAGAAGAGTATGACACTTTTTGGCAGATAGTACAGAAGCTGACCAGAGATGAATTGATAAAGATGTACAATATAGGGTCAGTTACACAAGTAAGGTCTGCTCTTCCACAAGTCAAGCAACTCATCAAAGATCTAAGTACAGTGGTTGATTCTGAGTTTGCAAGACAAGAGATAGAAGATGCTGAAAAGAAAGGGAAAAAGATCAAGCAGATTGATCTGTTTGTCAAATCAAAGACATTCAGAATCAAATTCACAGATGGGTCTGGTATTTTCTTCAATCTTGAGTATTTCAATTTTTCAAAAGATATGCTGCTGAAAATCAAATCAGCTAGAATATCTTGTGATAAAGAAGAGATGAAGAAAGAATTTTTGAAGGCTATAGATCATAAACTTGCACAGTTGTAAGTTTTTGAAAGCCTTGGTTTGTAAATAACTGTTTACTTATTTATTTCCATATTTTTGTATAGAACTTAAAGTCTTGTAAAGAATTTAAGTTAGGGGGAGATTGTTGGGAAATAGTTTAAGTATGTTCAAACTGTTAGTTAGACTTCTCAAACTGTTAGTAGATTTTAAATGTAAGTACAAAGTTCATGCTGCTAGTTGAAGAAACTCGAGCTGCCAGTGTAAAAGTTCAAGCTGCCAGAGCAAAACAACTCGAGCTGCTCAGTTCATGCTGTCAAGAGATTCAAGCTGCTCAACAGTTTCAAAAACAGAAAGTGCTGATTTTCAGGAAAGATATCTACACGAAGATTCCAGCATATCTACTATCAGAGAAGTCATAGTCCTTCAAGGAAACAAGTCCAAAAAGCAATATAAATAGACAGAATAGGTTTTCTATTGTATAGAAGTTTTCTGCATATTTTTGAGTCTGTAATTGCTTCGTTGGTTAAGTTTTCCTAAGCCTCTAAGGTTGTAAAACCCTAAGAACAGTCTGTGTTCTTCGTCTAATCAAACAGATTAGAGGTGATTGTAATCATTGAATTCAGCAATACAAACAGTCTTGATTACTTCTTATGTTTTATGCTTCATTGGTTCTGAAAGTTTTTGTTAAAATAATTAAGTGTTATTCCGCAAACTTCTTGATTAAACTTTGATTCAAAGCAAGATTATTGATTTATACTCTGATAAATTCAAATCAGTTAGTCTTGGTTATTCAGTTTTAGATCCTGACACAGGGTGAGTGGCATGCTCCCCCTCAGCCACTGAGGATGATGAGACAGACTTTGCTATTTAGCCTTCTTGCGGACAGGCTCAGCTTCAGTTGATTCCAGGACCCTTTTTACAAGTTTAGGCCTTGATTTGGATTTTCTTTTGGGAGCAACTATTGGATCCACCCTCTGAGTAGAAGGTCCTTCCCCAAAACCAAGTAGCCTCCTCATTGGAGTGGACAAGGGAGGCTCATTGTTGAGTACCGGAGTGTAAAAGACTCTATTCTCAATGACAGGGAATGCAACATTAGTTAACAAGGGTTGAGAGTTGTAGAGATGCTCACCACAAACATGTTTGAAGATGAGGCTTAGAAACCTTGGGTATCTTATAGCAGCAGGGCGATGTTCTTGCTGCACCAAGTTCCTCAAAATTCATGAAAATCAACGAGCCATGCTCATTGTAGTCCCATCCACAAGCTGTAGGACTATGGGAATCTCATCCCTGCTAAGCTGGTCAAAAGATCCAACTTTGCAGCTTAAGGACATCACCACAGAGGCGAATAGAAAGTTGTATGTTGGAGACAAGTCCGTTCTGAACAAAGTAGCCACCACCTTTGGATCTGCTACACCACAAATATGTAGGAGATTTCCTAGCTGCATCCTCAGGCTGTGGTTTGTCGTATTTTTCAGTAACAAGAAGATGAAGAACTTCCCTGAGTAGAGTAGTATTGATCTCAATGGTTTGAGTCCCACTGAGAATGGTTCCCATGATGGTTTTGGTTGAAGGATCGTAGGAACAAGTATACCAAAACTCGTAAACCATCTCCTGGTACAGGACACCAGGGGAAGCAGTCAATGCATAGTTCAAGGTGTGAGCTTGCAGAAAATCCACCATCAGTTCATAACCCTTTCCCACATTGTTTTTGGGAATAGTTAGATTGGCAATGTAGTTGGTAGGTTTGAGTGTGAGCATTTTGGTGACAGAAGGATGTTTTTGGACTTCATCACCAACGAATACTGGCAGTAGGGGGTTGTTTTGGTGAGCCATTTAGAAGGTAGTAGTATGAACGATGCTTGACACTTAGTCGATTTAGGGTTTTAGCAGGTCGTTATGGAAGCAGTATAGAAGAAGATGAAGATGAAACAATGAATGAGGTATTTATAGGATTTGAATGTAAGTGAGTAGGAGAGAAAGGTTTGGGTGGTTGATTTGAAATGTTCTTTAATGGAAAACGGAATGGTTTGCCATGTCAGAACGGTTGTCAGACCACTTAACCTTTTTAACTACTAACACACGTTAACAAACATTATCCGCAGGTAATTAAGTTAAATAAATTCATAATTTAAGAAACTTAAACGTAAAGAAAGGTAATTAAAATTGATGTTCCAAGCTGTTGTTCAAACCAGTGATGAGCAAACTGATCATTCCTCAAGTTGTTCATGCAACCTGTGCAGCTAGATGAGAACAGGTATCATTGTGAAGCCTGTTCAATAGCTGATTCGGTTACAAGACAATGCCTTGTATGACAGATTGAGAGAGTGACCAGGTTGGAGATTTGTACAAAAAAAACAGGTTTAACTTATTTTGTCAAACCTGTTATATGTCCAAGCTGTCCAAATTCAGAAATTGACTAAGTACTGAAGAAGTAGAACCTGTTCTGTGAAATCTGAACAAATTTGAACATATGATTTTTAGAACATTATTGACACTTAGTCAATTTTATTTAACATGCCCAGCTTGCTTACAAAGTAATTAAACCTGTTTTCATCAGGAGGTTTGGTGAAAATGTCTGCAAGCTGTTCATCTATGGAAATATAACTTACCTCCACATTACCTTTCTGGATGCGATCTCTGATAAAATGATGTCTGACTTCTATATGCTTTGTTTAGGAGTGAAAAAATGGATTGTTGGAGATAGCTATGGCACTAGTATTATCACACAGAATAGGAGTTTTCCTATATACAAGCCCATAATCCTCAAGCTGATGCTGCATCCATAAAATCTGCCCACAGCAGCTTCCAGCAGCAATGTACTCAGCTTCAGCAGTAGAAGTACAAAATGAGTTCTGCTTCTTGCTACACCAAATGATCAACTTACCAACAAGGAGTTGACATCCACCTGTTGTGCTTTTCCTGTCTAGCTAGCCTGTAGAATATTCAATTAGTTCAAGGCTGGAGTCTTTGGGTTACCAAAGACCCAAACCTGGGTACCCTTTAGGTATCTGAAGATTCTTTTTATAGCTGGTAGATGGGATCCCTTAGGATCAACTTGAAACCTAGAACATAAATAGGTAGCAAACATAATGTCTGGTCTAGTAGCATTTAAGTATAACAAGCTCCCAATAATGCCTCTGTAAGCTGTTATAGAAACAGCTTTGCCACAGGCATCAACATCCAACTCTACATTGGTTGCCATTGGGGTTTTGATGGGAGAACTTTATCAAATTTAAATTTTTTCAGAAGATCTAAAGTATACTTTCTTTGATTAATGAAAATTCCATTGGAGGTTTGTTTAACTTGTAATCCTAGAAAGAAAGTAAGTTCACCCTTCATGCTCATTTCATATTTTGATTTCATGAGCAGTGAAAAATTCTTGCATAACTGTTCATTAGTAGAACCGAATATTATGTCATCCACATATATTTGAACAAGCATAATATCATACTTCACCTTCTTTATGAACAATGTGGAATCCACTTTACCTCTGGAATAACCATTACACAATAGAGAACTTTGTCAAACTTATAGACAAAACCTGGATGTAGTTCACTTTCAAAACTTGGAGGCTGCTTTACATATACCTCTTCTTGCAGCTTACCATTCAAAAATGCACTTTTGCAATCCATTTGCAATACCTTTATGCTCTTGTGGGCAGCATAGGCTAGAAACAAACGAATTGCTTCTATCCTGGCCACTGGAGCGAATGTTTCATCATAGTCTATCCCTTCTTCTTGTCTATAGCCTTGAGCAACCAGTCTTGCCTTATTTCTAATTACAAGACCTTGCTCATCCATCTTGTTTCTGAAAACCCACTTGGTGCCAATTATAGTTTTACCTTTAGGAACAGGGACCAGCTTCCATACTTTGTTTCTCTGAAACTGATTTAGCTCTTCTTGCATGGCAGTGATCCAATTGGCATGTTTTAATGCATCATCCACTTTCTTTGGCTCCATCAGGGACACAAAACTAGAAAACATACAAAAGATTCCTAAGTTAGCCCATCTTGTCTGTACCCCTTTGTTGATGTCACCGATTATTTTATCATTTGAGTGACACCTGATCCACTTAGGATCATGTCTAAATGAAGATTCTCCTATATCATTTTCATCTTCATATGGTCTTGCAGAACAGCTTTCAAGATTTTCAAACACACTGTTATCTTCAGCCTGTTCACCTGTTGAACACGAATCTCTATTGTTAAACACATCAGCAGAGGATTCAGGGAAATCAACATTGATTGGTTCTGGCCATGGTGTATTAACTATATCAGTACACTTATTCACACAGGGTGTATCAACATAATCATCATCATGTCTATTGTGGATAACAGGTTCTACTCTGGGTAAAGTGGAAGCTTTTGAGTCCTTCTCTTCATTTATGGAATGCATATGACCATCAAAGCTGAACTCTCCTGAAACTGATTCAGGATCAGCTTTGGTGGAGGCATTCCTAGACTCCTCAAAAATGACATTGATGGATTCATCTATCACCTTTCTTTTGTAGTTGTATACTCTGTGGGCTTTAGAGATAGTAGAATATCCAACAAACACACCTTCATCAGCGTTGGGTTCAAATTTTGCTAGTTGATCCTTTTGATTCAGAATGAAGCAGGGACATCCAAACACATGGACATAGCTTATATTTGGCCTTCTCCCTTTGATTAACTCATAAAGAGTTTTGTTGAACCTTTTCACCACTAAGGATCTGTTTTGAGTGAAGCAGGTAGTGTTGACAGCTTCAGCCAAAAATTATGAAGGCAAACCTGATGCACATAGCATGGTTCTAGCAGCTTCAATGAGAGTTCTATTCCTTCTTTCAGCAACTCCATTTTGTTGGAGTTCTTACAGCTGAAAAGTTTTGTGAGATCCTTCTTTCTTCACAGAAGTCCTCAAACGTACTATTTCTGAATTCAGTACCATGATCACTTCTAAGCTGCTTGACTTGAGCAGAGTTCAGAACCTCCATCTTTTTGATAAATCCAATAATTTCTCTGGCAGCCTCTCCTTTGGTCATTAGAAAGATCACCCATGTAAACCTCGAGAACTCATCAACGATTACTAGAGTGTATCTTCTACCTCCTAGACTTGGGACACTAGCAGGTCCAAACAAGTCCATATAGATTAAGAAGAGAGGAGTATCAATAGAAAAATTATGCTTGGATTTAAAAGATGTTTTTCGCTGCTTGCCTTTCTCACAAGCTGTGCAGAGTTTATCCTTAACAAAGGTTATAGAAGGCAAACCTGTTACCAACTCTTTCTTACAGAGTTTGTTGATATTCTTGAAGTTCAGGTGGGACAGCCTTTTGTGCCATAACCTATTTCAGGTCTGCATTGCTTCTTGAGATAAAGCAGGTTTCAGTTGTGGGATCAGCATATTTCATATCCACGACATATACCCCTTTCTTCCTTTGTGCACACAACACAACTTTGCCTTGGGGATCCAGTATGTACCCCAGGTGCTCGTCAAAGTTAATCTTGTAGCCAGCATCACACAGTTGACTAATGCTAACAACATTATATTTTAGCCCAGACACATAGGCTACTCTATAGAATATTGCAGCACCAGCTTTAAGGGTTCTATATCCTTCTGTGGATCCCTGAAAATTATCACCAAAGGTGACTTTTAGCCCTTTTTCAGGCCTGTGATCACTAAGCAAGTCCTTGAAACATGTCATGTGGCCTGAGCAGTCGCTGTCCAAGTACCAAACCTGGGATGGTTGTTTATCCTGCAGAGTGTCATGGGAATATATTAGTTATTTTTAGGGGAACTCATCATAAGGATAAGTTCTCCTTGTTCATCAACATTTGTTGATGGACCAGTAAGATCTACACTAATATTTCCTATTTGGATTGTATCAGCTTGGATACTCTCCTCAATGACCATGTTACTTCTAACACTGCTAGTTTTTGCAATGTTGAAACTAGCTGTGTCAGCAGGCCTTATGTCCTTAGTTTCAGGACAGTCTTTGGCCATATGAGTATTCTTCCCACATTATAGTTGGAGGAAGTACTTCCTGAAACATATTCTGGATTCTCTTTGTTGGGCTTCTCAGCAGGTTTAGCAAAATTATTGTTGTTTTTAGAAGAACCAATAGTTTGAGTGGAAGGAGCAATAGCAACAGCTTTACCTGTGTCTTCTTTCCTCATTTTAGGAGGGCAGATATCAAAAATTGGAAGTTTAATTGGCTTTTATCCTTCCACAGGTTTGGGAAACTTATTCCCAACTTTCTCAGGTTGAGCAATGGCTTCGCCTTTGCCCTTACTGAGATGTGATGAATGTTGCCGATCAACATAATCACTGCTTCTGGTTTTGGAAGACTTACCTTCATTTATAACCAGTTTTCCACTATGATTTAAAAACTTATTTGAAATCACATCAGATTTACTTTCAACATGTGACTTACACCTGTTGAAAGCAGGCTCCTTACCTTTTGAAAACTTTTTTTCAAAATGTTCAACATCAAAAGGGTTAACAGGCTTCTTCCCATCAGCTATAGATCCAGAACCTGTCTTGTTGATAGGTTTAGTGTCCAAAGCTGCAGTTTGAACTTGTTTTCCCTTATTTTGTTTGTGTGAACCAGCTGTGCACTTAGCAGGCTGATTTGATGGAGAACACTTTCCATCATTAGTCTTTAAAGCTTTTTCATACAAAATTCTAGTGTTTTGAGGTCTCACAAACCTATTTGTTGAGACCAGCTTTCCATTTAATATTTGAATAAAAGTACTTGGAAGCTCACCAAGAGTGGATAAGTCTTTTTCCAGATTATTTATCTCAACAATTGAAGCTGTTGTATCAAGATCCCCTCCAAGATAGGTTTGGATTTGAGTAGGGATCTGTTGACTGATATAATGATTGACTTTCTATGCAGATTGGCAGCGAGATTCAACAATCTTTTGAAGCTTGGCATGCTTTGAGTCTGTCTCTCTCTTTTCTTCTAATAAAATGATGTTGATATATTTTACTTCATCAAGTTCAGTTTCCAACTTATGGAAGCTATCCAGTTTATTAGTTTTTGTTTCACGATCAGTTTTTAAGTTAGAGATCTCGGACAACAAAGCATCATGCTTCTCAATAGCAGCTTCTAAGTCAACAAGTAAATATTTAAACATTTTACCTTTTTCATCAGAACTGTAATCCATGAAATTTTGTACCTTATACATCATAGTTGGGTTCCAGTCTCCAAGCTGCTGAGAGCTTCAGCTTCAGCCAGGTGCTGTTTGAAATTGCTTGTTGAGGGGACATCAGTGTTGGGCATCAGAAAATTGTTATCTTCTTCATGATGATGAGTTAGATTCATCCCAGTCACAAGTTTCAGCCATGAGACTTTTTTGCTTGGAAGCCACTCAGTCTTCCAACTTTCTCAGCTTAGCCATGACCATTAGGTACTTAACCCTGTAGCCATCGTCCTTATTTATATTGAATGGTTTGGATGAGGAGCCAAGAGCTTTAGACACACATTCAGCAGCTATATGTCCTGTTTTGCCACATTTAAAGTACTCAGCCTTAGATTTGTGAAATGCTTTCTTTTTTATGGCAGCTGACTTCTTTTGCAACATCTTTCCACCAAACCACTTCTTATTAAATTTTCTGACAAACATAGCAATCATTTGCTCATCATCTAATTTAGTAAGATCTTCAAAGTCCTCTTCCTCAGACTATTCTTCCATTTCATCATCAGCCTGTTGATCAGCTTGTGTGAACACATCAGACACCTGACCAGCAGGTTGTCTCACGCTGGCCACTAACACCTCTTTCGGACATTTCCAAAGCATTTCTTTTCTGTTGCCTTGATTGTTCATCATTTAGTAAGGATCCGTATAGATTTACAAGATCTATACCTTTGGTGGTGCCTGAGTTTCTGAGGATAGTAGTGAAATAATACCATTTATCAGGCAGAATGTCCAAAAATTTGTTTACAATAGTTAAATTGTCTTTGGTGATCCCAACAACTTTGAGATCATTTATTATAGAAGTGAACCTGGTATAGGTTTTAGTGAGAGACTCCTTTGGCTATGCAAAGAATAGTTCATGCTGTCTAACAAGATTGTTGATCCTGTTATCCAGTGTGATAGTGGGACCATCATAGACGGTACACAAAGTATTCCACATCTCCTTTGCAGTCCACATTTTCTCAAGCTGTTTGAACACATCATCATGAAGAGAAATCAAAAAGGTTGTTCCTAGCCTTTGCATCAAGAGCAACCAGCCTTTTGTCTTCATCAGACTATTGAGGTTTTGCCTTCTCAAAAGTCCTAATTCCAGGAACAGCTCCTTCAGCAGCAGGAGTGATAGTAGTAACAAAAGTTTGCACATAGGGACCTTCCATTACTATCTCTGGTAGTTGTACATCCAGATTCTCTAAATAGAGCATCATTATGCACTTCCAGCCAGAGAAGCTTTGATGATTGAACTTGGGAGGTTTTGCCATTGAGCCATTGTCATAGTAAGAGTAAGAGCTGGCAGCACTGTTGTCCATGGTGGGAAATAAGGATAATGAGAGATCTAGAGTTAACACACACTCTATCTGCTCTGATACCAGTTGTAGGTCCCGAAAGATTTCCCTAGTATGTTGCTCTAAGCTGTAGAAGGGGGTGGGGGGGGGGGGGTTGAATACAGCTATTTAAAAATTGAACACACTTTCTCAATGTTTGTATGTATTATCAACAAGTGTTAATTACAAACAACCCTGAACTGCGGAATGGTTCAAGCTGAGATGACAGATACAACAGATGTTTTACTAATCTAAGACACACTAAGACCAGTTACAATTATTATACTCACTAAGAGGAACATACCGTTTACAAGACAGATAGACGGACAACTTGAATAAAAACAGCTTGCACACACTATATTGTTTTATTCAAGCAGACTTTGCATGCATGAAAACACACTTCTTTGCACGTTCTGAATATCACACTCTTGGTTATCTAACATTCCTTATAAGCTTCCTTTTATACTCTCACTGAGAATCCCAGTGAAGCTCCCTCATTGGATGTAGAGATAGTGGAGAGTCTTTCCCAAAGGACAAGAATGCTTTTCTGCACGTTCTGACAAAGCAGTATTGTCTTTACATTGTAGAATCTTTATCTTTCCCTTGTTGTCTCTGTTGCAGAAGGCTTTAACAAAAAGAGGAATGTCAACTTTAAACCTTTCATCTTCTGTTATGGCCATTTTGATATAAGAAATTGTATGTCACCCATTTCAAATATCCTCTTTGTCTTCATGTAACAGAACAACGTAGGCAGTCTTAGCAGCTTCTGTTTTTCCACTTTGTCTTCAACTTTGTAAACTGATCTCTTTGTCCAACACAATTCATGAGGACATGGAAACATATTCCATAAACTGTTTAGCCTGTTCAAAAAGAACAGGTTCTGTTCACAAAGAACAGAACACTTAGAATTTGTCCAAACTGCTCAACAGGTTAGAGCAGCGTAGATAGTTTATGTCCTGCCTGTTAAACAGAATAGAACAGCTTGGACAATCTGCCTTAGTTGCAACATGTACAATAGGGTAAACAACTTTGACTAATATTGCAAATCACTTATCAGGTCTAAATAGGGCATTAACAGGCCTTAAATTATACCTTCAAGTGCATCAAACACATTTTATTAATGATCTCCCCCTAAGATGTAGAACAAGTTTGACTGAGGCCGTTTTGTGTCTAACAAAGTTCACATGTATTCGTTGTCATAGAGCGATAGTCAGCTTCTATGGATGAACGAGAAATCATATGTTGTTTCTTTGTTTTCCATGAGATTAGTGAGTTCCCCACAAGACAAGATACCAAGTTAAGGAATGATGAGTCAATGGGAAACTTGCCTAATCAGAGAAACAAAATGCATATAGTCTAATATCACTATCAATCCAGAGAAAAATGTCCTGTCTGGGATTGCCTTTTAAGTAACGACCAACCTGTAAAGCAGGGTCCCGGTGATTCTTGTGTGGTTGCTACATAGATGTAGATAAGATATGAATACAATAACCCACCTCATGCCAAGTTATCTTCAGATATATCCATTCGATGCTTCATTTTTATCTTCAGCTAACTTATGATATGATTTTGTTCCATAAATGCTTTGCTCGGCTAAGTACCAAGAAATCTTGCCTCTAAAATAATGTCAAGCACATACTTGCATTGTGAAAGAAAATTTCGTTCAGAATTTCATGCAACTTCAATGCACAAACATTAGTTGAGCACACCTAACATTTTCATAAGGAAACACTTACTCTAGTATTTCTCGAAGGAACTTACAACATTCCTGTTATTCCTAGCTACAATAAGATCGTCAGCATAGAATAGCACATGTAGGTCAATATTCCCACATCTTAAGGTAAACAATGAACAATCTTCAACAAATCCATAATCCTAGAAATCGATTGCCAGTTTAGACAATCAATTACGAGGTGCTTTGTAGGTCCCAAATAGTGTTGTAGGAAGGGGGAGGGGGGTTAAATTCAACATATACTTTTTCATCCAAGGAACTCCTTTCTTTTTCTTAAATGTTTGTTGTTATTCTATATATGAACAAGTGTTACATACAAAGTTTACATACAACTTTTGATGGTGGAAGAATCAAACCTCAGACGACAATCACAACTCTAAGAAGTATGTAATCTAATACAAACTCAAACTAGACACAACCGTGTTTAAAATTCAAGAAACAACCTCACCTGGTTTGTGATAACTTAATCTGGCTGGAGGACTCATCATTAAATAATGACACCTAGATTTGTTTTGTTTTCAGGTCACTCAAAGTTGTTGTGGAAGTACTTCAATAACTAATATTTTAGTGTCATTTGATCGGGCTGTAATTAACTATGTTTTTAAAGTGAAAACCAATTGGTTTTAAAGGAAAATGTGCCTTAGAATGTTCTAATATTGATAAATGTCATTACGCATACAGGTAAACATCTTAAGTAAAAGTCCAACAAATTTGAACCCAATCGGAGAATATTTAGAGAAAGCCAGGCACAGAGGGGAGTGCAACCCTGCTCCCCAACCACGTTCTCAACAGAAAGTTTGGCCACCAAACGAAGAGGTGCGCTGAACCAGACGCAACCCGAACGTAGACCCAGGCATAGGGGGGGCGGAGGCCTGCACCCGCAGCTGCGCCCAACCAATAATAATAACGTGTCATGTTTTTATTAGGGTTTTGAGGTTGCCGGTAAATATAAGAGGCGTCAGACGAAAAAAGGGTCGTAATTTTGGAGAAAATACCCTTGGAATTTGCCTCGGTTGAGCGGATATGAGTACAAAGAACACACGAGACGAAGTGCGGCGCTGTCAAAGATGATGAACCAACAACTCAGGATCATTGCATACACGAGGTCCGACTAATCTCGCGATAATCATTCCCGGAGGAACCACGACACTAAGTGTTTACTTTAGGTACGATTTATTAATGTTTACACGTTATTGAATGTTTATGCTTTGATTGTAAACGCTTGATGGTTTTTTGTTTTGTTGAGTTTCGAAAGATAGTTCTTTGATATTTTATTATTCGTAACGAGTTACACGTTTGATTAAGACGAGTAATCAATGTAACATGCGCTATGCCCAAGATCATGTAACGACATTAATAACGATTTTAAAAGGTTATGTCTATGTAATCTTCATATTGTTCTCAAAAGTAAATACAAAAGCTAAGTGTGGATTCCGGGAGTGGTTATCTTTGTTAACGTATTTAATCAAACACATCAATTAATGTTTTGTCTTACAATTGCACAAGTAATTAGTTTATTAAGATTTATAAAAGCAAGTAACAATTTCTCTCAAATATCCACTTTTCCAAATGATAGTTCGCAATGCTAGTTGCTCGAATACGTGTAGTTAACCTCTCGCTCCCCGTGGATAGGATCTCTACTTACCCTAGCTTCTAAGGTATTTATTGGTTATTTTTGGCGAGTTAACGACGATCGTTTCAAACTTTGGCGTCGTTGCCGGGGAGCAGTTGGGCTTAGCAAGACGTATTTTTGTAACTGGTTTTAGTTAATTTAGTTTATTTGCTTATTTGTTTTATTTTATTAATTATTTATTTGCTATTCTTCTGTCTGTTAATATTAAGTTTTAGTATTTCATTTAGCATAATTAAGAAAATAGAATCATGGCGCAAGCATCGATTCTCACCTAAAAGAAAAACTCTAGTACTTCACAGGATCTCATAGGTTTATGCACACACGTTATTCCGGCAGAATTTCACCATTGAAATTTGATCCTGAAATCGAAAAAACCGCTAAATCTAATAGACGAGCCACAAAGAAAGCTAACGAAAGCAAGAGCATTGTTCTTGAGAGAGGCGCTGAAGAAATATCTAGTTCGGAAGACGAGAAGATCGATAACACACTTATCGAAGTCCAACAAAACAACATGGTAAAGGCAGAGCGACTAACTGTAGAATCTCATTATAGGTCGGGTGATATTCCTAATCCATCACCCATTCTCTATCCAATCACGGATAATAAGCCTGAAATTAGGCCTCAGTTATTTAGCATCATACTGGTTTTTTGCGGAGCACCAAGTGAAGAACCGTATGAGCATTTTGCGGAATTCACTCCCATATGCAAGGCAAACCATGTTAGGGGAACGACTGTAGATGCACTTAGGCTTAGACTATTTCCTTTTTCCTTGTAGGAAAAAGCAAAAAATTGGTTTCTGTCACTTCCCACTGATACTATAACCAGTTGGGATGAAATGAAAAAGGAGTTTTTAACTGAATATTATCTAATTAGTAAAACTACAGAAAAACAAAAAGAAATCAATGGATTTAAACAAAGACCTGGAAACAATTTCACGAAGCGTTTGATAGGTTAAATAAATTGTTAAGAACATGCCCACATCATGAAATCCCTAAATGGATGATGATCAAAACCTTCTTTGATGGGGTAAGTCAAGAAAGTAGAAATATGATCACGGCCACTTTAGGCGGAACCTTTTTCGCTAAAGAGGATGACGAAACATGGGAGTTATTAACTCAGTTAAGTAAGGGGTTAAAAGTCCAAGCAGATTCAGAAAGTAGCATTGATGTCCAAGTCATGGGCATAGACAATGCGTGGAAACGAGAGGTTAAATCTGATGTTTACGAGCTAAGCAAAAAGATAGACTTGTTGATGAAGGGAATGGGGAAGGCCACAGTGGCACAGATCTGTTGTGTCACATGTGGAGACTTTACCCATCAATCTGAGAATTTCCCACATACTTTCTCTCATGAGGAGTATGTTAATGAAGCTTTGGCTATCGGCAATAGAGAAAACGGGAAAACCAATATTCGAAACCTACAATCCAGGATGGAGAAAACACCTGAACTTTAGTTGGAGGGAGAATCAAGACACTAAAGCTCCTGCGAAACCAAGAAATGAGCAACCTCGTCAACAAAACCGATAATTCCGATATGGATCAACCCCAGCCACCAAGGATGATCGATATTATAAACGTCAAGACCCTAAAGAAGACCTTGAACTAAGACCAGTGTCCGGGAATTCGAAAGAGTTCTCTGAATTCATGGAGTTTTTGAAACAACAAACTATGGTACAAGCAAAAACTATGGAGATGCTTGGAAGACAAATGGGACAAATTGCAAAGTCTCTAACTAAATAAGAAGAAGGAAAGCTTCCAAGCAACACCATAGTTAACCCATCGTATCACCATGGTAAGGAAAAGAAGTATGAAGTCAATGAGGTCAATGAAGTAGCCAAAATCACTACCCTTAGGAGTGGAAAGAAAGTTGATAATAGGATAGAAATGCCTAAGGAAAGTGAGACAGATGAAGAGGTAGAAAATGTTTATGAAGAGGAACCACCTAAATCAGAGTCAAAGATAGAAACAAAACTTAAGAAAGTAACCTTTAAGGATATAGTAGCAAAACCACCAATCAAAAGTAAAGGTGAGGAGGGCAGTTCAGACACCGAAAGTGCTCCTTACCCATCGGCCTTAGAAAATCCGGCATCATTTCCTTAGGGTAATAGAGGACCGAATACTAAGGATTTGTTGGACGTTTTTTATTAAATCAAAATCAATACTCCCTTAATCAAAGTTACACACCAAATTCCTCTTATGCTAAATTCTTAAAAGACCTCTATAATAAAAAACGTAACTTCAAAGTCTCTCTTCCAAAACAAATAAATCTCACTGAACAAGTTAGTGCGGTTATTAAAAGCTCACTACCACCTAAATTAAAGCATCTAGGGTCACCCTTGATTCCGGTGTCTATTGGCGATGTTTAGATTAAGAAGGCACTTCTAGACTTAGGGGCGATTGTTAATGTCCTACCTGGAAATTTATTTGACCAACACGATCTAGGCACATTGCAAACAACAGATGTGATCTTGCAATTAGCGAATAGGTCCACCAAAGTACCACGGGGGATGTTATCTGATGTAATTGTTAAAGTTGAGGACTTCTATTATCCAGTAGATTTCTTAGTGTTGGACTCGGACAATACTTATAAAGAGAGCCAACCAGCAAACATTTTAGGACATCCCTTCTTAGCTACAATCCATGCTCAAATCAATTGCAGAACAGGTGCTTTAGACACGACGTTTGGAAATTGCAAACTCAAACTCAATATCTTAATAATGTACCCAACGCGCCACTTGATTCAGAGTGTTACATGATCGACTTAGTTGATGAGTTGGTACTACAACAATTATCAACAATAACATGTAAGGATCCAGTGGAACTCCTTCTATATTATAGTAAACATAAGCTAGAAAGCATGTCAGAATATAAAGCATTCGAACTTGAATTTGTTTAATCAGTGGATTCTAAAAAACCACCATGAACACACAAGATTTAAAAACTCCCTACTGAGCTACCACAGTCAGCGAAACCTTCTCTTGAACAACCACCAAAACTGGAGTTGAAGCCACTTCCTTCTCACCTTAAATACGCCTTTCTTGGTCCTGATAGCACACTATCTTTAATCATTGCTACTGATCTTACTGATGAACAAGAAAAGGCATTGTTAGAAGTATTATCGAGACACAAGGAGGTTGTAGGTTGGACTAAAGCAGATCTTAAGGGGGTTAGATCCACAGTGTGCATGCATAGGATTATTACTGATCCGACAGCTAAACCAACTAGAGATGCTCAACGAAGGCTGAATTCCAATCTCAAAGAAGTGGTGAAGAAAGAAGTGGTGAAGAAAGAAGTGTTGAAATGGCTAGATGCAGGATTTATCCTATCTCAGATAGCCAATGGGTCAGTCCCACACAAACGGTTCCCAAGAAAATTGGAATCACTGTAGTCGATACTCCAGAAGGAGAAAAACAAGAAGAAAGGAAAGTAAAGGCTCATATTCATCATCCACAATGTAATCGGTACGAGACCCAATGGATAAGGGTTAAGGTTTGGCTTCTTCTACACTTCATTGTTTCATCCGTCAATCCGAAAACTATGAAACATGTTCCTGACAAGTTAAATGTTTCGTACGAGTTGGTTGATGATCATACCATTATCATTCAAGGGTTTTCTTATTAGCTAATTATTTATGTTTTCCGTTAGTTTATTATGCAATGAATGATATGTTTATTTAGTTTTCTGTGTGATTATTATTTGTAGGTCCCAAAAGATATCCCAAGTATATAGCCTTAAGCTGTAGAGGGGGGGTGAACACAACACTTTAAAAACTAGACACTATTTTCTCAATGTTTGTATGTATTATCAACAAATGTTAATTACAAACGAGCTTGAATGCGGAAAGGTTCAAGCTGAGATGACAGATACAACAATATGTTTAACTAGTCTAAGACTGACTTAAACTAATTACAATGAATACACTCACTAAGAATCACTCACTGTGTTTACAAGACTCTAAGGAACAGCTTGAACAAGAACAGCTTAGACACTGAGCACTGTTTTATTCAAGCAGACTTGCATGAATGAAAGACACACTTTGAATGCACGTTCACTCTTGGTTTCAGCACTTAGCTTTTTGGCTTAATCTTTCAATCCTTGGAAGTTTCTTTTTATACTCACTCAGAGGATCTAAGTGAAGCTTCTTCATTGGACGTAATGATAAAGGTAAAGTCTTGTTGAAAAGACAACATAAACTTTTCTGCACATTCTGAAAAGCAGACTTGTCTTCATGTGGGCAGAACTTTTGTCTTTTCACTTTGTCTACTGTTGCATTGCCTTTAACTAAATAAGGAATGTCAACTTTGTGTTTTTCTTCCTTTGTTAAGGCCTATTTTGATATAAGAAAAAGGTCTGTCACCCTTTTTTAAATATCCTTTTGTCTTCATGTAACAGAACAGCTTGGGTAGGCTGAGCAGTTCTGATTTCCACTTTGTCTTTGACTTTGTAAACTGATCTTGTAGTCAAAAACAATACATGAGGACTTGGAATCATATTCATAATGTGTTTAGCCTGTTCACAAAGAACAGGTTCAGTTTACAAAGAACAGAACACTTGTAAACTGCCCAAGCTATTCACCAGTGTAGAGCAGCGTAGACAGTTTATGTCCAGCCTGTTCAGCAGACTGAACAGCTTGGGCAAAACTACCTTTGTTGCAACACATACAACATATAGAACAGCTTCAGGCAGATATTGCAAATCATTTTCAGGTTTCAATAAGGCATATAACAGGCCTTAAATTCAACCTTCAAAAGCATCAACAAGTTTGATTAATAATCTCCCCCTCAGATGCAGAACATGTTTGACTGAGGCCTTTTTGTGCCTAACAATCTCCCCCTATTTGCAATAACCAGTCTAAGCTGGCCTTATCGAAAATCACTATATATTTTTACAGTACATTTGTTGAAATTAAATTACAACATCAACATAAAGTAAAAGATCAGTTTATATATACACTGATTTTTTATTACATTAGAACAACACATGTTCTTACAAAAGTACAACTGATGTACTGATGTATATTACAACTAATGCAAAAGAGAAAATTACAACTTATGTAAATAAAGTACAACTAATGTACATCAGATTTTGGACTGTTTTTGTTGGGAGCAGATAATGGTAAGCCTGTCCAACTGATGGACAGCTTCCATTCTTCGCCTACCCAGATGGTAGATGGACTTCACTATAATGGAGGGGGACCTTCAAACATCTTCTCAAGTTGTTTCCTTGTATCCTCAAGTTCTTCAATCTCACTTCTTATGATCATAAACTTGGGATCTTCAAGTTCACCTCTCTCATAACAGCCTCTGAGCTGATCCCAGATAGCTGCTCTCCACCTGCTTGACTGCCTGAATGAAACTGCAAGTCTGAAGGCTACAAGCTGTCTCAGATCCACCTTGTATAGATCTGATGCTCTCTGAAAGCATTTCTTCTGAGTTAAGGGATCCACAAAGAATGCCCCCAGCTCAGGCTCTTCAATGATCTTGCAATCTTCAAACTCAATTCCACTAGGCAGGCTGTGATCAACTCCTTTGATCTCAATAGCATAGTCACCTTGTTCTATCAAGATGAGGAGTTGTTCCATCTCAGTGTCCTTCCTTGTCCTCCTGGCCTTTATTTTTGGTTGTGTCACATAGACCCCTTCACTAACTTCTTTGGAGATCAGGCCAAGATTCTTCACTCTCTCCATCAGCTTCTTGACATATGCCTTGATAGTCTTAGCAGTTTCTGACTTAGACTCGCTCAGGGCAACTGCCAGCTCAATCCATTCCCTGTACCCCATCTGTGCAACATCAATGTAGTCATATGTTTCTAGTTCTGGGCCTGTTGCACCCATTCTGGTTATTTTCAACTTCCACTGACTGCCTTTTCTTGATATGGGAACAGCTTTGACAATTGCTTCCTTTGCTAGCCTTCTATCAGCAACATCTTGAAATTTTCTTCTTGCCAAGTTGTCAAAGTGGAACTGAGCTCTTGCAGAAGGAACTGAAGATTTGGTCACTGAGACCAGAGTACCTTTTTCTTTTTCTGCTTCCTTCTCTTCTGTTGATCCCTTAGCAGCTTCCAACATTTTCTTTTGCACAACCAGAGAGGACATTTTAACTTTCCTTGCCTCTTGAAGTGCAAAAGACTTAGCAGCTTTGGCATATTCTTCTTCTTTCCTTAGAGCTTCCAGGGCTTGAAGTTGTTCTTCTCTAAACTCAAAATATTTGTGCATAGGAAGACCCATTTCTTTGGCCCTGGCTTTGTGAAATTTAATCTCTGCTGCTTTCTGTTGTTGGGGATCAGTTGCTGCTTTTTCTTTTCCTTTAGCTGCTGTAGTGACAGCAGCTTCAGGACTTTCCTCCTCCTCTTCTTCTTCTTCTTCTTCTTCTTCTAGAATCAGATGCCTCCTTTTGCTGCTTGGCCTGCCCTCAGGAATAAAATTTTCCCCCTTAGACTGAGCAGCGATTGGAGATTCAGCCTGAGTAGGCTGAGCAGCGTGGGAGGCACCCTCCATTGTACCTGTTGCAGATGCTCCTGCTGGTTGACCAGTGAGTATTGCAGGCACTGATTTCTCCTTAGGAGAAGAAGTTTTCTCCCCATTAGACTTAGTCTTCGAGGCAGATGACTTCTCCCCCTTTGAAGGAGATGTACCAGCACCTTCAACAGCTGGTCTGCCTGAAGACACGAAGTCATCAGGCTTGCCAGCAGGCCTGGGGCCAACAAGGCTATTCACTAAGATTGCCAAGTTGTCCTTCACCTCTGCAAGCTGGGAAAGACAGGTTTGAAGAGAAGAGGATTGGGTATCACCAAGGGAGGTCAGCTTAACAATGTTTTCCCTATCAGAAGCTGTGAACAGCAAACTTTGAAGCTGTGCACGATGTAGTTCTAGAGAATCTTGCACATCAGCAAGGTTTGATGACACAGAATTGGATAGGGAGCCAATGAGTGTGTTCAAGCTGGCCAGAGTAGCAGGAAGTGTAGAATTGCAAGAAGTTAGGAGAGATGACAACTGTTGAGAAATAGCTGTCATTGAGGACACAGAGTCTTGTTGTAGTGAAAGAATGGAGGAGAGGGAGGTGGATACAGTTTGCAGCTGTGCAGTGAGTGCAAGCAGCTGTGGAGAATTATCAGTTTGTGGAGTGGCAGGGAAGGAATCCTTGAACAAATCAAAGAATCCCTTAAGCTGTTCAGACACAGAGTCTGAAATAAGAGAGGGTAGAGAGGTCATAGTAGTTTCTAAAGAACCAACGTTGTTGGTTAGCAGAGAAAGCTGATCCTTCAAAGGCAGGTCTTTAGTAGATGGAGGTGTATGGGTGGACTGTTTAGATTGGGTTGATGGAGAAGAAGATGATGAGGCTGGTGTATGAGGATGTGATGGAGAGGGAAGAGGAACAGTTGAGAGAAGCTCCATAGCCTGGGCAAAAGTAATGTGGCCCAACTTGGAGGGGTCAAAGGGTCCCTCAGCAGTGGCTGTAGCTGCATCATCAGGAGAAGGGGTTGATGTTGGAGGCCTTTCAGATGCTGCTTGTGTTGCAACACCTTCATGAAGGCCAGTGAGTGTTCCCTCTGCAGTGCCTTGGTGTAAAAGCACCTCATCTTGGGGAGATGGGATATGAATTTCAACATCAGCAGTGGTGAAACCTGCTGATGGAGTTTGCATAGAAGGAGTAGCCTCACCAAAGGGATGGTATGTTCCCTGAGGTTCATCAGCTTGGGTTGTTGGTCCCTCAGCAGCTGTTTGGTGTAGAACAGCTGTATCATAGGGAGCAGAAATTTGAGGCTGAGCTGCTGATTGGTTTATACCAGCAGTGTGGGCACCTCGTGCAGACTCAGGGTGAAAATAAGTTTGAGGAGGGGACAGTGTGGACTCAGTATGGAGTGGAGAGGGCTCCTGTCTTTCAATATTCTCAGCCTGTTGGGAGGCTGGAATAGTTGAGGTGGCTATCTCCGTTTGTACAACTGGCTCTAGTTGGGAGGAACCAGAGCGTCTAGGCTGACTCTGAGTGGACTCAGGTTGGAGTGAAGCAGGCTCCAATTGTGCTGAACCTTCTCCCAAAATAGGAGAGGCAGCAGGGGTGGCTTCTCTTACAACTGAACCCTGTTGAGAGGGAACAGAGGAGCTGGTTGTTTGGGCTGGTTTCTTTTTAGCTAGAGATTTGCATTGGTATTGGATGGATGAAGTGGGTGATTGTGGAGAGGTGATGAGAGGTTCAGGCTGGACAGGTCTAGAGACTGGGTCAGAAACAGGTGGGTTGACCTGCTCCATAGTCTCAAGTGCCATTGAGGCACCAGCCACAGAGACTTCAGGTTCAACGAATGAACCAGGGTAAGGAGCCTGCTCCTCCTCAGCCACAGAGGCTAAGGGGGCAGACTCAGACTGAGCTGTTTTGGCCTTCTTGTGAACAGGCCCAGCTTCAGTGGTTGCCAAGTTCCTTTTAACAAGCTTGGACCAGGCTTTGGATTTTCTCTTGGGAGCAGCTTCTGGATCCACCCTCACAGCAGAGGGTCCTTTCACCAATCCTAACAACTTCCTCATTGGTGTTGACAGAGGAGGCTCATTGGGAAGAACAGCAATGTAGAAAACTCTATTCCCTATTACATGGAAGGCAGCAGTATGAAGTAAGGGCTGAGAGTTGTACAAGTGCTCACCACAAATGTGTCTGAATATGAGACTCAGAAACCTGGGGTATCGAACAGCAGCTGGTCTTGTCTCCTGCTACACCAGGTTCCTCAAGTTCTGGAAGATCCACTTAGCCATGTCCATTGTAGTCCCATCCACCAGCTGTAGGACTATTGGGATTTCATCACGGCTCAGTTGATCAAATGAACCAACTTTGTTGCTGAACCTCATCATCACTGAGGCAAATAGAAAACTGTAGGTAGGAGACAAATCCTTCCTAAACAGCGTAGCAAATTGCCCATTTGTTCATTTTCAGGCTGAGGCATGTCATATGAATCAGCAATGGGCAGATGAAGAACCTCCCTGAGAAGATTAATAGTGATCTAAAAGTGTCTGAGTCCCATTAAGAATAGTCCCTTTGATGACTTTGGTGTTGGGGTTGTAGGCACAAGTGTACCAAAACTCGACACCATTTCCTGGTACAAGACAACAGGAGTGGCAGTCATGGCATAGTTCAATGGATGAACTGTAAAAAACTCCACCATTTGGTCATAACCTTTCCCCACATAGTTTTTGGGGATTGTGAGGTTGACAATATAGTTAGTGGGTTTGAAGGTTAGCATTGTGGTGACTGATGAATGTTTCTGCACATTATCACCAACAAATACTGGTAGAAAAGGGTTGTTTCTGTGAGCCATTTTGAAAGTAGGGAGAGTAGCAGAAGCACAAGACACTTAGTCGATTTTTAGGGTTCTTAGGAGGTTTATGGTAGTACTGAGGAAGACGAAGATGAAACAGTATGAGGTATTTATAGGATTTGAATGTGAGTGGGTATGAGAGAGAAATATTTGGGCGGTTAATTTGAAAAGGTCGTTAACGGAAAACGGAACGGTTGTCCATGTCAGACCACTTGATCCCTTTTTAATCACTAACACACGTAACCCACATCATCTACAGTAATTAAGTTAAATAAAAACAGAAATTAAGTAACTTAATTGTGAATAAAGGTAATTAAAAACTGTTGGTCTAAGCTGTTGGTCAAACCTGTGATGAGCAGGGTCATCACAAGCTGTTCACTCTTCAAGCTGTTCCCTCAACCTGTCCAGCCATGTAGGAACAGGTTGTGTCCAATAGCTGATCAGGTTACAAGACAATGTCTTGTAAATCAATGTGAATGAATGAGCAGAGTGAAGAATGGACCATAAGAGCATGCTGGACGAGTAAACTATTTTTGTTCAGCCTGTTGTATGTTCAAGTTGTTCAAGGATTTTAGAAAAATGGCTAAGTACAAAACATGCATAGCCTGTTCTGTCTAAGATGTTCTGAGAAACTTGAGCAGTGTGAGACATACAAGGTCTTAGACCTTTAAGGACACTTGTCACTTTTGTTTAACATGCCCAGCTTGCTGACAAGGTAATTAAACCTTGTTTCATCAAGAGGTTTGGTGAAAATGTCTGCAAGCTTTTCATTTGTGGAAATAAAACTTACCTCCACATTACCTTTCTAAATGTGATCCCTGATGATGTGATGTCTGACTTCAATATGCTTTGTTCTTGAATGAAATATTGGATTGTTGGAAATGGCTATGGCACTTGTATTATCACACAGAATAGGAATTTTCCTATACACAAGCTCATAGTCTTCAAGCTGATGCTGCATCCACAGAATCTGCCCACAGCAGCTTCCAGCAGCAATGTACTCAGCTTCAGCAGTAGAAGTAGACACTGAGTTCTGCTTCTTGCTACACCAACTTATCAACTTACCACCAGGAAGTTGACACCCACCTGTGGTGCTTTTCCTATCTAGCCTGCAGCCTACAAAATCAGAATCTGAATAACCTGTTAGTTCAAGGCTTGAGTCTTTGGGATACCAAAGACCCAAACCTGGGGTACCCTTCCGGTATCTAAGGATTCTTTTAACAGCAGCTAGATGAGATTCCTTTGGATGAGCTTGGAACCTAGCACTCAAACAGGTGGCAAACATAATATCAGGTCTACTAGCAGTTAAGTATAGCAAGCTCCCAATCATACCTCTGTAAGTTGTTACTGAAACAGCTTTACCAATGGTATCAGCATCCAATTTTACATTGGTTGCCATTGGTGTTTTAATAGGAGAAATTTGATTAAATTTAAACTTTTTCAATAGATCTAAAGTATACTTTCTTTGATTTATAAAAATTCCAGTTGAGGTTTGTTTAACCTGTAATCCTAAAAAGAAAGTAAGTTCTCCCATCATACTCATTTCATATTTGTATTTAATGAGTAATGAAAAATTCTTGCATAACTGCTCATTGGTAGAACCAAATATTATATCATCCACATAAATTTGAACAAGCATAATATCAGATTTCACATTCTTTATGAACAGTGTGGTATCCACTTTACCTCTGGAATACCCATTGCACATAAGGAATTCAGTAAGAGTGTCATACCAGGCGCTAGGGACTTGTTTGAGACCATAGAGCGCTTTGTCCAACTTATAGACAAAACTTGGATGATGTTCATTTTCAAAACCTGGAGGCTGCTTGACATAAACTTCTTCTTGCAGCTTCCCATTCAAAAATGCACTCTTCACATCCATTTGAAATACCTTAATGCTCTTATGAGCAGCGTAGGCTAGATACAAACGAATTGCTTCTAGCCTGGCCACAGGAGCAAATGTCTCATCATAATCAATTCCTTCCTCCTGTCTATAACCCTGAGCAACCAGTCTTGCCTTATTTCTTATGACATGACCTTGCTCATATCCATTTTATTCCTGAAAACCCATTTAGTGCCAATATAGTTTTACCTTTAGGAGCAGGGACCAGCTTCCATACCTTGTTTCTGTCAAACTGATTGAGTTCTTCTTGCATGGCAGTGATCCAATTGGCATCTTTTAGTGCTTCATCCACTTTCTTTGGCTCCATTAGTGAAACAAAACTAGAGAATATACAGAAGTTCCCTAAGCTGTCCCACCTTGTTTGTACCCCTTTGTTGATGTCACCAATTATTTGATCATTGGGGTGACATCTGATCCACTTAGGATCATTTTTCAATGAGGATTCTCCTGAGTTATCAGCAGCTTCAGCAGGTCCTGTTGAACAGCTCTAAAGATTTTCAGACACACTGTTGTCTTGAGCCTGCTCACTTGTTGAACATGACTGACCACTATTGAACATATCAGTAGAGGAACCAGGAAAATCAGCATTGATAGGTTCAGGACATGCAGTTGTAGTTAGGTCAGTACACTTATTCACACAGGGTGTATTGACATAATCATCATCATGCCCATCATGATTAACAGCTTCCACACTGGGTGTAGTGGAAGCTTTTGAGTCCTCTTCACTGTTTGAATGCATTAGATCATCAAAGTTTAAATCTTTTGAAACTGATTCAAGAACAGCTTTGGTGGAAGCATTCTTGGACTCTTCAAAGGTGACATTGATAGATTCATCTATCGCCTTTCTTTTGTTGTTGTACACTCTGTAGGCTTTGGAGATAGCAGAGTAGCCAACAAACACACCTTCATCAGCTTTTGGTTCAAACTTTGCCAGTTGGTCCCTTTGATTCAGAATGAAGCAGGGACAACCAAACACATGGAAGTAGCTGACATTTGGCTTCCTCCCTTTGAGCAGCTCATAGGGAGTCTTGTTAAGGATCTGTTTTGGGTAAAGCAGGCAGTGTTAACAGCTTCAGCCTAAACCAGATGCACACAGCATGGTTTTAGCAGCTTCAATGAGAGTTCTGTTTCTCCTTTCAGCAACTCCATTTTGTTGTGGAGTTCTTATAGCTGAAAAGTTTTGAGTGATTCCTTTCTCTTCACAGAAGTCTTCAAGAGTACTGTTTCTGAATTCAGTACCATGATCACTTCTAAGCTGCTTCACTTGGGCAGAGTTCAGCATTTCCATCTTTTTCACAAATCCAATAATTTCTCTAGCAGCCTCTCCTTTGCTCTTCAAGAAGATAACCCATGTGTACCTGGAGAACTCATCATCCATTACTAGAGTGTATCTTCTTCCTCCTAGACGTGGGACATTAACATGTCCAAACAAGTCCATATGGATTAAGAAGAGAGGAGTATCAATAGAAAAGTAAAGTTTGAATTTAAATGATGATTTCCTCTGCTTGCCTTTCTTACAAGCTGTGCAGAGTTTATCTTTAACAAAGGTCATAGAAGGCAAACCTGTCACCAACTCTTTCTTACAGAGTTTGTTGATGTTCTTGAAGTTCAGGTGTGGCAGCTTTTTGTGCCATAACCAGTTTAAGTCTGCATTTGTTCTTGTGAGAAAATAGGTTTCAGTTGTGGGATCAGCAGATTGCATGTTCACAACATATACACCTTTCTTTCGTTGAGCACACAGCACAACTTTGCCTTCGGGATCCAATATGTAACCCAGGTGCTCATCGAAGTTAACCTTATAGCCAGCATCACACAGTTGACTTATGCTAACAAGGTTATGTTTTAGTCCAACCACATAGGCTACTCTTTTAAACACTACAGCACCAGCTTTAAGAGTTCCATATCCCTCAGTGGATCCCTGTACATTGTCACCAAATGTGACTTTTTCAGGCCTGAGATCACTCAACAGGTCCTTCCAACCTGTCATGTGCCCTGACCAGCCACTGTCCAAGTACCAAACCTGGGATGGTTGTTTTTCCTGCAGAGTGACAAGAAGAATATTCGTCATTTTTAGGGGAACTCATCACAGAGATGAGTTCTCCTACTTCATCAACATTTGTTGATGCACTTGTGATGTCAACACTAATATTCCCTATTTGAATGGTATCAGTTTGGATACCACCCTCATTGACTAAGATGTTTCCAACACTGTTTATGTTAGCAGTGAGGGAACCATCAGAGTCAGCAGGCTTCATGTCCTCAGTTTCAGGACAGTCTTTGGCCAGATGTGTCTTCATTCCACATTTATAGCATTTTCTCCTTTTAGTATTTTTGGAAGAAGACCTTTCAGAAACACATTCTGAGTTATTTCTGTTGATTCCATCAGCAGGTTTAGCAAACTCATTACTTTTTGATGAATCAACAGCTTGAGTGGAAAGTTCAATAGCCACAGCTTTGCCTGTCTCTTCTTTCCTCTTTTTAGGAGGGCAGATGTCAAAGATAGGAAGCTTAAGTGGCTTTTGAACTTCCACAGGTTTAGGAAACTTATTCCTAGATCTCTCAGGCTGAGCAATGGCTTTGCCTTTGCCCTTCCTGAGATGTGATTGATGTTGCCTATCAACATAATCATTATTTCTGGTTTTGAAATACTTATTCTTATTTAAAACCAGTTTACCACTGTGATTAGAAAACTTATTTGAAATCACAGCAGGTTTGCCTTCAACCTGAGACTTACTTTTGTTAAAGGCAGACTGCTTACCTTTTGAAAACTTATTTTCAAAATGTTCAGCATTAAAGGATTAGTATGCCTTTTTACATCAGCTTTAGACCCCAAAGCCTGTTTTGTCAACAGGTTTGGTGTCCACCGCTGCAGTTTGGACATAGTTTCATTTCTTTTGCTTGTGTGAATCAGCATAGCACTTAGCAAGCTTATTTGATGGAAAACTAATTTCATCAGCAGCTTTTGAGCTAGGTTCACATGAGCTGTCAGTGTTTTGAGGCCTGACAAACCTGTTTGTTGAGATTAATTTAACATTCACTTTTTGAATAAAAGTGTTTGGAAACTCACCAAGAGTGGACAACTCTTCTTTTAAATTATTAACCTCAACAATAGAAGCTTCTGTGTCAAGATCCCCTCCAAGATAGGCTTGGATTTGTGCAGGAATCTGCTGACTTATGCATTGGCTGACTTTTTGTGCAGATTGGTACCAAGAGTCAACTATCTTTTGAAGCTTAGCATGTTTTATATCTGTTTCTCTTTTTTCTTCCAGTAAAATAGAATTGATGTGCTTTAATTCATCAAGCTCAGCTTCCAACTTATGGAAACCGTCCAGTTTACTAGATTTTGTTTCAATATCAATTTTAAGCTTAGAGATTTCAGATAATAAAACAGCATGCTTCTCAACAGCAGCTTTCAGATCAACAAGCTGTAAGGTCTACCACTACGAGATCTATCTAGACGCGGAACCGTCAACGAGTGCGGAATCCTCGTTAACGGGTAGACAGAAACAACTCTCACACAGAAACACGGAGACTATCAGAGGCTGAACGAACGACACACGAACGATCCTACGAACTGATTCTCTCCGAAACGGCACTAACACTGATGATAAACTCGAGATCGCCTTTTGCTTAATCACTCACGAATTCTGCAAAAAGTCTAATAATATTTCGAGTCTATCCCTAATTATAGAGGCAAATTCGAGTCTGTCATGGCTAAACTCGAATCTGGCCCAAGGCCCATTCGAGTTTATCCTTAACACTCTCGAATCTGCCTATATTCGAATCTAGGTACATATTCGAATCTGACACAGATTCGAATGTCAAACCTTGTATAATTCGAATCTACTATTTCACATACTCAACTTCGTATTGAAACTTATGTTTTTACCTTCTGATCGATATTATCTTTGAACTTTATGTTTGAACTTCTTGTAATACGTTACATCAAGTTCAAACACACAAACAATAATAAATATCAACCATATATAAACATATATAACAAACACTGGCTAAAACCACAATGTAAGATCACTTAGACTGCTATCGTCACACAGGGTGTACCAACAGACTCCCCCTTGACGATAGCTTCTAATAATTCACACATTTGGTTAAGAACTTTGTTTATTATTTATTCAAACTACTTCCAGCATACAAGCGTTTTTCAACACATACTTTGACTACATTCTCATATTTCCTAGCTTCACTATCCATATGTGCATCACTAGAAATGTTACAAGCATGCAAAATATGAAGATCATCTCTAGAAAGGTTTACCAGATGAAGAGGATCATAGACTCTAAGAATAACATTTTCTTCAAAATCTTCCATCACTGCTTCTCCAGTCTCACTCTCAGCATACCACCAATCCAGATTCTTCAAGACATTCTGTGGCATAGGCTTGAGCGGCACCTTCCTTAGACATCTTACTGGTTTGTAGTGGATCTTCATCCAAGTTCGCCCAGTTAGAGGATCAATACGTGAAGGATCTTCTACTCTTTTTCCAACCCTTGGATTCAGTCGTTCAAACTTTCTTGATCTTCCCTATTTTCTGATGATTCTTGCAATTACGTCTGCGTAGGGATCATTGCCAATATTAATCAGATCTTTCCATGCTAACACTTTGATCTCGATCTTTGGCAGTGAATTGAAAGCTTTCAGAGTTCGCCTCAGGTACTGGAGCCCGTCTTTTCTCTTAATTATAAATAGCTGCAGTTCTCGATCAAAGAACCAGCTTAATATGCTTCCTGATAGCTTTCCAGTCCCTGGCACCCTCATCGTCTTTTTCAGCTCTTATTCTTTCTTCTCAGCTCTGAACCATAACTTTCTTTTCTCTTCATTTGTTAGTTCTCTGGTAGGTTCCTCTATTGATGGCTGAACATTTAACGCAGCGTTCACTACTTCTACGTTAACAATGTCGTTCCCATCTATCACGTATGTATCAGTGATAGGATTTTGCTGTACGACGATCTCATCAACTTCATCGTCCTCATCAGTACATACCTCGTCATCTGATTTCCAGTCAACTATATCTTCTGGCACAAACTCACCCTCTTCTAGCTCTTCCATTTCATCTTCAAAATCGAAACCCAAATCCATCGGATCATCATCAAGATCCATGAGAGCATCTATCATCTCACTAATCTCAAAATCCGTAGGCTTAGATGAACTTGCCTCACCCATTCCAGCTTCTGCTTGACTAGGCTCCCCCTGAGATTGAGCAGTCTGAGCAGCAGAAAAATCTACTGGCTCGTCCTGTCTTTGAGAGCTGGGATCATTGCCTTGGTTATCGTCTTCATCATCATCTCGCGGCCTTTGTACTTCTTGATCTCGCCACGATGTCTCCCCCTGAGCCTGTAAATTTTTCATTAACTGCTCTATTAGGGAGCGCATCGACCTTATCTCAGCTGCCTGATCGCAGACAAACGTCTTTAACTCTACATTCTCTTCCTGAACTTGTTCCACAATATTCTTCAAATCAGCATTCTCTTAATCAATATTTGCATTATGCGTCTGAATTTCACGGATTGCCTTGGTTAGGCTTAAGATTTGGACATTCTGGAAGTCAACACGAGCTTTAAGCTGTCGAAATCGTTGATTGTCGGCATATGATGATGAGGTTGATGGAATTGACTGTATCGGAGTTGGAAGGATTGGCGATGGAATATATGGTTCGTCGCGAGGTGGTGGTGGAGGAATGGTGGTTTGAGGTTCTTGAGGTTGAGGGTTTTGAGGTTGAGAGATTTCTGGTTGTTCAGCGGAGGCTGAAGATGATCCTTGCATGAATCTGTGACACTTGGCCCGTTGCCTTGTCACTAAATGAGCAATCTCTTCTTCTTCAAAATCTGAGTCATCAGACTCTCTTGTTACTCTCCTCCTCGAATCTTCTTCATTAACTACCAACCTTGATCCATATGTTCCTATTTGAACATGAGGTTCAGTAGACACTGACTCTGGAGCTTCAACTTCAATTTCCTCCATTTCCTCTGATTCGGTGGCAGATGATGACTCATCATTACCAGTCTGTTCTGGCACATAATCGTCAACATCTCTTAACACATCTTCTTCTCCCTCTGGAGGCTCAAGTAATTCACCCACCAATGCTGCAGCTATATCTTCATTTGCATGAGGACCTGCCTCCCAAATTTCATTTAGAGTTTGGCACAACTGTTCAGCTTCACTTGGAACATTTGAAGGCCCTGCTTCTTGTACCTCCGGCTGCTGACTTGTAGAAGGCCTTGATGCCTGTGTTTGACTCGTAGTCGCTTTTTGTCTTCGCCTTTGAGGCTGTGCTCGCAGTTGTTGTCTTTGTTGTTGTGGAGGCTGCCTGGCTTGAACTTCAGCTTCCCCTGCCCAGTTGGCAGTATCTGGGGCTTCAAAATTCCTATCCAAGATGGCTCCAAACAACGGACGCTCAATTGGAACAGCCAATCTTCCTCTGTGCGAGGAACAATCAGCAAAGATCCTCTTATCCATTACAGCTACGCTTTGAATCTCATTCGGCAAGAAATGCCTGATAAGCATCATTATGAACCGTGGATACAGCAGGAATTGTTGATTTTCTGGAGCGGTGATTTGATGAACAAATTCGGAGAAAAACATTTCCGAAAAACTGAATGGCCGATTATACACTAACGCGATAATCCCAGACTGGATCTTTGAGACTATATAGTCAAAACCGGCTTTCTTTGCTGCAAAGTAGACCATAAAGACATGAGCCAGAAATCTCCATTGGCCGATTAGCCCGCTCTTCATATAAGAAACCTTCGTCACATCTAGACTATAACTCATTCTCTGAAAGGCCGCTTGCCATATACTCAGAGGAAAGTCGATAGGCCCAGACTCCTCTTCCTGCGAACCCAGCTGCAACACTTGACGCAGCATATCCGCAGAAAACACTAGCGGTTGTCCAGCTATTCGAGTTCTTAGCACTGTCGGGGTGACAGAGTAGTCTACCTGAAGATGATCATAAAATTGACAAACATATGGAATTGCAATTTGAATATTGTGAGATAAAGCAAAAGCTATCCTAGATTCAACAAGAAAATCCATCATTTGACGAAATCCCTGCGCCTCAGGGATATGATGATCATAGGGAATGACAATATTATGCTTCGGCACGAAAGCTCGTACAGCCATATCTGCATAGTAAATAAACTATTAGATTCATTAAAAATCAATAAACTTGTATAAATTCAAATCTGTTTTATTTTGAACTTGTTTAAGTACAAAATCCAACACAATTAAATTTCTACAAGTTTAATAAAATTTAAATTAAATAATGCAAATAAAAGACAAATTCGAACAGACAGATTCGAATACACCCAATTTCGAATTTGATGATAGATTCGAATGTAATGGACTTCTCGAGTTTGTCAGTAAACTCGAGGAAGTTCATTATCAGATTCGAAACCCCGTCGGCCCAAATTTTCATCATAACCCATGATTTTAACCATTTTGAACTTAGAAAATTACATACATTAGTCCAACCAGGTTCTAATCACAGATATATGCAATTAATTTGACTTTTTATTGGTCCAAACTTTGTAATTTTTGGAAAACACGATTTAGACCCTTAAGCCTTCAAAAATCGATGATTTTGCCTAAAATGGTGTATAAAACTACATGAATCTTGTACAATCAAGTTGATTATACCTAGATATAACAGCAGAATCGAACACTTTAGCAATAAACTCGACAAATTGTCGTTTTTGAGGAAATCGGTAGATTCGAGGAATAGATTCGAAATCGCCTAAATAGATTCGAGGATATAGATTCGAAAACAGTAAGGAGTTAATGACTTCACTGTTAACCTATATATACCACCTACCTTCGAATCTAAGGCCAGACTCGAATCTACTGACAGATTCGAAAACCCATTTTCGAGTCTGTCCTAAACTCGAATAACACCAACACTTAGAAAAATTTTGAAAATTTTGAAATAACTTCAACTTTTTCAACCTTTTCAACGGTATTGTGTAACAAGATAAACTATGCCAACTCTTTTACCCTAAGCACATGATTTTTCACGCAGTGTTTATTTTATCCAACTATGAATGCACCCTCAGTAATTTTTGACCCTTTTCCTATGTAAAAATAAAAGTAAAATAAAATAAAATAAAAAACTAAGTAAAAATAAAATTTTAAAATTTTGACCAAAAAATTTAACTTAAACTTAAGCTCTACTTATTAAAATTTACAATCTAAGCTAAATGCTAAACAAAATATTTTTGATGAGTATAGCCTAAGAAAGGTTCAATCTGATAGCGATGTCTGATACTCACTTTCGGTACTTAAACTTTCACACTTAGGAATTTTTGATTCCTTTGATTGTTTGTCGTGAAATACCCATTTAGCCGATTGTTGGTATTTTACCCCTTTAAACATTCTACATTTTGGAGTATCCCTTGGCATTTTTATTTATCATGAAATTATCTTACGTGACTCAGACATAGACATACTTTTATGATCAAGGCACACAGACAAAGATTCTAACTTGTTGGTATTTGCAAACTTTCTTTAAAAGACAAACATCGGACACAGGTCAGTATTTTCATACAACAAAGTGTCTTAGTTTGACTTAAGGTTTATTCATAAAGTTAGCAAGACAGGGGTGACAGGTCTGTACCGACGTACAACAAAGCGACATATCTCGCTAACCCGAATCTAAACAGAGGCAACAGGTCTGTACTTATGTACAACAGAGTTACATGTTTTCGACTCTCAATTTTATATGACTTTTCTATTCTTTCCATTTTCAGATGTATTTGATGTTGCTATACATCCCCAGAAAGTTTGCATGCCTCATTTAGACTCAAAGTTTGTATGTCTTGTACATAAAAATTAAGACCGATTGGTCGTACATCTAAGTTAGTGACACGCTTGACTTTTTCTTGAATATTTTATTTGCCTTGAGACTCCCTATATGTATTATGCCTACCAACACATCAAACTAAACTAAAGTATAACACTTAGAATTTAGTTGCATTATGTGTGAAAGCCTAAACACTTAGAGTTTTTAACGACTGTGCTAATTTTCGTCACTTTGAACCTATGCTTCTAAGACTTAACTCCTTTTCTGATATTCTCTTCTTTTTTTTGTATTTTTATGATTATCTCTCTTTTTGCTTTTGTTTTTCATAAAGAAATAGCAATAAAATAAGATAACCTACTAACTTACTAAAAATAGAAACTTACTAAAAATAGTAACTATCCTAAATTAGCAGACTTACTATAAAAAGAAAGAAATACTACAGCTATAAAAGGAAATAAACTACTACTAAGGCCAAATTACTCTGGGTTGCGCATTCCATTTAGTTGAATTAAATATTCAAACCGTGACTTATCAAATGCTTTGGTAAATAAATCTGCATTATTATCTTCTGTTGCCACTTTTACCAATTTGATTAAGTTCTTTTCAGCACAATCACGAATAAAATGATGCCTAATGTCTATGTGCTTTGTTTTGTTGTGTTTAACTGGATTATTAGTTATAGCAATTGTAGACTGATATCTATCCTAATAGGAGTTTGAGTGTAAGCCAAACCGTAATCCCGCAATTGTTGTTGTATCCACAGAACCTGTGAGCAGCAACTACCAGCAGCAACATACTTGGCCTCGCACGTTGAAACGGCTACCGATGTTTGTTTCTTGCATGGCCAGGATACCAATCTCCCTCCTAGGAACTGACAACCTCCAGTTGTTGATTTGCGCGTCAAGCTGCATCCTCCGTAGTCAGAATCCGTGAACGCCTCCAACTCTAGATCTCCATCCGCGTGATACCAAAGTCCCAGCTTCGGTTTCGACTTGAGGTATCGTAGAATCCGCTTCACAGCTTTCATGTGCATCTCCTTCGGATTAGCTTGAAACCTAGCACAAATACACACAGCAAACATGATGTCAGGTCTTGAAGTAGTTAAATACATAAGTGATCCAATCATGGCCCGATATAAAGTCGGATCCACATCGGTATCACTTTCAGTACCCGGTCCGAGATTGTGATTCTCTTGAATCGGCGTGCTGAAATGGGCAGTCAATTTTGTTCCATACATCCCGAAACGCTCCAATATGTCATAGACATATTTCGTCTGATGGATAAACATCCCTTCCTTCTTCTCGTCAACTTGTAACGCCAAAAAGAAATTTAACTCCCCCATAGCACTCATCTCGAATTTCGACTTCATCACCTTCTCGAAATCTTTGCACATTTGTTCGTCTGATGATCCAAAAATGATATCATCGACGTACACTTGTACCAAGATAAAGTGTTCTCCCTTCCTCTTAATAAACAGAGTACTATCTATCCTACCCCTTTCAAACACATTCTCTAATAAATGGTTGGATAGAGTCTCATACCATGCCCTAGGTGCCTGATGCAATCCATATAGAGCCTTATCTAAGCGATATACTCTATCAGGATATTTTGGATCTGTAAATCCGGGCGGTTGTTCTACATACACCAACTCCTTCACTTTCCCATATAGGAAAGCACTCTTAACATCTAATTGATATACCTTAAAGCCTTTGAAGGAGGCAAAAGCTAGAAACAACCTAATGGCTTCCAGCCTTGCTACTGGTGCAAAAACCTCGTTGTAATCGATTCCCTCCTCTTGGTTGAAACCCTTTACAACTAGCCTAGCCTTGTTGCGCGTGACTATACCCCGATCGTCTGTCTCGCACTTAAAAACCCATTTGGTTCCTATAGCAACTTCCCCTCGAGGTAATGGAACTAACTCCCACACTTCTAGTTTCCTAAATTGCGAAAGTTCTTCCTGCATATATCGCTTCAACCCAGGAGTTATCCTTAAGTGCCATTTGCACATTCTTAGGCTCTACTTGCGATATGAAACAAGAATAGAGACATGTGTGATATGCCTCGGAGTCGTTTATCATCGACAACAACACAGTGTTATTACTTACACTACTCCTAGTCCTCACACCCTCGTTAGGATTTCCTATGATGCTTTCTATAGGATGGTTCTTGCTAATCCTAGAGGTCTCTATCTCATCAACCCTTAGATTATCTCCTAAGTTAGATCCTATTTCACCTAATGGGGGAACAGGCTCAGTCTCTACATTTTCCTCCTCGTGGACATTTTCCTCAGAGTTGGAACTTGATGCTTGAGTCTGACTCTCAGTGGTAGGTGCTTCTGGATCAGCAACTTCTGGAGATCCATCTACAGTCGCAGTAGGCTCGGATGTGGATTCAAACGTAGTCCTCGGAAAGGCATGGCCATCGTCATTCAGATGCAACGTCGCCATGTCCTTTTCGATTGTACCTGCATTATCATCCAAAGGAATGTTAAATGACTCAAATAATTTATCATAGTCAAATATCCATTCCGGACCAGTTTGGGGTTCATGTGTATAACTAGTGACTTCAATGTTATACACAATCTCCACTGTACCATTTGTTTTGTTAAAAACCCGTTTGTTTGGTGAGTTCGGCACATAACCTAGGAAGTATCCTTCGTCAGCCTTTTCACCAAACTTCGGTTGATGTTTTGTTCGCAAAAGAGTGCATGGTACCCCAAACGGTTCGAATCCAATTAAATTAGGTGGCCGTTTATTCAAAATTTCATAACATGTTTTGTTCAAAGATTTGACTGTAAGGACTAGGTTTAAAATATGGCACGCGGTGTTCACTGCCTCCCCCCAAAACATGGTAGGAAGCTTTGAATCCGAAAGCATAGTCCTTGCAGCCTCAATCAATGTCCTATTTTTACGTTCGGCCACCCCATTTTGTTGAGGCTCATATGGTGCACTGAATTGATGCACTATGCCCTTTGATAGGCAATATACACCAATTACAGTGTTTTTGAATTCAGTTCCATTATCACTACGTATTCTTTTAACCCTTGTTCCGTAGGAATTCTCCACTTGGTCCAAGAAACCGATGAGCTTGGAAGCCGTCTCGTCCTTTGTACCTAAAAAGAAAACCCAAGAAAATCGTGAGTAATCGTCAGTGATAACTAAACAAAACCAACTACCTCCTATACTCCTTTTGTTGATCGGACCAAAAAGATCCATATGCAACAAATCGAATGTTGAGGTTATGGAGTTCTGCGTCTTGGACTTGTGTGTCTTCTTATGTTGTTTGCCCTTCTTGCACGGTAGACACTTGTCCTCGAACTGAAAGCTCTTCATAGGCACACCTTGCACCAGTCCATTCTTCGTTATGTAGTTCATCTTCCTTAGTTGCAAGTGAGCCATGCGTCTGTGCCACAGTACCGATTCCGTCTCCGAAGCTTTGGATAATAGACAGATTGGCCCCATCGAAGTCTCCGGCTTGTTCATATCTAGCATGTACAAGTCATTCTTCCTTGGCGCCCGCATAAATACCCATTCTTCAGGAATCTTGAATCCCGGTTTTAGCACTAACACCTCAGTGTCCGTGAACAACACTGAGTTCTTCTTGTCACAGATTTGAGATACACTAATGAGATTGTGAACCAGTTTATCAATGTGATAAACTTGGTCCAACTTAATCGTCCCATTAGTGACCACTCCGGTACCCGTGATGTTTCCTCCTTTGTTACCGGCGAATGATACAAACCCCCGATTCCCACCCTTGAAGTCTGTAAGTAGACCTCTTTCCCCCGTCATGTGCCTGGAGCATCCACTGTCGACGAATCACTTGTTGTTTGGACCTGTGGTAATCTCCTGCACATGAAAGAAAATAGGTTAGTTATCACGGGGAACCCAAGCCATAACTGACTTGGTTATACCATTCTCGTCCACATACTTATACTCTTTCAAATACCCATCTCGCCTTTCAGGTGACTTGGGTCGTTGAGCAGGAGTTTGTTGTGGTGCCGAGTGATTTAAATTCACTCTTTGCCTTTGAGTAGGCATTTGTTGTGGAGCTCTAGAATAATTCCTATTATAATGCATTTCGGACTGTGATCCCTGAGCTCTTACCAGTGCGTACTGTCTAACTGGAGTATGAGACCTAACTGGAGTGTGTGACCTGCTAGGTGTTGTGCTCCTATAGACTTGTTGAGGTGCTGACCTAGATTGATTAACGACACGATTTGGTGAATTTGTCCTAACCACTTCCTTTGGTCCAACCTTTACCGGTGTTTGTTTCACAACTGGTTTTGGTGCGGCCTGCACAGTTTTCTCGGTACTCTGAGAACTACTAGTGCTCGCCACATTGGTTGAGGGCTTAACAGGTGTTGGGTTCACTGTCTTTGGTGTAACATCGGCTTTCCTAAGTGGACAGTGAGAAGCAACATGCCCCTTTTCATGACATCTGAAGCAAGACATCTTATCTATGGACTTTTTGTGTGTTCCCTTAGACTTAGGTGTCTCACTAGTATCTTGGTCCTTTTGTACATCTATAGCGACTGGCTCATCGTCCTGATCAGCCCAATCAATTTTATGTTTTCCTGCAGGTGTTTCACTGGAGGAAGTCACAAATTTGACTTTCTTAACCTTGACAGTTGTGTCAGCCACCTTAGGTGTATTTTCTACTATAGGCTCAGATTTAGGTTCTGGTGTGTCCTCTAAGTCTACTGATTTGTCAGTTTTCTCCTGAGGCTGAGGCACATAGTTTGCATTAAAAGGTGGAGGAATTTCATGAAATCCTAGACCTACGGGCTTTTTAGATTGTCTTTGGGCATCTAAAACTTTCCCTAGGTTTAGGCTTGAATTCCTAAACTTCTCTAGCTTACTGTTTGCCTCTGCTACCTTTACCTTTGTTTCAGCTAGCTCAATGTCTTTTTCTTTAAGGTTTTTGGTCAAGGCCTCTGCATGCTCATACATAAGCTCTATTCTAACACAGTGCTCACTCAGTTTGTCTTTCAGAACTATTACGTCTTGAGCATCAGCCTTAAGTTTTTCTTTAAGATCTTGCTTAATATCGTTCAGGCTAGCGTTTTCAATTCTTAAATTCTCATTTTGAGCAGTTATGGTTTTATGTGATTCTAAGACTAGATTTAACCTATCGTTAGAATTAACACACAACGCACATAATTCACGAAAAAGAGAGTAAGTCAGACTAACCTTTGAGTTATCAGATTCCACGTTGGCCATCTGAGCAGCAAACTCCAGAACTGTCTGATCATTCGTCTTTTCCACCCACATCGGACTGTTTTCCCTTGTGGTCTGCTCTTCTCCTTCACACCCAGTCTCCGTGACTTCAGCCATAAAAGCCCGAGCATTTGATTCTGGATGTGAGCTCCAGTCATAAGTACCATCTAGCTGTCTGTCTGAAGTGACATTGGATAGTAGACCAGCTAGGTTGGCTTGACCGTTAGATGAACTTGGAAGGTATCGTTGTTGAGACTGATTCTGAAACAGTCCCTGATGCTGACTCTACCCTTGGTACGTTTCTACCTTCGGTCTCTGGCATTCTCTGGCGAAGTGTCCCAGACCTTGACAGTTGTAGCACTTTACCTTGGACTTATCAAATCCAATCCCCTTGTTGTTCATTGTCAGATTCCTCCCAGTTCTCTTGATGAATCTCTTAACCCGTTGGGTTACCATGGCCAGTTGCGATTTAAGATCCATTTCCTCAAGATCATCAGGGTCGACCTGATCGTAGTCTTCATCCCAGAGAGCAGGATCGTTTATCTTTCCCTGAACGCAGTTCCCATACGCGGCCACAAATGAAGCAAGCAGATTCAAATGTTCTTCCGCCGATTTTGCGCTCATGGGCATCTTAGAATAGCTCTGAGAAGTCGATGCCTGTTGTACTTGAGGCTGCGGTTCTTCCGATCTTCCTAATCCTAAGAACGCTCTGTTTAGCGTGTCATCAGTCTCTGCTGGTGACTACGTTTCTCCGGTGAAAAACGCTGTAGCAGTCTTCAGATCGGCAGTCGTTGAAGCTTTTGTTGACTTTCCAAAATACATTGCTGGATTCTGGACTTGTTCGTAATCAGTTTCGGCCTTCAGTAGCTCGAAGTGATATGCCCGCAACGTTCCCATGATATCCTCCAGAGATTGGGTATAGTACTTATCCTCATTTAGCTTTATCATTGCCACATACATAGCTCATTTGGCTGGTAAGGCATCAAGAAGCTTGTTGTTCTTGTCGGTGTCCGTATACTCAATCCCGTGACTTTCAAGTTCCGTCAACAGATGATAGAACCGGGCGATGATATCATCCAGCTGTTCATCCTTTAATGCCTTGAAAATCGCAAACTGTTGTTTCAACAGCTCTGTACGCTTTCTACGAACCCTAGGATTACCCTCACACCTCTTCTCTAGAGACTCCCAAAGTTCCTTCGACGTTTTTTGAGTCCTAAATGTGTGTAGTATATCCTGAGGCAACGCCATTCTAATTATCGAGAAAGCTTTGTTTTCGGCTTCATACAATTTCTTATCATCCTCCTTCATCATTTGGTATGATAAGACTTTCTGACGGCCTTCAACTTCAGAAACTGGTGGAATATATCCTTCGTCGATACACACCCACATGCGCATGTCATTAAAACGCACGAAATCGGTAAACCGATCATTCCACCAGTAATAATCTTCGAGTTTCATCAGCTTAGGCAGAGCGTTTGCCTTCCCGACCTCGTGGTCCATTTCCAGGAATTTTTGAAGATTTAACATCTTTTCAAAAGTAATTGAATTTGTACTTAATTAATTTAATTCGAAACTAACTTAGGCTAACTCTTTCGAATCTTGATAGATTCGAATGTAATTTAGATTAAGCCTTTTGGGATTAAATTCGATTAAGTGTTGAAATTTAATTAAACTCGAAATTATGTCAGATTCGAAAAGTCCTCAGATTCGAAGGTCAGTGCAAACTCGAAGACACAGCAGATTCGAAACCTATTCGATTCTAGACCAAACTCGAATTAAACTCGAACGTAAGTAGACTCGAGACCCTATTCGAATGTAGCACAAACTCAAATTAGATTCGAAACCTAAATCCATCGGATCATCATCAAGATCCATGAGAGCATCTATCATCTCACTAATCGCAAAATCCGTAGGCTTAGATGAACTTGCCTCACCCATTCCAGCTTCTGCTTGACTAGGCTCCCCCTGAGATTGAGCAGTCTGAGCAGCAGAAAAATCTACGGGCTCATCCTGTCTTTGAGAGCTGGGATCATTGCCTTGGTTATCGTCTTCATCATCATCTCGCGGCCTTTGTACTTCTTGATCTCGGCACGATGTCTCCCCCTGAGCCTGTAAATTTTTCATTAACTGCTCTATTAGGGAGCGCATCGACCTTATCTCAGCTGCCTGATCGCAGACGGGTAGACGGAAACAACTCTCACACAGAAACACGGAGACTATCAGAGGCTGAACGAACGACACACGAACGATCCTACGAACCGATTCTCTCCGAAACGGCACTAACACTGATGATAAACTCGAGATCGCCTTTTGCTTAATCACTCACGAATTCGGCAAAAAAGTTTATAATATTTCGAGTCTATCCCTAATTATAGAGGCAAATTCGAGTCTGTCATGGCTAAACTCGAATCTGGCCCAAGGCCCATTCGAGTTTATTCTTAACACTCTCGAATCTGCCTATATTCGAATCTAGGTACAATCTGACGCAGATTCGAATGTCAAACCTTGTATAATTCGAATCTACTATTTCACATACTCAACCTAGTATTGAAACTTATGTTTTTACCTTCTTATCGATATTATATTTGAACTTTATGTTTGAACTTCTTGTAATACGTTACATCAAGTTCAAACACACAAACAATAATAAATATCAACCATATATAAACATATATAACAAACACTGGCTAAAACCACAATGTAAGATCACTTAGACTGCTATCGTCACACAGGGTGTACCAACACAAGCATATATGCAAACATTTTAACTTTTTCTTCAGAACTGTAATCCATAAAATTTTGTACCTTATACATCATTGTAGGGTTCCAGTTCTCCAAGCTGCTAAAAGCTTCAGCTTCAGCCAGATCCTGTTTGAAGTTGCTTGTTGATGGGACATCAGTGTTGGCCATCAGACAGTTATTGTCTTCTTCATCAAATGATGAATCAGACTCCTCCCAGTCACTAGTCTCTGCCATAAGTCCCTTTTGCCGGTTAGAAACCACTGAGTTTTCCAACTTTCTCAGCTTAGCCATAGCCATAAGGTACTTACCCCTATAGCCATCATCCATGTTTGTCTTGTGTGGTTTGGATGACTGACCAACAGCTTTTGACACACAGTCAGCTGCTATATGGCCAGTTTTGCCACATTTGAAGCACTCAGCTTCGGTCTTGTCAAATGCTTTCTTTTTGACAGCATTTGAACTTCCCTGCAGCATGTTTCTTCCAAACGTTTTCTTGTTGAACCTTTTGACAAGAATGGATATCATTTGCTCATCATCCAGTTCAGCAATATCTGCATTGTCTTCCTCATCAGACATTTCCTCCTTATCATCAGCCTGTTGATCAGGTTGAGTGAACACATCACTCACTTGATTTACAGGTTGTCTCACACTGGCCACAAAGGCTGCACCCTTCTTAGATATTTCCAAAGCATTTCTTTTCTGTTGCCTTGACTGCTCATCATTCAGTAAGGATCCATATAGATTAACAAGATCCATACTTCTGATGGTACCTGAATTCCTTAAAATTGTAGAAAAATAATTCCATTCTTCAGGCAGGACATCTAAGAACTTGTTTACCAAAGTCAGGCTGTCCTTGGTGATCCCAACAACTTTGAGATCATTTATAAGAGCTAAAACCTGGTATATGTTTCAGTGAGGGTCTCCTTTGGTTTTGCAAAGAAGAGTTCATACTGTCTAACACGATTATTAATCCTGTTGTCAAGTGTGATTGTGGGTCCATCATAGACGGTACAAAAAGTATCCCACATCTCCTGTGCAGTCTTCATCTTCTCAACCTGTTTGAACACATCATCAGGTAGAGAGATGACCAGGTTGTTTCTGGCCTTTACATCAAGAGCCACCAGTCTTTTGTCTTTATCAGACCATTGAGCTTTTGCATTCTCAAATGTTCTGATTTCAGGAGCAGCTCCTTCAACAGCTGGAGTTATAGTTGTAACAGAGGTTGGCACATAGGGACCCTCCATTACAATCTCTGGTAGTTGCACATCCAGATTCTCTAAGTAGAGCATCATTCTGCACTTCAAACCAGAAAAGTTATGATGATTGAACTTTGGAGGTTTTCCCATTGAGCCATTGTCATAGTATGAGGAGCTTGCAGCACTGTTGTCCATGGAAACTTTGGGAGAATGAGACATCTAGAAGGACAAACACTCTAAACTGCTCTGATACCAGTTGTAGGTCCCAAAAGATATCCCAAGTATATAGCCTTAAGCTGTAGAGGGGTGGGTGAATACAACACTTTAAAAACTACACACTATGTTCTCAATGTTTGTATTTATTATCAACATATGTTAATTACAAACGACCTTGAATGCGGAAAGGTTCAAGCTGAGATGACAGATACAACAGCATGTTTAACTAGTCTAAGACTGACTTAAACTAATTACAATGAATACACTCACTAAGAATGACTCACTGTGTTTACAAGACTCTGAGGAACAGCTTGAACAAGAACAGCTTAGACACTGAGCACTCTTTTATTCCAGCAGACTTGCATGCATGAAAGACACACTTTGAATGCACGTTCACTCTTGGTTTCAGCACTTAGCTTTTTGGCTTAATCTTTCAATCCATAGAAGTTTCTTTTTATACTCACTCAGAGGATCTAAGTGAAGCTTCTTCATTGGACGGAATGAAAAAGGTAAAGTCTTGTTGAAAAGACAACATAAACTATTCTGCACATTCTGAAAAGCAGACTTGTCTTCATGTGGGCAGAACTTTTGTCTTTTCACTTTGTCTACTGTTGCATTGCCTTTAACTAAATAAGGAATGTCAACTTTGTGTTTTTCTTCCTTTGTTAAGGCCTATTTTGATATAAGAAAAAGGTCTGTCACCCTTTTTCACTTATCCTTTTGTCTTCATGTAACAGAACAGCTTGGGCAGGCTGAGCAGTTCTGATTTCCACTTTGTCTTCGACTTTGTAAACTGATCTTGTAGTCAAAAACAATACATGAGGACTTGGAAACATATTCCATAAAGTGTTTAGCCTGTTCACCCAGAACAGGTTCTGTTCACAAAGAACAGAACACTTGTAAACTGACCAAGCTGCTCACCAGTGTAGAGCAGCGTAGACAGTTTATGTCCAACGTGTTCAGCAGACTGAACAGCTTGGGCAAAACTGCCTTTGTTGCAACACATGCAACATATAGAACAGGTTCAGGCTGATATTTCAAATCATTTTCAGGTTTCAATAAGGCATATAACAGGCCTTAAATTCAACCTTCAAAAGCATCAACAGGTTTGATTAATAATCTCCCCCTCAGATGCAGAACAGGTTTGACTGAGGCCTTTTTGTGCCTAACAATCTCCCCCTATTTGCAATAACCAGTCTAAGCTGGCCTTATAAAAAATCACTATATATTTTTACAGTACATTTGTTGAAATGAAATTACAACATCAACATAAAGTAAAAGATCAGTTTATATATACCCTAATTTTTTATTACATTAGAACAACACATGTTCTTACAAAAGTACAACTGATGTACTGATGTATATTACAACTAATGCAAAAGAGAAAACTACAACTTATGTAAATAAAGTACAACTAATGTACATTAGATTTTGGACTGTTTTTGTTGGGAGCAGATAATGGTAAGCCTGTCCAACTGATGGACAACTTCCATTCTTCGCCTACCCAGATGGTAGATGGACTTCACTAAAATGGAGGGGGACCTTCAAACATCTTCTCAAGTTGTTCCCTTGTATCCTCAAGTTCTTCAATCTCACTTCTTATGATCATAAACTTGGGATCTTCAAGTTCACCTCTCTCATAACAGCCTCTGAGCTGATCCCTGATAGCTGCTCTCCACCTGCTTGACTGCCTGAATGAAACTGCAAGTCTGAAGGCTACAAGCTGTCTCAGATCCACCTTGTATAGATCTGATGCTCTCTGAAAGCATTTCTTCTGAGTTAAGGGATCCACAAAGAATGCCCCCAGCTCAGGCTCTTCAATGATCTTGCCATCTTCAATTCTTTCCTTAGAGCTTCCAGGGCTTGAAGTTGTTCTTCTCTAAACTCAAAATATTTGTGCATAGGAAGACCCATTTATTTGGCCCTGGCTTTGTGAAATTTAATTTCTGCTGCTTTCTGTTGTTGGGGATCAGTTGCTGCTTTTTCTTTTCCTTTAGCTGCTGTAGTGACAGCAGCTTCAGGACTTTCCTCCTCCTCCTCTTCTTCTTCTTCTAGAATCAGATGCCTCCTTCTGCTGCTTGGCCTGCCCTCAGGAATAAATTCCTCCCCCTTACACTGAGCAGGGATTGGAGATTCAGCCTGAGTAGGCTGAGCAGCGTGGGAGGCACCCTCCATTGTACCTGTTGCAGATGCTCCTGTGGTTGACCAGTGAGTATTTTAGGCACTGATTTCTCCTTAGGAGAAGAAGTTTTCTCCCCCTTAGACTTAGTCTTCGAGGCAGATGACTTCTCCCCCTTTGAAGGAGATGTACCAGCACCTTCAATAGCTGGTCTGCCTGAAGACACGAAGTCATCAGGCTTGCCAGCAGTTTTGGCAGCAGGCCTGGGGCCAACAAGGATATTCACTAAGAATGCCAAGTTGTCCTTCACCTCTGCAAGCTGGGAAACACAGGTTTGAAGAGAAGAGGATTGGGTATCAGCAAGGGAGGTCAGCTTAACAATGTTTTCCCTATCTGAAGTTGTGAACAACAAACTTTGAAGCTATGCAAGATGTAGTTCTAGAGAATCTTGCACATCAGCAAGGTTTGATGACACAGAATTGGATAGAGAGCCAATGAGTGTGTTCAAGCTGGCCAGAGTAGCAGGAAGTGTAGAATTGCAAGAAGTTAGGAAAGATGACAGCTGTTGAGAAATAGCTGTCATTGAGGACACAGAGTCTTATCGTAGTGAAAGAATGGAGGAGAGGGAGGTGGATACAGTTTGCAGCTGTGCAGTGAGTGCAAGCAGATGTGGAGAATTATCAGTTTGTGGAGTGGCAGGGAAGGAATCCTTGAACAAATCAAAGAATCCATTAAGCTGTTCAGTGGGTGTTCCCTCTGCAGTGCCTTGGTGTAAAAGCACCTTATCATGGGGAGATGGGATATGCATTTCAACATCAGCAGTGGTGAAACCTGCTGATGGGGTCTGCATAGAAGGAGCAGCCTAACCAAAGGGATGGTATGTTCCCTGAGTTTCATCAGCTTGGGTTGTTGGTCCCTCAGCACCTGTTTGGTGTAGAACAGCTGTATCATAGGGAGCAGAAATTTGAGGCTGAGCTGCTGATTGGTCTATACCAGCAGTGTGGGCACCTCGTGCAGACTCAGAGTGAAAAGAAGTTTGAGGAGGGGACAGTGTGGACTCAGTATGGAGTGGACAGGGCTCCTATCTTTCAATATTCTCAGCCTGTTGGGAGGGTGGAATAGTTGAGATGGCTATCTCCGTTTGTACAACTGGCTCCTGTTGGGAGGAACCAGAGGGTCTAGGCTGACTCTGGGTGGACTCAGGTTGGAGTGAAGCAGGCTCCAATTGTGCTGAACCTTTTCCCAAAATAGGAGAGGCAGCAGGGTAGGTTGTTTGGACTGGTTTCTTTTTGGCTAGATATTTGCGTTGGAATTGGATGGATGAAGTGGGTGATTGTGGAGAGGTGATGAGAGGTTTAGACTGGACAGGTTTAGAGACTGGGTCAGAAACAGGTGGGTTGACCTGCTCCATAGTCTCAAGTGCCACAGAGGCACCAGCCACAGAGGCTTCAGGTTCAACGAATGAACCAGGGTGAGGAGTCTGCTCCTCCTCAGCCACAGAGGCTAAGGGGGCAGACTCAGACTGAGCTGTTTTGGCCTTCTTGTGAACAGGCCCAGCTTCAGTGGTTGCCAAGGTCCTTTTAACAAGCTTGGACCTGGCATTGGATTTTCTTTTGGGAGCAGCTTCTGGATCCACCCTCACAGCAGAGGGTCCTTTCACCAATCCTAACAAACTCCTCATTGGTGTTGACAGAGGAGGCTCATTGGGAAGAACAGCAGTGTAGAAAACTCTATTCCCTATTACAGGGAAGGCAGCAGTATGAAGTAAAGGCTGAGAGTTGTACAAGTGCTCACCACAAATGTGTCTGAATATGAGACTCAAAAACCTGGGGTATCGAACAGCAGCTGGTCTTGTCTCCTGCTGCACCAGGTTCCTCAAGTTCTGGTAGATCCACTTAGCCATGTCCATTGTAGTCCCATCCACCAGTTGTAGGACTATTGTGATTTCGTCACGGCTCCGTTGATCAAATGAACCAACTTTGCTGCTGAAGCTCATCATCACTGAGGCAAATAGAAAACTGTAGGTAGGAGACAAATCCTTCCTAAACAGCGTAGCTCCAAGTTTGGGTTCTGCTACACCACAGAAGCGTATGAAGAACCTCCCTGAGAAGATCAATAGTGATCTCAATGGTCTGAGTCCCATTGAGAATAGTCCCTTTGATGACTTTGGTGTTGGGGTTGTAGGCACAAGTCTACCAAAACTCGTACACCATCTCCTGGTACAGGACACCAGGAGTAGCAGTCATGGCATAGTTCAACGGATGAACTGTTAAAAACTCCACCATTTGGTCATAACCTTTCCCCACATAGTTTTTGGGGATTGTGAGGTTGGCAATATAGTTAGTGGGTTTGAGGGTTAGCATTGTGGTGACTAATGAATGTTTCTGCACATCATCAGCAACAAATACTGGTAGAAAAGGGTTGTTTCTGTGAGCCATTTTGAAAGTAGGGAGAGTAGCAGAAGCACAATACACTTAGTCGATTTTAGGGTTCTTAGGAGGTTTATGGTAGTAGTGAGGAAGACGAAGATGAAATAGTATGAGGTATTTATAGGATTTGAATGTGAGTGGGTATGAGAGAGAAATATTTGGGCGGTTGATTCGAAAAGGTCGTTAACGGAAAACGGAACAGTTGTCCATGTCAGACCGTTTGTCAGACCACTTGATCCCTTTTTAATCACTAACACACGTAACCCACATTATCCACAGTAATTAAGTTAAATAAAAACTGAAATTAAGTAACTTAATTGTGAAGAAAGGTAATTAAAAACTATTGGTCTAAGCTGTTGGTCAAACCTGTGATGAGCAGGGTCATCACAAGCTGTTCACTCTTCAAGCTGTTCCCTCAACCTGTTCAGCCATGTAGGAACAGGTTGTGTCTAATAGCTGATCAGGTTACAAGACAATGTCTTGTAAATCAGTGTGAAGGAATGAGCAGAATGAAGAATGGACCATCAGAGCAGGCTGGATGAGTAAACTATTTTTGTTCAGCCTGTTGTATGTTCAAGCTGTTCAAGGATTTCAGAAAAATGGCTAAGTACAAAACATGCATAGCCTGTTCTGTCTAAGCTGTTCTGAGAAACTTGAGCAGTGTGAGAAATACAAGGTCTTAGACCTTTAAGGATACTTAGTCACTTTTGTTTAACATGCCCAGCTTGCTGACAAGGTAATTAAACCTGGTTTCATCAAGAGGTTTGGTGAAAATGTCTGCAAGCTATTCATTTGTGGAAATAAAACTTACCTCCACATTACCTTTCTGAATGTGATCCCTGATGAAGTGATGTCTGACTTCAATATGCTTTGTTCTTGAATGAAATACTGGATTGTTGGAAAAGGCTATGGCACTTGTATTATCACACAGAATAGGAATTTTCCTATACACAAGCCCATAGTTTTCAAGCTGATGCTGCATCCACAGAATCTGCCCACAGCAGCTTCCAGCAGCAATGTACTCAGCTTCAGCAATAGAAGTAGACACTGAGTTCTGCTTCTTGCTACACCAACTTATATACTTACCACCAAGAAGTTGACACCCACCTGTGGTGCTTTTCCTATCTAGCCTGCAGCCTGCAAAATCAGAATCTGAATAACCTGTTAGTTCAAGGCTTGAGTCTTTGGGATACCAAAGACCCAAACCTGGTGTACCCTTCAGGTATCTGAAGATTCTTTTAAGAGCAGCTAGACGAGATTCCTTTGGATCAGCTTGGAACCTAGCACTCAAACAGGTGGCAAACATTATATCAGGTCTACTAGCAGTTAAGTATAGCAAGCTCCCAATCATACCTCTGTAAGCTGTTACTGAAACAGCTTTGCCACTGGTATCAGCATCCAATTTTACATTGGTTGCCATTGGGGTTTTAATAGGAGAACTTTGATCAAATTTAAAGTTTTTCAATAGATCTAAAGTATACTTTCTTTGATTTATAAAAATTCCAGTTGGGGTTTGTTTAACCTGTAATCCTAAAAAGAAAGTAAGTTCTCCCATCATACTCATTTCATATTTGGATTTCATGAGTAATGAAAAATTCTTGCATAACTGCTCATTGGTAGAACCAAATATTATATCATCCACATAAAATTGAACAAGCATAATATCAGATTTCACCTTCTTTATGAACAATGTGGTATCCACTTTACCTCTGGAATACCCATTGCTCATAAGGAATTCAGTAAGAGTGTCATACCAGGCGCTAGGGGCTTGTTTGAAACCATAGAGAGCTTTGTCCAACTTATAGACAAAACCTGGATGATGTTCATTTTCAAAACCTGGAGGCTGCTTGACATAAACTTCTTCTTGCAGCTTCCCATTCAAAAATGCACTCTTCACATCCATTTGAAATTCCTTAATCCTCTTATGAGCAGCATAGGCTTGATACAAATGAATTGCTTCTAGCCTGGCCACAGGAGCAAATGTCTCATCATAATCAATTCCTTCCTCCTGTCTATAACCCTGAGCAACCAGTCTTGCCTTATTTGTTATGACATGACCTTGCTCATCCATTTTATTCCTGAAAACCCATTTAGTGCCAATTATAGTTTTACCTTTAGGAGCAGGGACCAGCTTCCATACCTTGTTTCTCTCAAACTGATTGAGTTCTTCTTGCATGGCATTGATCCAATTGGCATCTTTTAGTGCTTCATCCACTTTCTTTGGCTCCATTAGTGAAACAAAACTAGAGAACATACAGAAGTTCCCTAAGCTGTCCCACCTTGTTTGTACCCCTTTGTTGATGTCACAAATTATTTGATCATTGTGGTGACATCTGATCCACTTAGGATCATTTTTCAATGAGGATTCTCCTGAGTTTTCAGCAGCTTCAGCAGGTGCTGTTGAACAGCTCTCAAGATTTTCAGACACACTGTTGTCTTGAGCCTGCTCACTTGTTGAACATGACTGACTACTGTTGAACATATCAGCAGAGGAACCAGAAAAATCAGCATTGATAGGTTCAGGACATGCAGTTGTAATTAGGTCAGTACACTTATTCACACAGGGTGTATTGACATAATCATCATCATGCCCATCATGATTAACAGGTTCCACACTGGGTGTAGTGGAAGCTTTTGAGTCCTCTTCACTGTTTGAATGCATCAGATCATCAAAGTTTAATTCTCCCGAAACTGATTCAGGAACAGCTTTGGTGGAAGCATTCTTGGACTCTTCAAAGGTTAAATTGATTGATTCATCTATCACCTTTCTTTTGTTGTTGTACACTCTTTAGGCTTTGGAGATAGCAGAGTAGCCAACAAACACACCTTCATCAGCTTTTGGTTCAAACTTTGCCAGTTGGTCCCTTTGATTCAGAATGAAGCAGGGACAACCAAACACAAGGAAGTAACTGACATTTGGCTTCCTCCCTTTGAGCAGCTCATAGGGAGTCTTGTTGAACCTTTTCACCACTAAGGATCTGTTTTGGGTAAAGCAGGCAGTGTTAACAGCTTCAGCCCAGAATGATGAAGGTAAACCAGATGCACACAGCATGGTTCTAGCAGCTTCAATGAGAGTTCAGTTTCTCCTTTCACCAACTTCATTTTGTTGTGGAGTTCTTACAGCTGAACAGTTTTGAGTGATTCCTTTCTCTTCACAGAAGTCTTCAAGAGTACTGTTTCTGAATTCAGTACCATGATCACTTCTAAGCTGCTTCACTTGGGCAGAGTTCAGCATTTCCATCTTTTTCACAAATCCAATAATTTCTCTAGCAGCCTCTCCTTTGCTCTTCAAGAAGATAACTCATGTGTACCTGGAGATCTCATCAACCATTACTAGAGTGTATCTTATTCCTCCTAGACTTGGGACATTAACAGGTCCAAACAAGTCCATATGGATTAAGAAGAGAGGAGTATCAATAGAAAAGTTATGTTTGGATTTAAATGATGATTTCCCCTGCTTGTCTTTCTCACAAGCTGTGCAGAGTTTATCTTTAACAAAGGTCATTGAAGGCAAACCTGTCACCAACTCTTTCTTACAGAGTTTGTTGATGTTCTTGAAGTTCAGGTGTGACAGCCGTTTGTGCCATAACCAGTTTAAGTCTGCATTTGTTCTTGTGAGAAAATAGGTTTCAGTTGTGGGATCAGCAGATTGCATGTCCACAACATATACACCTTTCTTTCGTTGAGCACACAGCACAACTTTGCCTTGGGGATCCAATATGTAACCCAGGTGCTCATCAAAGTTAACCTTATAGCCAGCATCACACATTTGACTTATGCTAACAAGGTTATGTTTTAGTCCAACCACATAGGCTACTCTTTTAAACACTGCAGCACCAGCTTTAAGAGTTCCATATCCCTCAGTGGATCCCTGTACATTGTCACCAAATGTGACTTTTGGCCCTTTTTCAGGCCTGAGATCACTCAGCAGGTCCTTACAACCTGTCATGTGCCCTGACCAGCCACTGTCAAAATACCAAACCTGGGATGGTTGTTTTTCCTGCAGAGTGACAAGAAGAATATTAGTCATTTTTAGGGGAACTCATCGCAGAGATGAGTTCTCCTACTTCATCAACATTTGTTGATGGACTTGTGATGTCAACACTAATATTCCCTATTTGAATGGTATCAGTTTGGATACCACTCTCATTGACTAAGATGTTTCCAACACTGTTTATGTTAGCAGTGAGGGAACCATCAGAGTCAGCAGGCCTCATGTCCTCAGTTTCAGGACAGTCTTTGGCCAGATGTGTCTTCATTCCACATTTATAGCATTTTCTCCTTTTAGCATTTTTGGAAGAAGACCTTTCAGAAACACATTCTGAGTTATTTCTGTTGATTCCATCAGCATGTTTAGCAAACTCATTACTTTTTGATGAATCAACAGCTTGAGTGGAAAGTTCAATAGCCACAGCTTTGCCTGTCTCTTCTTTCCTCTTTTTAGGAGGGCAGATGTCAAAGATAGGAAGCTTAATTGGCTTTTGAACTTCCACAGGTTTAGGAAACTTATTCCCAGATCTCTCAGGCTGAGCAATGGCTTTGCCTTTGTCCTTCCTGAGATGTGATTGATGTTGCCTATCAACATAATCATTATTTCTGGTTTTGAAAGACTTATTCTTATTTAAAACCAGTTTACCACTATGATTAGACTACTTATTTGAAATCACAGCAGGTTTGCCTTCAACCTGTGACTTACTCTTGTTAAAGGCAGACTGCTTACCTTTTGAAAACTTATTTTCAAAATGTTCAGCATTAAAAGGATTAGTATGCCTTTTTACATCAGCTTTAGACCCAAGGCCTGTTTTGTCAACATGTTTGGTGTCCACAGCTGCAGTTTGGACATGCTTTCCTTTCTTTTGCTTGTGTGAATCAACAGAGCACTTAGCAAGCTTATTTGATGGAAAACTTATTTCATCAGCAGCTTTTGAGCTAGGTTCACACGAGCTGTCAGTGTTTTGAGGCCTGACAAACCTGTTTGTTGAGATTAATTTACCATTCACTTTTTGAATAAAAGTGTTTGGAAGCTCACCAAGAGTGGACAAGTCTTCTTTTAAATTATTAACGTCAACAATAGAAGCTGTTGTGTCAAGATCCCCTCCAAGATAGGCCTGGATTTGTGCAGGAATCTGCTGACTTATGCAGTGGCTGATTTTTTGTGCAGATTGGCACCAAGAGTCAACTATCTTTTGAAGCTTAGCATGTTTTATACCTGTTTCTCTTTTTTCTTCCAGTAAAATAGAATTGATGTGCTTTAATTCATCAAGCTCAGCTTCCAACTTATGGAAACTGTCCAGTTTACTAGATTTTGTTTCAATATCAGTTTTAAGCTTAGAGATTTCAGATAATAAAACAGCATGCTTCTCAACAGCAGCTTTCAGATCAACAAGCATATATTCAAACATTTTAACTTTTTCTTCAGAACTGTAATCCATAAAATTTTGTACCTAATACATCATTGTAGGGTTCCAGTTCTCCAAGCTGCTAAAAGCTTCAGCTTCAGCCAGATCCTATTTGAAGTTGCTTGTTGATGGGACATCAGTGTTGGCCATCAGACAGTTATTGTCTTCTTCATCAGATGATGAATCAGACTCCTCCCTGTCACAAGTGTCTTCCATAAGTCCCTTTTGCCAGTTAGAAACCACTGAGTTTTCCAACTTTCTCAGCTTAGCCATAGCCATAAGGTACTTAACCCTATAGCCATCATCCCTGTTTGTCTTGTGTGGTTTGGATGACTGACCAACAGCTTTTGACACACAGTCAGCTGCTATATGGCCAGTTTTGCCACATTTGATGCACTCAGATTTTGTCTTGTCAAATGCTTTTTTTTACAGCATTTGAACTTCCCTGCAGCATGTTTCTTCCAAACCTTTTCTTGTTGAACCTTTTGACAAGCATGGCTATCATTTGCTCATCATCAAGTTCAGCAATATCTGCATTGTCTTCCTCATCAGACATTTCCTCCTTATCATCAGCCTGTTGATCAGGTTGAGTGAACACATCACTCACTTGATTTACAGGTTGTCTCACACTGGCCACAAATTCTGCACCCTTCTTAGATATTTCCAAAGCATTTCTTTTCTGTTGCCTTGACTGCTCATCATTCAGTAAGGATCCATATAGATTAAAAAGATCCATACTTCTAATGGTACCTGAATTCCTTAAAATTGTAGAAAAATAATTTCATTCTTCAGGCAGGACATCTAAGAACTTGTTTACCAAAGTCAGGTTGTCCTTGGTGATCCCAACAGCTTTGAGATCATTTACAAGAGCAGTAAACCTGGTGTAGGTTTCAGTGAAAGTCTCCTTTGGTTTTGCAAAGAAGAGTTCATATTCTCTAACAAGATTATTAATCCTGTTGTCAAGTGTGATTGTGGGTCCATCATAGACGGTACACAAAGTATCCCACATCTCCTTTGCAGTCTTCATCTTCTTAACCTGTCTGAACACATCATCAGGTAGAGAGATGACCAGGTTGTTTCTGGCCTTTGCATCAAGAGCCACCAGTCTTTTGTCTTCATCAGACCATTGAGCTTTTGCTTTCTCAAATGTTCTGATTTCAGGAGCAGCTCCTTCAACAGCTGGAGTTATAGTTGTAACAGAGGTTGGCACATAGGGAGCCTCCATTACAATCTCTGGTAGTTGCACATCCAGATTCTCTAAGTAGAGCATCATTCTGCACTTCCAACCAGAAAAGTTCTGATGATTGAACTTTGGAGGTTTGCCCATTGACCCATTGTCATAGTATGAGGAACTTGCAGCACTGTTGTCCATGGAAACTTTGGGAGAATGAGAGATCTAGAATGACACACACTCTAAACTGCTCTGATACCAGTTGTAGGTCCCAAAGGATATCCCAAGTATATAGCCTTAAGCTGTAGAGGGGGGTGAATACAGCACTTTAAAAACTACACACTATTTTCTCAATGTTTGTATGTATTATTAACAAATGTTAATTACAAACAAGCTTGAATGCGGAAAGGTTCAAGCTGAGATGACAGATACTACAGTATGTTTAACTAGTCTAAGACTGACTTAAACTAATTACAATGAATACACTCACTAAGAATGACTCAGTGTGTTTCAAGACTCTGAGGAACAGCTTGAACAAGAACAGCTTAGACACTGAGCACTGTTTTATTCAAGCAGACTTGCATGCATGAAAGACACACTTTGAATGCACGTTCACTCTTGGTTTCAGCACTTAGCTTTTTGGCTTAATCTTTCAATCCTTGGAAGTTTCTTTTATAATCACTCAGAGGATCTAAGTGAAGCTTCTTCATTGGACGGAATGAAAAAGGTAAAGTCTTGTTGAAAAGACAACATAAACTTTTCTGCACATTCTGAAAAACAGACTTGTCTTCATGTGGGCAGAACTTTTGTCTTTTCACTTTGTCTACTGTTGCATTGCCTTTAACTAAATAAGAAATGTCAACTTTGTGTTTTTCTTCCTTTGTTAAGGCCTATTTTGATATAAGAAAAAGGTCTGTCACCCTTTTTCAAATATCCTTTTGTCTTCATGTAACAGAACAGCTTGGGCAGGCTGAGCAGTTCTGATTTCCACTTTGTCTTCGACTTTGTAAACTGATCTTGTAGTCAAAAACAATACATGAGGACTTGGAAACATATTCCATAAAGTGTTTAGCCTGTTCACAAAGCACAGGTTCTGTTCCCAAAGAACAGAACACTTGTAAACTGCCCAAGCTGCTCACCAGTGTAGAGCAGGGTAGACAGTTTATGTCCAGCCTGTTCAGCAGACTAAACAGCTTGGGAAAAACTACCTTTGTTGCAACACATGCAACATATAGAACAGCTTCAGGTTGATATTGCAAATCATTTTCAGGTTTCAATAAGGCATATAACAGGCCTTAAATTTAACCTTCAAAAGCATCAACAGGTTTGATTAATAATCTCCCCCTCAGATTCAGAACAGGTTTGACTGAGGCCTTTTTGTGCCTAACATTATTTAAAGATGTTGTTCCATGCATTTTTATTTTCGTCTTTATTGGAAGACGAGTCGTAGCCGTGTTACATGTTGTGCCTAGCTCATTAGATTAAGAGTTAAGACGGAATGTGAACATGACACGATTCGTGCCCAAAATACGGATTGCGATAGATTTGTGTGACATAACTATATCTATGTGGTTAGGTTACGAAGATAATTAATCGGAATCCTAAGTAATTAATTTATTAGCAACCTTAGGTCGATTATCCATAATTCCACCCAAACCCTAAAGTTGAAGTCGTTGGTGTTCTTACTTCTTTCTTTATGTTTTCTTAAAAAAGCTTAATTGTTTTTCCAAAACTCCGCTCAATCATTTCCTTCTGGTTACTTAGTCTTTATTATTAGATAGTCTTCAGGTCGATGCAGTTGAAACATCGAGAGTAAATAAGGATCATCTGAGACATCATTGGTAATCCAAATGCTGGTGTGAGAACTAGGAGTAGTGTGAATAGTAACACATTGCTGTTATCGATGATCAACGACTCCGAGGCATTTCCCACTTGCCTGTACTCTTGTTTCATCTCACAAGTTGAACCGAAGAATGTACAAATGGCTTTGAATCATAATTCTTGGGTTGAAGAAATGAAAGAGGAACTTTCACTATTCAAAAAGCTATAAGTCTTGGAGTTAGTGACTTTGCCTCGAGGAGAAGTTGCAAAGGGACCAAATGGGTCTTTAAGTGCAAAAGGTATGATCGGGGCATCGTTACACGTAACAAGGCAACGCCATAGTAAAGTGGTTCAACCAAGAAGAAGGGATTGATTATAATGAGGTGTTTGCACCAGTAGCGAGGCTCGAAGCTATTCGATTGTTTCTACCGTTCGCATCCTTCAAAGGCTTCAAAGTTTATCAGGTAGAAGTCAAGGGTGCCTTCTTGTATGGGAAAGTGAAGGAATTGGTGTATGTCGAGCAACCGCCAGGGTTTACGGATCCCAAGTATGCAGACAGAGTATATAAATTGGATAAGGCTTTGTATGGATTACATTAGGCACCCAGGTCGTGTTACGAGACACTGTCTACTCATCTCTTAGACAATGGGTTTGAGAGAGGGTGAATAGATAGTACACTATTCATTAAAAGGAAAGCTGGCGATTTCTTACTGGTACAAGTTTATGTGGACGACATCATCTTTGGTTCGTCAAATGAACAAATGTGCAAGGATTTCGAAAAGGTTATGAAGTCTAAGTTCGAGATGAGTGCGATGGGAGAGTTGAACTTCGTTCTGGGTTTACAAGTTGAACTACGAAAGGAGGGGATGTTCATTCATCAGACGAAATATGTCTATGAAATATTAGAGCGTTTCGAGATGGAAGGAACAAAGCTTACAACACATTCCAGTACTCCAATTCAAGGCAATCAGAATATTGGACGGGGTACCGATAGTGATACTGATGTGGATCCGACAGTATATCGGGCCATGATCGGGTCACTTATGTACTTAACTGCTTCTTGACCTGACAAAATGTTTGCTGTTTGTATTTGTGCCAGGTTTCAAGCTAACCCCAAGGAGATGCACATGAAATTTGTGAAGTGGATTCTGAGATACATGAAGTCGAAACACAAGCTGGAACTTTGGTACCATGCTGATGGAGATCTGGAACTGGAAGCTTACACATACTAACATTATGGAGGGTGCAACTTGAACAGAAAATCAACAACGAGTTGTTGTCGGTTCCTAGGAGGGAGATTGGTGTCCTAGCAATCAAAGAAACAGACTTCGGTAGCCGTATAAACATGCGAGGTCGAGTATGTAGCTGCGAGGAGTTGCTGTTCACAGGTTCTGTGGATTCAACAACAATTTCTGGATTACGGTTTGACTTATGCTCATACTCTCATTAGGATAGACAATCAATCCACGATTGCAATAACCAGTAATCCGGTAAAGCACAATAAGACTAAGCACAAAGATATAAGACATCAATTAATTTGTGACTGTGCCTAGAAAAACCTGATAAAATCGGTAAAAGTTCCAAGGGAAGACAACAATGCGGATTCGTTCACAAAAGCATTTGATAGATCACGCTCTGAGTTGTTAGTCCATCTAAATGGAATGCGTAATGCAGATTAACCCGACCTCAGTATTTTTTTTCTTTTAAATAATTTAAGTTATTAGTCTTTCTTATTAGTTTCTTTACTTAAAAAAGGGAGAAAAAGACAAGAAAAAAAGAGAGAAAACCATAAAAAATGCAAAAAAAAAAAAAAAAAAAAAAAAGAGAAACATGAAAATAAAGAGAGAAGTCTTAGAGTCCAAGGTTCAATGTGACAAAAATTAGAACACTCTACCAACCTCTATGTGTTAATGATTGTATGTCTGTCTTGATCACAGGAGTATGTCGATGTGTGGGACACGTAAGATAATTTATTGATAAATAATAAAAGCCAAAGGAACATTCTAAGTGTTGAGTGTTTAAGTGGACAAAATACCGACAATTGACTTGGTGTGTATGTCACAACAAACAATAAAAAGAATCAAGAAAATTTCAAAGTGCGAAAGTGCAACACCGAGAGTGTGTTGGCAAAGCTATCTGATTGAACCTTCTATGATACTCTCGCAAAAAGATTTAGTTTATGTCCTTATTTTTTAATTTTTTTTGCAAATTTAATCTTTTTTATTTTCTTTTACTTTATTTCATTTTTACTTTATTGTATTTTATTCTATTTTAGCTTCTTTTATTTTATTTTAAATAAATAAGATCGATGTCAGTTGGTAGGATGCATTTTAGTTGTGAAAATAAAAATTGTGTCATAATTTGTTTGCTTAGTGTGAAGGGTTTCGAAATGTTGAAAAAGTTAAGAAAATTGAAAAAGTTACAAAAGTTGAAAAATTTTCAATGTTTTTCAAAATTTGGAATTAAGTTCATGGAACCCTAAGTTCGAACGAACTTAAGCCATCTATGTTCGAGGCACAGTGCATGAACTTAAGCCATCTAAGTTCGAGGCACACTTGGTAGAGTATAAATAGGTCAAAAGCATTTATTGTATTCACCTACTCACAAATTTGTCTCCTCACGAACTTACAAAGGCGTTTACGATCTTAGCAAGGGCGATCTCGAACTTGTCATAATTCATCACTTTGTTTCGTGTTCCACGAAGAAACCACAGTTCCATCTCGAACTTACAAGTGTTTAGTGTCGATTTATCTCACAAACAACTAAGTAAGTAAGATTTTGGACTTTAAATGGTCTAAAATCGTGTATTTTAGGTTTATATAACCGAAAACTAGGTTTTTCAAAATAATAAGTTTAAGGCTGTAAAACTTAAAATAAAACATCAATAAACTCGATCAGAACCTTTTAGGACTAGATTCATTGGTTATTTTAGTCTAAAAAGGATCAACTCACGAGTTTTATTGATCAAAGTGCCGATCTCGAACTTGTTCATCAGGAACAGTGCTTACGAACTTGAGTAGTCTACGAACTTATTTCAAAAATATCTACAAGTTCGTAGGTCTTATTTGATTCACATGAACTAACACCTAAGTTCGTAGGTCTTTAAGTTCGAACAAACTTAATTAAGTTCGTATGGTCTTAAATGTTTTCCAAAAATTTATTTTTTCAAAATTTAACTATTTATTGTGTGTGCAAGAATCGCTGATCGTGCATTTTTCAATAAGCACAATATGGTGGTTAGCATTGACCTCCAAGCGCCAGAAGATGGGCAGTAAATGGAAATTCTTGAATTTTTGACGAGATCAAGGATAGTCTCTGCGTTGACTCACAATCCTACGTTGAGAATTCAATACATTCGTCAATTTTGGAATACATTGCATGTGGATAGCTCCGTACTGCCCCCAGTTCTCAGGGCAACGGTTAATGGACAAGCTATTGCATTCTATGCTGACAATCTGAAGGAAATTTTACATGAGGTATGCTCAGGACTTGGCAAAGGCATCATACGTAAAAAGTGGCTTGATATGTCAATGGAGGTACCTTAAGCATGTGCTGCTTGTATGTTTTGAACTTAAGAAGGCAGGTTTTGACTCAATGACTTCTAAACTCCAGTCTAGGATGATCTCGTTGGTTTATAATAACCCGTTCAGTTTCCAAGGCTTCTTTTTTGGTGAATTTGTGCATCAGATCACCATGCCAAGCTGGGAGAGATTTTTGCTATTCCCAAGATTTGTAATGATGATAATCAGACATTTTCTGCCAAATCTACCACCGTTACATGAAGTGGTAGTTGTCGTTGGCATAAACACATGTATTTTTGTTAATTGCTAGAGTCACAATCAACGCAGGGCAGAAAATGTTATACCGCCGATGACTCCATTGTTTGGAGCTCTAATAGATCCAAATTTCATTGCTCCAGCTGAAGAAGACTGGATAGTTAATGAGCCACAACAACAAGCTGTGACACATCAAGAAGTGGTTACTCCGATTCAGTCACCGCCAAGGTCAGCATCGGCAGTTGTGGCTTCTACAGACGTTAGAGGATATCTTTGCCCAAGGATGTGCAGCTCAGGAGGCCATCACCGAAGAGCTAATTCTTGATATTCTTCATCCGCCTGAGGCTTTAGGAAATATTTTTGAAGATATAGAGAACTATCGGCTTGAGGATTCAAATGTGATAGTTGAGACAGAGTCCGAGACGGAATCCAAAATTACAAGAGATATAATGAAGGCTGCAAATCCTCCAACTTCGTTTGGTCTTCATGGTACTCGACTTGTTGTGCAGCCACAAATAGTTCTACAGCGATCATTCAGTCTCCGTGATGAAGAAGAGGAAGATGAAGAGTTTGTGCCAGATGAAGAGGCGTTGGTTGCAAGGCACCACAGGGCTAAGCGCCAACGTCTATAATAGTCAGGGCCTTCTACATCAACCGCCGCCATTCCATCATCAACCATCACAACCACTCCATCAACATCCACATCATCTGACACCTAAAGCTTTAATCAACTAAAAGCTCAGGTTGATCTCCAAGCAGTCCAAATTCTTCAACTTTCAAGGGCAGTTAGCGAGCTACAACAGCATAACGCTCAGTTAGATCAACGTAATTCAATTTTGATCCGACGGTGGCTGCCCAACAACAACATATTGCCACTCTTCAGGCCCTACTAGAGCAAATATTTGAAAGATCATGCTGCTTAGGGAGAGAGTTGCAGAGGCGATGAGTTGAGGGGAAGCCGTAGACAAGACGAAGGATACGACCCCAGCACGCAAAAAGAAAGTGAGCTAGCAGATCATTCTCAACAGACTGCTCAGCAAGCTAACATTCAGGGGGTGTCTAGATCGTCAGGAGATGATAGGGGAAAAGGCAAGACTCCAGAAGCGACAGAACATATTGAAGAAGATCTGATCGGAGCCTTATTAGATTTGGATGAGGAAGACATCAGATTCAATTTTGAAGAAGATATAGACCAGGATGATCTTGAGGAATGTGAGTTTGTTCCTGAAGATGTACCTGAATGCAATTCTAATGATAAAGTTATCATAGACGAAGATGATGACGTTGATAAAGTAGTTGTACATAAGCAACTTGTCACGGAAGAATGCGTGAATGAAGATCAGAGTCTAATAGACCTGGAGATCCTAATATCTGCTCTAAATGATGAATCGAATACTGAAAGGCCTGACAGGGAACTTACTAAAGAAAAAAAATAAAGGTGGTGGTTCCGAGAAAATGAGAAGAAGAAGGACTTGGCAATAAGGAAGCAGATGAAGATCTCATGTCCAGGGCAGTTATCAGGTGGAATTCATAGCTGGTTCTATGATAGAGAACTGAAGTTCTTCATCCAAAAAAGAAGATACGATCTTCAGTTCTTAAGAAGAAGGCTCAAGGACTTCAACTCATTTCCAAAATGTGAAGTTAAGGCATTAGCCGTGAAGGAGCTTGTGAACATTGGAGACGACCCCTATGCTAAAGTCATTGCAAAGATCATCAGAAGGGAAGGTTGGTCTAGAAAGTTTTAAAGGCTGAATCCGAGGACTGGCAAACAAGTCATGGATGAAACCAGGATAGATCCACTGACTGGTAGGCCGTGGATGAAAATGTACTACAAGCCAGCCAAGTGCCTGAAGAAAGTTCCATTGAAGCCTATGCCACAAGATGTTTTGGGAAACTTGATGTGTTGGTATGTCGACAGTGAGACGGGTGAGGCTGTGATAGAAGATAAAGATTAAAAGGTGATTTTGAGAGTATATGATCCTTTACACCTAGTTAACTTCTCTCAGGACGACCTGCAGAAGCTTCATGATCAATTATATTCTTTGATGAAAATTGGAGGTCAGTAGGAGGTTAAGGTTTGTGTTGAGCAAGGATTGTATGCTGGTAGCAACTTAAATAAGCCTAGATCTGTAGATCAATGAATATCTACTAGAAGATATCATCAAGGGGGAGTCTGTTGGTACACCCGGTGTGACGATAGCAGTTTAGTTTTGTAATAGATAATCATCTGTAATAGATAGGGCTTTATTAATACAAGTGATGGTTGTTTATTGATAATTATGGATTAAATTCATGATTGTGTATGTTGTTTACGTTAGCATGATAAGTTCATGATTGATAGATAAGTTCATAAGGGTATGAACCTATGAGAATAAGTTCATGAGACTGTGAACTTATGGGAATAAGTTCTTAAGGCATAGGCCATGAACTTAGGGCTCATATGGTCGTACGAACTTAGCCCTGGTAAGTTTGTACAAACTTATCTGCATGGGCTTGAACTGGTAAGTTTGTGGGCTTGGGCCATGCACGAACTTAGAGGTTATAACATGAACTTATTTGTGTTATTTCATTAACACTTCAAGATTAACACTCAGAGATTCGTGAGATAATTCAGACGAACTAAGAGAGCGTTTCATAGTGTTTAGTAGCAATACATTGTGTGAGGTCGGTACTCCGTCGGCTAGCATCTTGTTCGACTCCATGTTTCGGTGTGATCGATCCGTAACCCTTAAACGAGGATTCCGCACTCGTTAGACGCTGTTCACACCTTGATAGATCCGTATTGTGTGGACGTTACATCACAAGTTTAGCCGAAGAATGTACAAATGACTCTAAAGGATAATTCTTGAGTTGAAGCAATGCAGGAGGAACTCACAGTTCAAGAAACTGAAAGTCTGGGAGTTAGTGCCTTTGCCTCGAGGAGAAGTTGCAATTGGGACCAAATGGGTCTTTAAGTGTAAAAGGGATGATCGAGGCATCATTACTTGAAATAAGGCAAGACTTGTAGTCAAGCGATTCAATCAAGGAAAAGGAATAGATTATAATGAAGTGTTTGCACTAGTAGCAAGGCTTGAAGCTATTCGACTGTTTCTCACGTTTGCATCCTTCAAAGGCTTCAAAGTATATCAACTAGACGTCAAGAGTGCCTTCTTGTATGGGAAAGTGAAGGAATTGGTGTATGTCGAACAACCGTCAGGGTTTAGTGATCCTAAGTATCCAGACAGGGTATATAAATAGGATAATGCTCTGTATGGGTTACATCAGGAACCTAAGGCATGGTACAAGACACTATCTACACATCTCTTGGAAAACAGGTTCCAGAGATGGCGTATCAATAGTACACTTTTCATTAAAAGGCCAGGCGATGATTTTCTACTACTACAGGTTTATGTGGACAACATTATCTTTGGGTCTTCAAATGAACAGCTGTGCAAGGATTTTGAGAAGGTAATGAAGTCTACGTTTGAGATGAGTGAGATGGTGGAACTGAATTTCTTTCTGCGTTTACAAGTTGAACAATGAAAGGAGAGTATGTTTATTCATCAGACAAAATATGTCTATGAAATATTAGAGCGCTTCGGGATGGAAGGAACAAAACTCACAGCACATTTCACTACTCCAATTCAAGTCAATCACAATCTCAGAGCGGGTAGCGATAGTGATGCTGATGTGGATCCAACATTATATCGGGCCATGATCGGGTCAGTTATGTATTTAACTAATACTAGACCTGGCATTATATTTTCTGTTAGTATTTGTATCAGGTTTCAAGCTAACCCCAAAGGGATGTACATAAAGGCTGTGAAGCGGATACTGAGATACCTGAAGTCAAAACCAAAGTTGGAACTTTGGTATAATGCTGATGGAGATCTGGAAGTGGAAGCTTACACAGACTCGGATTATGAAGGGTGCAGCTTGAATAGAAAGTCAACAACGGGAGGTTGTCAGTTCCTAGGAGGGATACTAGTGTCCTGGCAATGCAAGAAACAGACTTCGATAGCGGTATCAACGTGCGAGGCCGAATATGTAGCTGCGGGTAGTCACTGTTCACAGGTTCTGTGGATCGAACAACAATTGCGGGATTACGGTTAGACTTATACTCATACTCCTATTAGGATAGACAATCAATCCACGATCGCCATAACCAATAATCCGGTAAAGAACTGTAAGACAAAGCATATAGACATTCGCCATAATTTTATTCGTGACTGTGCTGAGAAAAACTTAATTAAACTGGTAAAAGTTCCAACGGAAGACAACTTTGCGGATCTGTTCACAAAAAAGAATTTGATTGATCACGCTTTGAGTTGTTAGTCCAACTTAATGGGATGCGAAATCCAGAGTAACCTGACCTCAGTAGATAATCTTTCATTTAAATTTTTTTGTAAGTTTTAGTTTGCCTTATCTTTTAGTTTGTCTTTTTAATAATTTTACTTAAAAGAAAAAGAGAGAAAAGCAGAAAAAAATTCAAAAAAGGAGAATAATGAAAATAAGGAGAGAGGTCTTAGAGTTATAGGCTCAACATGATGAGATTTAGGAAATTCTAACAAACTCTAAGTGTTAAACTCTCACACAAAATGCGCTATAAAATCTCAGTGATGTACATGATCATGTTTTGATGTGTTGGTAGGCACAAAACATAATGGTTTTCCTTAAAGCTAATAAAATAATCAAGAAATTGTCATATGTGTACTAACTTAGACGTATGACCAATAGATCTTAATTTCTGTGTTAGAGGCTCTCATACAATAATTATGAATGAGGTATGTAAATCAGTCTGGGGGATGTATGGCTTCATCAAAATACATCTTAAATAAAGAGCAAGCATTAAAGGTAAAGAGAGTCAAGACATGTCGCTTTGTTGTACGTAAGTATAGACCTGTCACCATTGTCTTGGCTAAATAAAAGAAGTATGCTCTAACCTAATACAAACTAAGACACTCTGTTGTCTGTAAATACAGAACTGTGTCCAACGTTTTCCTTTTTAAGACGATTTGCATATACCAAAAAGTCATAATGATTGTATGTCTATCTTGATCACAGAAGTATGTCTAAGTGTGGGACACGTAAGGTAATTTCTTGATAAATAAAAAGGCCAAAGGAACATTCTAAGTGTTGCGTGCTTAAGTGGACAAGAATACCGAAAATCGACATGGTGTGTATGTTACAACAAACAATAAATGGATATTAAAATTCCAAACTGTGAAAGTGCAACACCAAAAGTGAGTTGGCAAAGCTATCTGATTGAACCTTCTTTGAATCTCTCACAAAAATAGTTAGTTTGTTTAATTTTATTTTTAAATTCCTGCAATTTAGATTTATTTTTATTTATTTTACTGTATTTTGTTTTACTTTATTTTTAGTTACTTGGTAAATCTTAAATAAACAGGATCGAGGTCAAATTATAGGGTGTATTTAAGTTGGAAAAACAACAGATGCGTGATAATTGTTTGTTGAATGCGAAGTGTTCCGTAATAAGTTGCAAAAGTTGAAAAAGTTGAAAATATTTCAAAGTTTTTCAAAATTTCAACTTAAGTTCGTAGAATCCTATGTCTGTACAAACTTATGAGATTAAGTTAAAACGAACTTAAGTCAATTAAGTTCGTAGCACAGTAGGTGGGGCTATAAATAGTGCAACGTCATTTAATTCATTCGCTTACACATGAACATACTTCCTCACGAACATACTCAGGCGGTCACGAACTTATTCACATCGATTACGAACTTGTCGTGCAATCCACGATTTTGTTCTTGTTACACGAAGATCATATTGTTCCAACTCGAACTTATCAACTATTCACTTTAGGTTTAGTTGTAAACAAGAAAGTAAGTGATATTTGGGAGTTTAAACAGTTTTTATCGTGTATTTTAAGTTTAGATAACCGGAACACATAGGGTTACAAACTCTAAGTCTAAGGCTATAAAACTTAAAATGGAACCTCAATAAACTTGATTAAAACCTTTTAGGACTAGATTCATGGATCAATTAAGTCTAAAAAGTGTTAAATCATGAGTTTTGTTGTTAAACTAGCCGACCACGAACTTGTTCATCAAGAACAAGTTCGTACGAACTTAATGGCTGTAAGTTCGTAGGAACATAACTCAAAATACCTACAAGTTCATACGAATTTATTCAAGTTAAGTTCGTGCGAACTTATATCTAAGTTCGTAGGTTGCTAAGTTCGTACGAACTTATCTAAGTTCGTGCGAACTTATTAGTTTTCCAAAAAATTCAGTTTTTCAAATTTTAACTCTTTATTCCATGTGCAGGAATGGCAAACTGTGCTTTTGTCAACAAGCACAATATGGTGGTTAGTATTGAATTCCAAGCTCCAGAGGCAGGGCAATACATGGAAATTCTAGAATTTTTAACGCGATCTCGCGTTGTCTATGCGTTGACTCACAGTCCGACCCTCTTGATTCAGTACATTCGACAATTCTTGAGTACGCTACACCTGGATACTTTAGTGATGCCTCAAGTTCTTCGAGTGGCAGTTAACAGACAACAGATTATGTTTTTAACTGGAGATCTGAGAACAATTCTTCAACTAGGTACTGAGTCTCAAGAAAATGGACCAATCGACTTTCCAGATCCAGTACGACAAGGTGCTTTTCAGCGTATGAGGTATGTACAGGATTTGGCCAAGCCATCCTATGTTAAAAGCGGGCTGATAAGTCAATGGAGATATTAGATGCATGTGTTGCTAGTGTGTCTAGCCTCTAAGAAGGCGGGTTTTGATGTGATGACATCCGAGTTCCAATCTAGGATGATGTCACTGGTGTATAATAAGCCTTACAGTTTCTCGAGCTTCTTCTTTGCTGAGTTTATACATTAAATTACGGCTCCTAGTCGCGAGCAATAACCTGAAGTGGTTGTCATCGCAGGTATTGACAAAAGTTTTTTCGCGGACTCTCAAAGTCATAGTCGGCGTAGAGCTTCGAATGCTCACCCGTAGATTACTCTGTTGTTCGGATCTCTGCTTGATCCCATTTACGTTGCTATAGACGGGGATTAGCAACAGGGTCCGGAAGCGGCACTAGAAGCAACTGCACCAGCTCAGCAAATGCCGATTCCAGCCTAGGCAACAGTGGTTCCCCCACCAGTAGTTCGAGCAGATCCGAGACAGGAAGCTCTTGAAGATATCATCGCTCACGGGGGAGCAGCTTAGCAAGATATTGCAGAAGAAGTAATTCAGGATCTACTTCAACCCCGTGACGCACCGGGCAATATATTTGAGGACATTTACAATTATCAGCCAGAACAATCTAATGTGGCTGTCGAGACTGATTTAAAGACAGATTCCGATAATGCCAGTGATGTTAGGGAGGCAGCAAATCCTTCAACATCTCTTGGTCGTTATAATTCTAGACTTGTTGGGCCGCCACAGAGTGAACACATATAGTCGTGTCGTCTCCAAGATGAAGCAGATGATGACGAAGCTTATAAGCCTGATGAAGAGGTTTGGTTACAAGGCATCAAATGGCGAAACGACAACGATTACATCAATAAGTGCTCTCCACATCAACCACAGTACCACCACAACCGTTACATCCTCATCCACATCTCCTGACAACCAAAGTCTTCTTCGACTGAATGCTCAATTTGATGTCCAGATAGTCCAAATACTTCAACTAACAAGGGCAGTTCAAGAACTACAACAACATAATGCAAGTTTGGATCAACTAGTGGCTGACCAACAACATAAAATTGCAACCCTTGAGGCCATTTTAGAGAAGCTGTTGAAAGATCATGCAGCACAGGGGGAGAGTTGTAGAGAGGATGAGTTGAGGAAATTTCAGAGGGACGATGAAGGAGACCAACCTAGTGCGAGAAAAGTCAGTGAGCTAGCATATCTTTCTCAACAACAGACTGCTCAGCTTACTGATCCGCAGGGGGAGCCTGAATCCTCAGGAGCTGATAAGTGAAAAGGCATGGCTCCTGAAGCTACAACATTATTGAAGAAGAAATGATTGGAGCCTCGACCGTATTGGAAGAGGAAGAAATAAGATTTGATTTAAGGTCTATTTAGATAAGGATTATCTTCAGGAAGGTGAGTTTATTCTAGAGGATGTAGCTGATTGGATGTCTGATGATGAGATAATGGTAGATGAAGATGATGAGGTGGTTATACAGAAGCAACCTATCACAGAGCTATACGTGAATGAGAATCAGAACATGATAGACCATGACATGCTAAGATCTTCATGTAATGATGAATCAGAATCTGATATGCCTGACCAAGAGCTGACTAAAGAAGAGAAGAGGAAATGGCGGTTAAGAAAAGAAGAGCAGAAGACTGACTTAGCAGTGAAGAAGAAGATAAGGCTACCAAGTCCAGGAAAGTTAATATGTGGGATTCTAAGCTAGTTCATTGATAGAGAACTGCAACCATTAATTCTTAAGAGAAGATATGGGATATAGTACTTAAGAAGAAGGCTTAAGGATTTCAATTCATTACCTAAGTGTAGGGTAAAGGACTTGTCTTGGAAGGAGCTCATAAACCTACGAGTCGACTAGTGTGTTGAAGTTACTATGAAGATTATCAGAAGGGAAGATCGGTCTGGAAGGTTTTAAAGGCTGACACCAAGGGTAGGGAAAAGAGTCATGGACGAAACGAGGATAGATCCTTTGACTGGCAGACCATGGATCAAAATGTTCTACAAACCTGTTAACTTCCTAAAGAAAGTCCCATTAAAGACTATACCATAAGATGTCCTGAGTAACTTGAAGTGGTGGTACGTTGATAATGAAACGGCTGATGCTATAATGGAGGATCAGGATGAGAAAGTAATTTTGAAGGTATATGATCCATTACATCTTGTAAACCTCTCTCAGGGTGATCTTCAAAAACTTCATGAGAAGCCAATTTTCTTTCATGAAGGTTGGAGTTCAAAAGGCAAGAAATTCCAGAGAGTTGTTAAAGTTTGTATTGAACAAGGACTCCATGCAGGGAGCACTGTAAATAACCCTAGTTTTATAGATTAATGAAAATACACTAGAAGCTATCGTCAAGGGGAAGTATGTTGGTACATCCGGTGTGTGGATATCAAGAACAAAGGGGTTATTTTGGTGAGCCATTTGTGAGAGTAGGATGGATGCACTGTGTTTGGACACTTAGTCGTTTAGGGTTTTTCAGATGATTAGGGAAATAGTAGAGAAGAAGTAGAACATGAAACAGTGATTTGGGTATTTACAGGATTTGAATGTCAGTGAGTAGGAGAGAGAAAGGTTTGGGTGGTTGATCTGAATTGTTACTAACAGAAAACGTAACGGTTTGCCACGTCAGCACGTTTGTCAGACCAACTTGACCTTTTTTAACCACTAACACACGTAACGCACATTATCCGCAGGTAATTATAATAAATAAATACTTAATTTAAGTAACTTAAATGTGAAGTAATGTTAAATAAAAGCTGATGTTCTAAGCTGTTGTTTAAACCTGTGATGAAAACTTTTCATCATATACTGATCACTTTATAAGTTGTTCTATGAAACCTGCAGCTATATCAGAACGGGTTTCATTTTGAAACCTGTTAAATAGCTAAACATCTTACAAGGCTATGCCATCAATGACAGAATATAGAGTCAGCAGGCTGTAAGTTTGTACAACAGAACAGGTTTGAGATTAAAACGTATTTTGGCAAACCTGTTACTTGTCCAAGCTATTAAAAATTTGAGAATCTGGCTAAGTACAGAGCAGTTAAAACATGTTCTGTCCAAGCTGTTCTATGAAATTTTAGCAGATTTGAACAAGTGACTTTTGAACATCAATGACTCTTAGTCAGTTTTATTTAACATACCCAGCTTTCTTAGAAAGTGATTAAACCTGTTTTCATCAAGACATTTGGTGAAAATGTCTGCTAACTGTTATTCTCTGCTAACAAAAGTTACCTCCACGTTACCTTTCTGGATGTGATTCCGTATGAAGTGATATCTAACCTCAATATGCTTAGTTCGAGAGTGGAAGACTGGATTGTTGGAAATAGCTATGGCACTTGTATTACCAAATAGAATAGGAATTTTCCAATATACAAGTCCATAATCTTCAAGCTGATGTTGCATCAATAGAATCTGCCCACAGTAGCTTCCAGCAGCAACGTACTCAGCTTTAGCAGTAGAAGTAGAAACAGAATTCTGCTTCTTGCTGCACCAACTTATCAACTTTCCACCAAGGAGTTGACATCCACCTGTTGTGCTCTTTCTGTCTAGCCTACATCCAGCAAAATCAGAATCTGAATAACCTATTAGTTGAAGGCTGGAGCCTTTGAAATACCAAAGACCCAAACCTGGTGTACCCTTTAGGTATTCAAAGATCCTTTTCACAGCAGCTACATGTGATTCCTTCGGGTCAGCTTGAAACCTAGCACATAAACAAGTAGCAAACATAATATCTGTTGTTACACCCGATGTGACGACAGCAGTCTAGTTTTGTAATAGATAGTCATTTGTAAAAGATAGGGCCTTAGTAATACAAGTCATGATTGTTTGTTCATAGTTATGTCGTAAGTTCAGGATTGTGTATTGTGTTCATGATTGCATGTAAAGTTCATGATTGTTAGATAAGTTCATGAGATATGAACTTATGATGATAAGTTCATGAGGTATGAGAATAAGTTCATGACACTTGAGGGCACGAACTTATGGGCCATAATTTCGTACGAACTTAGCCATGATTAGTTCATACGAACTTATCTGCATGGGCTTGAACTTATAATTCGTGGGTTTGGGCCATGCACGAACTTAAGGGTTATATCATGATCTTATCTTTGCAAATTCATTAACTCTTGGAAAACAGCTTTCAAAATTGTGTGTGTGATATACACGGCAAATTCGGAGAGTTTCAGAGCATTCAAATGGAGCAATACATCGTGTGGGGTCGATACTTGTTCGGCTAGCATCGTGTTTGGCTCCGTGTTTCCCGTGATAGATCCGTTAGCGTTAAACGAGGATTCCACACTCTTTTGACGTCGTCACGCCTTAATAGATCCGTAGAGGGTGGACCTTACAAGTGGTATCAGAGCTTTTATTTGATTGTTCTTTGTGTTCTCCACGATTCGTCGAACATTCAAATGTTTCTTGGCGTTTTTACGGATAAATCACAAGTTTCTCGAAGTTTCTACGTTGATTTTAATAGTTTTTCACGTTCATAATCATCTTAGTTCATCTATTCAGTACGATTCATCGTTTTTAGCCTTAAAAACGTTAAATAAATCTGAGTTTTTGAAAAAAATCAAATTTTTGGGACGTTCATGAACTTGAGGCACACGAACTTAGGAGGAAAATTAGGGCATCACGAACTTGACAGACCCGCTCCTCCACGAACTTGCGGCGCACGAACTTGTCAGATTCCTCGAACTTGTTAGATTAGGGTTCTACCAACTTGAGTTGCTAAGTTCGTACAAATTTGTCAGGAACGAGTTTGTCAGACACGAACTAGGGATTCACAAACTTGTGGTCTCACGAACTTAATTTTACACGAATTTAATTTTGTAAAACGAATTTGGTTATAAATTTGTACGAACTTGCCATAAGTCCGTACGAACTGACATAAATTTTATTTTCAAAATATTTAAATTAAGCTTGTGAACCAAAAGTCATCGAGAATGTCTAGCTTGCAAAAATCCATGGAAATGGACCACGAGGTGGGCAAACCAAACTCTCCACCAAAGCTTATGAAGATCGAGGATTATTATTGATGGAAGGATAGGTTTGCGGACTTTGCTCGGTTTAATGATATGCGCATGTGGATCTGTATTGATGAAGGGTATGTTCCCCCTACTCAGGAGCTCGAGGGCAGGATGAAAGTTCTATCCTAATAACAAATGAAAGATGAGGATAAGAAAATTTATGAAGCAGAGAATGGGGCTCTGTCGTCAATCAAAATGGCTTTACAGTTGGATATTCTACATACATTTAAACATCACAGAACTTCTAAAGAACTCTGGGAGGCTTTAGAGAAGAGGTATGAGGGAAATCCAAGGGTGAGGAAGGAGAGAACAGAATTGTTGAAGCAACAGTTTGCGATCTTTAAGGGTCTGAAAAATGAAAACTCGGATGAGATAATCACAAGGTTCTGTCATCTTTTGACCGAGCTGGATAATCACAGAGTTGATTATCAAGAATCTGAAAAGATGTACAAACTTCTAGATGCGTTACCGCCAAAGTGGGAGATGTACACTGCTTTGATAAAGCATGATCAAGATAAGTTGGACACTCTCATTGTTGAAGAGGTTATTTGGACACTGAGGGGCTTATAACTTTAAGATACAAAAGAAGGAAATGGAATACGATCAGGTACAAGATCCTGAGATGTACTTCGGTAAATCTAAGACATCAACTTCTAGTGTATCTATGTCTGGAGCTACAACATTCTAAACCGGAGAAGAAGAAGGTATACTAGTAGAAGCTGAAGAATCAAATGGTAGGCCACTTCTAGGGTTTTCCAAAGCAGATGATCAACCACAAAGCTCTGGGTTTTCATCTCAAGGATACACAAAAATGCCTCTGAGTGCTAAGACAGCAGAGGAGCAGCTAACTTCTAGAATCATTTATAGCAGCATACGGTAACTGTATTCAGGAGAGATCAATGATTTGACTCTATGGGAGGAAGATTATGATCAGGTAGGTCCCGATGATCTATAGCAGATGGACCTACAATAGCAACTGGCCATGGTCACTCAGAGGATGAAGAGGTTCATGAAACGAACTGGAACAAAGCTTAGGGTGAACAATGTAGGTTTTGATAAGTCAAAAGTAAAGAGTTACAACTCTCAGGGGTTGGGACATTACGCAAGAGAATGTCAATGGCCAAAGATGGAAAACTATCAGAATTCGAGTCGTCAGAATTCAACCAGTTCAGGGAATCAAGCTTCAGTGGCTGGGTTACTAACAAATGTTATCTTCTAACAAGAAGTTTGATGGTACTTATGATAATTCTCATCCGGAGACAAACACTAGAGCTTTTATGGCTGAAGTGACTAAAACTGATAGTGGAGCAGAAGAGGAAAACAAGGAGGATACCCAGCAGTCCGACACAACTCCGTTGATACTGGAAAATTCTTAGGAGCTGACTACTCTGGAGTTTGCAGCTTAGATTGGCCAACGTCGAATCGGATCAGAAAAAGGTAACTCTCAACTTTTCTACTTTTCATGATTAATGTGTTTTATAAACTACTTTAAATGATAAAATGAATTTAGTGCTAGAATCACATTCATCTATGACAGCTTAAATTCAGTCTTTAAAATCTAAGAATGCTAGTCTATTAGACATTAAGGAAGATCTTAGGGCTAAAATGAAAGCTAATGGTCAAGATGTAATAGTTCTGAAAGACAAATTGGGTGAACAATGTTTCAGGATGGAACTAATTTATGAGCATGTAGAATCACTGACTATGGAGATCATCCATAAAGATGTAGAATTAGCAGAAGCTAGGGTTAAGGTTGTTGAGGCTAATAGTAAAATTGAGAAGTTTAGGAACTCATCCTTGAATTTAAGCAAAATCTTAGATTCACAGAGACAATCTAAGAAACCAATTGGCCTAGGAAATCAGGATGTGCCTCCAGCTTTCAACAACAACTATGTGCCTATCCCTGAGGATGAGACCATGGAAACGGTCAAATCAGAGGAAGTAAAGGTAACTGGGTTGGATAAGGTGTCAACAACTGCTTCTTAGGTTAAGAAAACGATAAAGTTTGTGCAGTCTAATAGTCTATCAAAACTAGATGAAGCTAAAACTGTTAGTGATAACAAACAAGAGGAGTTGAACAAAGTTGTTGATACAAACCAACAGGACATTAGTGAGACCCCTAAGTCAAAGAGTGCTTATAAGAAATCTATTGACAAGATGTCTTGTTTTAAATGTTATGAAAAAGGTCATGTTGCATCAGGTTGTCCCTATAAGAAACCAGAGTCTACACTAATGATAGGGAAGCAAGAATAACAAACCTTCAAAACAGTGCCTGGTAATGCAGGCACGAGTAGTTCTCAAATTTAGAGAAGAACTCGAATATGACATCACGAGTAGGTAGTAAACAAGCACTGGTGTCTATCAGACAAATTGAAGGACTTAGGAATAATTCACCAAATAGATTCCCTAGTCAATCAAGGTCTGACCCCCAACCTGTCATTAGGAATCATACACCTAAGAGATGTTATACTCTAGTTAGGTCTCATACTCCTAACAGACATCAGACACCTGGTAGAGCCCTAAGTTATAACACTGAAATTCATTATAATTGAAATTAATCTAGGGCTGCACAACAAAAGACAGTCCAAAGGCCAATAGTGGATATTAATCACTCAGCTCCACAACCGGTTCTTTCTCAAAAACCCAACTCACCTGAAAGGAGAGATGGGTATTTGAAAGAGTTCAAGTTTGTGGATGAGAACGGTATTGCCAAGTCAGTCATGGCTTGGGTTCCCTGTGATAACTAATTTGTTTTGTTTCATGTGCAGGTGTTAACTACAGGACTAAACAACAAGTGGTTCGTAGATAGTGGTTGCTCTCGACACATGACTGGGGAGAGAAATCTATTGACAGACTTGAAAAGTGGGTATAAGGGATTTGTCTCATTTGCAATGAATAAAGGAGGCGATATCACAGTGTTAGGAACACTCACTAATGGGAAAATCACACTCGAGCAGGTCTACTATGTAGATAAGCTTGATCACAATCTCATTAGTGTCTCTCAAATCCTTGATAAACAACATTCAGTGCTTTTTACTGAGAAAGAAGCGCTAGTGCAAAAGCCTGGATTTACGATTCCGGAAGAATGTATAATGATGATGGCTCCAAGGAAAAATGATACGTGTATGATGGACATGACCATAGTAGAGTCTTCGATGGGGTGTACCTTTTTGTTGTCCAAAGCTTCAGAGTCAGAATCTTTACTGTGACATAGGCGAATGGCACACTTGCACTTAAGGAAGATGAATTTCATCATTAAAAATGTCCTTGTGCAAGGTGTTCCAATGAAGAGTTTCCAGTATGAAGATAAGTATGTGCCATGCAAGAAAGGGAAATAACATAAGAAGGCACACAAATCGAAGACTCAGAACTCAATCTCCTCCACCTTTCACTTGGGATCTTTTCATTACAATCAACAAAAGGAGTATAGGTGGGAGTTGGTATTGTTTAGTTATCACTAATGATTACTCGCGATTTTCTTGGGTTTTCTTTCTACGTACAAAGGACGAGACAGCAAGCATGCTGATTGGGTTCTTAGACCAAGTTGAGTACTCATATGGGAAAAGGGTAAAACGTATCTGAAGTGATAATGGAACAGAGTTCAAAAATGTATTAATTGGTGTATATTGCCTAACTAAAGGCATAGTGTATCAATTTAGTGCACCATATAAGCCACAACAAAATGGGGTGGCAGAACGGAAAAACAGGACATTGATTGAGGAAGCTTGGACTATGCTTTTGGATTCAAAGCTTCCCACTATGTTTTGGGTGGACGAAGTGAATACCATGCCATGTGCTAAAAAGAGTCCTTACTGTCAAATCTTTGAACAAAACATGTTATGAGATTCTGATTAACGACCACTAAATTAAACTGGCTTTGAACCATTTGAGGTGCCATGTACTCTGTTAAAAACAATACATCAACCTAAGTTTGGTGAAAAGGCAGACGAAGGATACTTCCTAGGGTATATCCCAAATTCACCAAACAAAAGGGTTTTTAATAAAACTACTGGTACAGTAGAAATTGTGTTTAACATTGATGTAACCAGTTATTCACATGAACCCCAAATTGGTCCAGAATGGTTATTTGATTATGACTCTGTGTTTTAATCATTTAACATTCCTTTTAGTGGTGATGCAGGAACTGTGGAAAACCACTTCTCAACCTTAAATCTTAATGACGAGGGTAGGGTCTTTTCAAATTCGAGCATTCCCACGATATCTGAAGAAAATATATCGACAGAAGACGGGTCACCAACAACCGAAGAACTGTTTTCATCTATTGATGTGAATCAGACAAATAGTCCCGCCTCAGAAGAAAGTGATCACGAGGAGGATGTCCCATCAAAAGTCACACCCCCACTAGGCGAAATAGGCTCTAATCTGGGAGACAGTCTTCAGGTTGATGCAGTTGAAACATCGAGGACAAATAAGAATCATCCGATTGAAGACATCATTGAGAATCCAAATGCTGGTGTGAGAACTCGGAGCAGTGTGAATAGTGACACAGTGTTGTTTTCAATGATCAATGACTCTGAGGCATTTCACACTTGTCTGTACTCTTGTTTCATCTCACAAGTTGAGCCAAAGAATGTACAAATGGCTCTAAAGGATAATTCTTGGGTAGAATCAATGCAAGAGGAACTCTCACAGTTCAAAAAGCTAGAAGTCTGGGAGTTAGTGCCTTTGCCTCGTGGAGAAGTTGAAATAGGGACCAAATGGGTCATTAAGTGTAAAAGAGATGATCTAGGGATCGTTACTCATAACAAGGCAAGACACGTAGTAAAGGGGTTCAATCAAGAAGAGGGAATAGATTACAATGAAGTGTTTGCACCAGTAGCAAGGCTTGAAGCAATCCGACTGTTTCTTGCTTTTGCATCTTTCAAAGGATTTAAAGTATATCAACTTGTCGTCAAGAGTGCCTTCTTGTACGGGAATGTGATGGAATTGGTGTATCTCGAGCAACCGCTAGGGTTTACAGATCCCAAGTATCCAGACAGAGTATATAAATTGGATAAGGCTCTGTATAGATTACATCAGGCACCTAGGGCGTGGTATGAGACACTATCTACACATCTCTTGGAAAATGGGTTCGATAGAGAGAGAATAGATAGTACACTATTCATTAAGTGGAAGAATGGATTTTCTACTGGTACAAGTTTACATGGAAGACATTATCTTTGGGTCGTCAAATGAACAAATGTGCAAAGTGTTTGAAAAGGTTATGAAATCCAAGTTTGAGATGGGTGCGATGGGAGAGCTGAACTTCTTTCTGGGTTTACGAGTTGAACAACGAAAGGAGGGGATGTTCATTCATCAGACGAAGTATGTTTATGTAATATTAGAGCGCTTCGGGATGGAAGGAACAAAACTTAAAGCACATTTCAGTACTCCAATTCAAGTCAATCACAATCTCGGATCGGGTACCGATAGTCATGCTGATATGGATCCGACATTATATGGGGCTATGATTGGGTCACTTATGTATTTAACTGCTTCTAGACCTGATATTATGATTGTTGTTCGTATTTGTGCCAGATTTCAAGCTAACCCCAAGGAGATGCACATCAAAGCTATGAAGCGGAACTTGAGATACCTGAAGTCAAAACCAAAGTTGGGACTTTGGTATCATTCTGATGTAGATCTGGAATAGGAGGCTTACACAGACTCGGATTATAGAGGGTGCAGCTTGAATAGAAAGTCAACAACGGGAGGTTGTCAGTTCCTATGAGGGAGACTGGTGTCCTGGCAATGCAAAAAACAGATTTCGGTAGCCGTATCAACATGCGAAGCCGAATATGTAGCTGCAGGGAGTTGCTGTTCACAGGTTCTGTGGATTCAACAACAATTGTGGGATTATGGTTTGACTTATACTAATACTCCCATTAGGATAGACAATCAATCCACGATGTCCATAACCAATAATCCGGTAAAGCACGGTAAGACTAAGCATATAGCCTTTCGTCATCATTTTATTCGTGACTGTGCTGAGAAAAACCTAGGAAAATTGGTAAAAGTTCCAACGGAAGACAACTATGTGGATCTGTTCACAAAATCATTGTTAGATCACGCTTTGAGTTGTTAGTCCAACTAAATGGAATGCAAAATCCAGACTAACCTGACCTCAGTAGATAATCTTTCTTTTAATTTTTTTAGTTTTAGTTTGTCGTATTAATTAATTTACATAAAAAGACAAATAAAAAAAGAGAGAAAAGATGAAACATACAAAAAAAGAGATAAATGAAAAAAAAACAGAAGTCTTAGAGTCCAAGGTTCAACATGACGAGATTTAGCAATGTCTAACAAACATTAAGTGTTAAACATTCACACATAATGCACTATAATATCTCAATGATGTATATGTTCATGTTTTGATGTGTTGGTAGGCACAAAACATAAAGGTCTTCCTAAAAGCTAATAAAACAATCAAGAATTTGTCATATGTGTAACTAACTTAGACGTATGACCAATAGGTCTTAATTTTTGTGTTAGATGCTCACATACAATAATTATGAATGAGGTATGTAAATCAGTCTGGGGGATGTATGGGTTCATCAAAATACATCTTAAATAAAGAGCAAGTGTGAGACGTAAAGAAAGTCAAGACAGGCCACTTTGTTATACGTAAGTACAGATCTGTCACTGCTGTTTTAACTTAATATAGCAAAATATGTCACTTTGTTGTACGTAAGTACAGACCTGTCACCGTTGTCTTTGCTAAATAAAAGAAGTATACTCTACCCTAAGACAAACTAAGACACTCTGTTGTATGTAAATACAGAATTATGTCCGACGTTTGCCTTTTAAAGATGATTTGAAAATACCAAAAACTCATAATGATTGTATGTCTTTCTTGATCATAGAAGCATGTCTAAGTGTGGGACACGTAAGGTGATTTCTTGATAAATAAAAACGCCAAAGGAAAATGCTAAGTGTTGAGTGTTTAAGTGGACAAACATATCGACAATCGACCTTGTATGTATGTTACGACAAACAATAAAGGGATGTTAAAATTCCAAAGTGTGAAAGTGCAACACTTAAAAGTGTGTTAGCAAAGCTATCTGATTGAACCTTCTTTGACTCTCTCACAAAAAGATTTAGTTTGTGTAATTTTATTTTAAAATTCTAGCAAGTTAGTTTTATTATTTAATTATTTTTCTTTTACTTTATTTTATTTCTTTTTAGGTTTCTAGGTAGATAGATTTTAAATAAATAGGATTGAGGTCAGCTACTAGGATGCATTTTATTTGGAAAAACAAAAATTGTGTAATAAGTTGTTTGCTTAATGTGACGTGTTCCGGCATAAGTTGAAAGAGTTGAAAAGGTTGCAAAAGTTGAAAATATTTCAATGTTTTTGAAAATTTTATCTTAAGTTCGTGGAAACCTAAGTCCGTACGAACTTATGAGAATAAGTTCGCACGAACTTAAGTTTGTTCAAACTTCAGTCACTTTAGTTCGTAGCACAGTAGGCGGGCTATAAATAGTACAAAGGCATTTAATTCATTCAGTAACTCACGAATTTATTCCTCACGAACATATACTCGGCGATCACGTACTTAATAGGGCGATTACGAACTTGTCAGTCTTTCATGACTTTGTTTCTGTTACACGAAGATCCTACTGTTCCAACTCGAACTTATCAACTATTCACTTTAGGTTTAACTCTAAACAAGAAAGTAAGTGATATTTGGGAGGTTGATCATTTTTTATCGTGTATATTAAGTTTAGATTACCGAAAACCATAGGGTTACAAACTCTAAATTTAAGGCTATAAAACTTAAAATAGAACCTCAATAAACTCGATTAGAACCTTTTCGGACTAGATTCATGGATCAGTTAAGTCTAAAAAGTGTTAAAAATCAGGAGTTAAATCACACTTAGGTTTTAAATCAGAAGCTGAAATTTAATACATAGCTTGCATATAACTCGATTTAAACTTTTCAGCTTTAAAAGACTACATCCATTAACATCTACAACTTAAATATTTGAACCGGTGTTCATAAAAACCGAGCACAAAACTTCCAAATTCATAGATTTAAATGAGTCTTGCCTCAAACCGTTGGTTGTAGTAGTTATAGTTCCTTTCTATCAACATAAATCCAGATTTTCAGCACTTGAATCCAACGTTTTTGGGTTCTTAATTTGATGAGGATGAGAAATACCGTGAGTTTTTAGAGAGAGGGAGAGAGAGAGAGAGAGAGAGAGAGAGAGAGAGAGAGAGAGAGAGAGAGAGAGATTGGCGGTTTCTTTATAAAGAATATGTGTGAATGATCACCCACATTCACACACACTTATATCAATTGAAATTTGCCTTAATTGCAAAATACCCCCTTCAACTTATAATTTCTCATTATATCCTTTTATTTCTTAATTATTTTCATTTGGTATTGAAATTTAAATATCCGTACTTTGGATTTTATCTTCATCAATCATGATGGTCCTTCATTGTTATTCTTGCTTAAAAAACAACAATGATGATTTTTCGTCATTATTTATCATATTTAAATTCGTGATGTGGAATTTACATAATCAAAATATTGATCCATTAATACATAATTTGGGTTTATTTGTTCATTACATGTAAATCAAATTTGGGATGTTACACTTGATGTTGACACTGATAGGATTTCCAACTAATCATCGTGAAATAACTTTGATAAAGTACCACTATACTTGTTCCGGCTTTGTCACATTAGACAAGTACTAATTTTCACATAGACATGACTTAATAAGTGTCCTAAGTAGTGTATAATCATTAAGCTCTAGACACAGTATGCAATCAAATGAAGTTTGGAGACCGGAGTAGATTTCTTCCTGTTTCAATATCAATTACCTCCAAATGAAAAATCGATAGCATATGAGGTATATCTCTATGAGAAATGAAACAGTAGCATTTTCAGAAGTAACTGAGTAACTAGTGGGGTTTTGTGCTTGCTTCACTGGGTCCATGACGTATTCTTTAATACCAAATATCAACGAATAAGATTCAATAGCATATGTAGGAATCCGAGCTATTTGTAGGGGTGGATAGGATTTTTCTTTTCTTTTAATAATTTCTCTCTCCTCAAGGTCTCAATTATCATTTTCGTCTGAAGGGTCCAACAAATTGAGAAGATAGCTTCACTTGCTTCACAAATCTGGTGACTCCTTTTTTGAGATACCTTTAAGTAAACCCAATCACCTCTTTGAAACTCAATGGCCTTATGATGGCATCGTGATACTTCTTTTGTCAATCTTGCGCCGTTTTCATATACAGCCTGATTACTTCACCGGGAGATCGTGATGAGGCAAAAGGGGGCTTTCTTAAAGCCCTCTGGGTCTTTCACAATCTTTTCGTTGGTTTCTTGTAGTAAAGTTGGTCCAGCAATATGGGTTTCTCCTATTTCTCTCCAACAAGTTGGAGTCTTACACTTCCTTCCATACAGGAATTCAAACGGTGCCATCTTGATTGTAGAACGGTGACTGTTGTTGTAGGAGTACTCAACAAAGGAAGATGATCACCCCAGTTACCTCCAAGATCCATGATACATTCCCTTAACATATCTTCCAAGGTTAAAATTGTCCTTTCACCAAGATCATCTTGTAATGTTGCCTAGAAATTAGATGTAAATCTAATTAAGTGTGTTGTTTGCTGAATTCCTCTTCTGTTTTCCATCCTCTTCTATGAGTCTTTCCAACCAACCAGGTATCACCGATCACCCAGCACCTTCTTGTGTAACCGTAACCTCTTACTGGTCTTGTATAGATCAGCCATAAACCCCCTCCCTAATCTCTTACTGGTCTTGTAAGGATCAACCATAAACCCCCTCCCCTCCTATGGTATCAAATCAATTACCCATCGTTCCCTACCCAAACCCGTGTTCTTATTCTTACTAATGTTCAGGTTCTTATGCTCTGTGGCTGCCTTGTTTAACGGATCCTTCATATTAGAGAACTATTGAACTTTTAGTCTTGAGTTATAGAACTGTCCAGTATAGATTATAGTCTAGATTTTGAATTGCTTATTAGTTTCTGAATTGCTTGTTAGTACATACCAAAAGTGTTCTGTGTGTACATTGTAAGTTGGCAAGGTAACCGCAGTTGAGTCCTTTCGAACTGAGGTAGATTCTAAAAGAAATCCAAATTTCTATATAAGAAGTTCAGATCTGCTATTTTCTTACCCAGATTTTTCTATTAAGCCAAAGCTATGAGTTAAGAACTGTTTTCCTCCTCCGCGTCATCATCCAGTTTCCGCTCCTCATCTGCATCTAAGATAGATCAGTTATATGAAATATCTTATGTTTCAGACGAATCAAAAATACCCCTAACCCAGATTCCATACGTAGACCTTACCATGTGTTTTCCAGACGAACAAATTCTTTCATTAGATGAGTCAAAAAATTGGTTGGACCTTCCACCAATCAAGTGGTTAAAGAATATGTTCAAAATTCAAAGTTTGATTCTTACCAACTCCCAGCCTCTTCAGCAGAACACTTAGTTACGTTATCTCTCCCAACAGATCTCCCACGCCACTTATAGCTCAAGGTTACACAATATCCACTTCAGCGCAATCCGTCTTGCTGTAACATTTCACGGAAGAAAAGGCCTTCCAGCTTTCTCAAGAATAACATTAGTGGATACAAGATTTGTATAGTCCCAACTTGCTTGTATTAGTACTATTCAAACTACCTTGAACGCTAGCACAATCTTTGTCACTTTCTCCCTAAATTTCAATATGTCGTTAAATGACCCCACACTGCTCACAGCCTTCAAAGCTCAGATCCAGATCGGAGGCACCCAACAAGTGAATACATTTCAAGCGACGTTTCTGTTGGGAAATATTCTAAGTAGTTCAAACTGTTAGTTAGACTTCTCAGACTGTTAGTATTTTTTCTATGTAAGTACAAAGTTCATGCTGTTAGTTGAAGAATCTCGAGCTGCTAGTGTAAAAGTTCATGCTGCCAGAGTAATTTCACTCAAGCTGCCCTGCTCAAACTGCTAAGAGATTCAAGCTGCTCAACGGTTTCATAAACAGAAAGTGCTGATATTTAGGAAAAGATATCTACACGAAGATTTCAGCATATCTACTATCAGAGAAGTAACATAGAAGAGGTTTTTCTATTGTATTAGAAGTTTCTGCGTATTCAAGTTTGTAATTGCTTTTTGTTTAAGTTTTCATAAGCCTCTAAGGTTGTAAAACCCTAAGAACAATTTGTGTTCTTCGTCTAATCAAACAGATTAGAGGTGATTGTAATCATTCTGATTCAGCAATACAAGCAGTTTTGATTATTACTTGTGTTTATTTGTTATTGATTCTGAAAGCTTTTATCAAAATAATGAAGTGTTATTCCGCAAACTTCTTAATTAGACTTTGATTTAATACAAGATTATTGGTTTACACTCTGATCAATTCAAATCAGTTAATCTTAGGTAGTTAAGTTTAGAACCTGACAGTTTCCCTACCAAATTGCATACAGGGTGTAGAACCACTCACTACACATTATGGTTCCAGGAAGAGACAACTCAGGAGATGCTTTACTCCTTGAGATAGATTCAAAACGACGCCAACATGTACCTATGTCTCGACGCAATTGTCCAGAGAAGAACTGGTAAAAATTGTACAAAAAAATGGATAACAAATTACGAACAGATCCATCAAGCACCGGTACAAACCACCATGGCTCCTGATTTCATCAGACATGAAAATGGACAAGTGGAAGTCAAGTTTTCACCTTCACAAGCAGCAGAGCCACCATTTGTGTTTCCTACTGTAAATATGGTCTCTCCAGCCTTACCTACATCAGATCACATATGGTGTGATGTATGCAACTACAAAGATTGCTTGGAAGAACATTACAGAGTTTCCATGGATGAAGATATGCCTATGAAAGAAAAACCCTATCAAAGGAAACTAAGGAAAAGATACGAAGGAGACATTTCTGTTGGATTACTTGGAGAACCATCAGGTAAATATGACTACTATGTCATTTATGGAGATTCACCAACCAAACCTCCATCCACCACCAACGCATGTAAGAAACCTCCGCCACCCATTCTCCCTCCATATTACCAAAAGGCTTTGTCCATTATCCACAAAGAGAAGCAAGTTCATCCACCTCCACCAATAGATGGATGCAACATCGTTTTGCCAGGTCCTTCATCTTCTAGACAGGCAGAACAATACAATGCTAAATTTCCCCCGTTAAGTTCTTTTGATCATCCAGAACAAAGAACAAAACATGATTGGAAGGATAAAAACCCGATAACAATTAATTTAGCTGGTGTCACGAATGCAGTCAGTGCTGCAGAAAAGACCTTGAATTGGCAAAGTGAATATGCGGTTGCACAAAACAAGGTTCTTACCCAAATCCTGTCTCAACAAACAAAGATGGCAAAAAAACCAATCTTGTCCTCCAAGATGAAAACTTTGGATGCCTTGATAAGTGAAGTACGAATCAAGATCCAAAACCTTCATAATGAACTTCTCTAAATTGTTCGAAGTTCATCACCAGCAACTTCTCTCTTAAAGAAAGAAGTAGAAATGAAGTCTCTCAAGATTCAGTTACTTGACCTTGAGAAACAACATAAACAAAAGAGATTGGTAACCCTTGCTGATGATCCTTGGAGATTACCATCAACATCTTTTATCAGTACAACATTTGACCCGCAGCCATTCCCGCAACTTTCAGCTCAAAGATCACCATCATTGGCATTATGGGTAACAGAACAGACCCAGATTAAAAACAAGGCAAAAGGAAAAGCACAAGCTGTAGCATTGCCAGACAAGCCAAGTACTTCTTACGAGAAGTCATCTAATGATAAAGCTAAAACATCATCTAAAGACCCACAAGTTCTTGCAATTGGTAACCTAGTTACAACATTCCTCAAGAATCTCTGTGAAGATTCTCCACCAACACCATCCTTTGTCAAGCAAGTCTCTCCCTAACCAGATGAGGATCTTGATCCTTCTGAAGTATTTGAACATTTGTTCATGGTAGGAAACGACAAAGATGAATCTGTTGTCCAAAATGTGTTAGTGACAGTGACTCTGGAGAATCAGAAACATAAGAAACGCCACCCAGGAGACGAATTCCACCAAAGACAGCTACTAAACAACATTTCACATTTGATGATATCCCTCCATCAAAATGGAGAGAAAGAAGTGTGGAAATGCTAACTTGGATGTTTGTAGAACTTTAGTTTTACACCATAGATATGGTTCTTAGACGATTTGCAACAAGACTCCAAGGTAGACTCCGTGATTGGTATATCAGTCTTGGAGAGTATCGCCAGTTATAGATGCAATAGTCTCAATATCCTGAAGAATTCATGAGTATCATCTACTCAGAATTCATTGGCAATCCAGTTGAGCATACTATAAACGCAAGAGAAGAATTCCTCAAAATGAGATGTTGTTCCTTCTTAAAAAAGATCTTGAAAATCACTACAATAGAATGTCTGAAAGATTCTATTGCCTTTCAAGGAATTGATGATGTAAACCTCAACAGGTATTCTTGAATTCATTCGTTGAATCACTTGGAAATGAGGCATACCGATTTCTTGAATCAAGGAATGCCACAGTTGCACAAACATCTCTTTGAGTTATATCGACTCATTCTCAACGCTCTAGCCAAACATTGCAACCAGAAAAAATTCTTGGTAGAGTTTAAGAAAACTGGAAGAAGACTAGGTAAAGCATGTGATGACAAACATCTACAGATTAAGTGCAAAGACCAGTCATCGTGTGATTGTTCTCACACAAAGAAGAAATCACACTCCAAAAGGTTTTTTTTAACTCTTTTGACTCTCACTGGAAAAAGAATTTCAGGCCAAATAAGAAGTGGAAGTTCCTAAGAAGGAAATCCAGACAAGGCAGAAATTCAGATAAATGTTACGTATGTAACAAGAAGGGACATTTCGCCAAAAATTGTCCAAATAAAAGAAGATCAATGGCACTGTTGCAGACTCTCAACAAAATAGAGTCAGTTGACATTTTTGATATTGAGTCAGTCTACTCTCTTGATGATGAACCAAATGACAAAACGTTACGTACATTACGTTATTCCTACAGTTCATCAGATGAAGACTCAGCTACGGATTTAGAATCATCAGAATATTCTGATACAGGATTGTTTATGGTCAGTCGTGCACCTCATGTCTTGCCATTACAACAAAGTCAACCAGTTCTCATTGCCAAAGTTCATCTTCTGACATCAGCATACGCAAAGCCAATACCAGTTTTTGCACTTTTTGACAATGGTTAAGCAGTCTCCATTCTAGATCTAAAGATCTTACCTGCAAGATTTTGTAGACCACATGAGCAAACATTCTTAGCTGCTAATGGAGAGAAGTTTTGATCGAAAAGATCAGTATCCCTGTATACATCCGTCTTCTCCCTAAATGTGTGATCAAACACAAGCTGCTAGGATCAAGATCTCATGGGAAGGATATGCTCATGGAATTTGGTTTGCTTTTAAAGCTACAAAATCTGAAGTGGGCACCTAAAGGATTAAGCTAAAACAGTTTCGTGAACCCATGTAGTACAATTCTCAAACTGCATATGATGCTTACTCCTACTCTTGAATCCTTGAAGCAGCGGATTGTCCAAAACTCATGTGCTTAAACACATACAGAATTCCTAACAAAACATTCCTCACCATTATGGCTTAACGAGTCATTCTTTGTTTCATTACCGTTCAAACAGAATGAGGATGTTAACCCCACAAAGGCAAGCCACCCTGGTATGAATCCAGACCATTATCAGCTAGCAATTGAAGAATACAGTTAACTCGTTGACCAAGGAATTATTGGTCCCACTAACTCCTCATGGGCGTGTGAAGCATTCTACGTAAACAAGCGTAGTGAACAAATCAGAGGAAATCTAAGACTAGTCATCAACTATCAACCTCTCAATCATTTTTTGGCAGATGACAACTTTCCTCTCCCGCAAAAGAAGGCGTTGTTTCAGTCATTGGCTAATGCTAAAATCCTGTCCAAGTTTGATCTTAAGTCCGAATTTTGGCAGTTAGGTATCCGTCCTGAAGATAGACCAAAGACAGCCTTTTGAATCCCTGAACATCATTAACAGTGGAAAGTTATGTCGTTTGTTTTAAAATTTGCACCATCTGCTTTCCAGAAAGCTATGGTAAAGATTTTTAAACCAATTCTATCAAACGTTCTGGATATTGATGATATTTTGTTGTTTTCAAAAGACAACGAGTCACATGTGATCACCACTATCTTGAAGAAATATAATTAACTGTGTTGTTTCATGAATTCCTCTACTATTGTTCATCCTCTTCTATGAGTCTTTCCGACCAACCAGGTATCACCGATCAACCAACACCTTCTTGTGTAACTGTAACCTCTTACTGGTCTTGTGTAAATCAACCATAAACCCCCTCCCTCACCTTTTACTGGTCTTGTATAGATCAGCCATATACCCCTGTCTCGGTCTATAAAAATAGATTTGGGCACTCCGTGTCTTGTGACAATCTCATTCACGTAGATTTGAGCCAGAAGTTCTAGTGAATAGGTTTCTCTGATGGGTATGAAGTGTGCGGATTTGGTTAGGCGGTCAACAATGAACCAGATGGAATCATGATGACGACGAGTCTTGGGTAGCTTGGTAATGAAATCCAAAGTAATATGCTCCCACTTCCATTTTGGAATAGGAAGAGGTTGCATACTACCATAGGGTTGTTGATGCTCGGCTTTGACTAATCTGCAAGTTCTGCACCTCTCTATGTATTGTCCAACATCTCTTTTCAACCCCGTCCACGAGTAATCGGCCTTCAGATCATTATACATTTTTGTGCTTCCAGGGTGAATTGAGAATTTTGATTGATGAGCTTCTACTAGGATATCTTCGCACGTACATCCAAACATAGGAACCCATATTCTTCCATACACACTCTTTAACCCGATTCCATCATCTTCCATTAGCGGTAGCTGAATTCTGACATTTTCATCATTAATATTCTCCTCTTTTAGAGCTTGTAATTGAACAGCCATTAAATTATCAATTATGGTCGAAGTCAACATTGTAGAGGTTAAGGCATAACAATAAGCTTTGCAGTAAGCCTTTCCACTTAGCCCATCAGCAACTACGTTGGCTTTTCTCGGATGGTATAGGATTTCCCAATCGTAATCCTTAATGAGCTCCATAGACATGCATTGCCTCATATTCAAATCCTTCTGACTGAATATATATTTCAAACGTTTATGTTCGGTGTACAGCTGACACTTGGTCCCATATAGATAATGTCATTTCCTCACTACATCAAACGTTTATGTTCGGTGTAGAGCAAATGTCACAGCGGTTAACTCCAAGTCATGCGTAGAATAGTCTTTTTCATGCGGCTTAAGTTGTCTAGAAGCCTATGCTATGACATTTCCTCACTACATCAACACTGCTCCTAATCCTATGCCTGATGCATCAGTATAAACTACCAAGTCTTCGTTTCCTTGAGCATGGCCAACATTGGAGATTCGCTTAAAAGTTTCTTTAAAGTTTCGAAAGCCGCGTGTTGTTCCTCTTTCCAGGTGAAATTTGCTTTCTTACGAGTAAGCTTGGTAAGTGGAACAACTATCTTGGAGAAATCCTTAATGAAGCAGCAATAGTAACCAGCCAATCCCAAGAAACTATGGATTTCTGAGGCATTGTGTGGAGATTCACAGTTCTGGATAGCCTCAATCTTTATTGGATCAACGACAGTACCAACACTCGAAATCATGTGCCCCAAGAATTGGATCTGAATTAAACGTTGAGAAGAAGTAAACAAAAGTTTATAATTGAGCTTAAGAATCAAGGAATAGTTTTGTTTCAAATGTTGAGACATACGTCCCTCAACCAGAATTCACATTTTTAGAATTTGGCATAAAGTCTCTCCTTTCGCTGCAACTCTAGCAAGTCTCTCAGACGTGTTGCATGATCTTCCTTGGTCTTTGAATAGATAAGGATGTCATCAATGAAAACGATGACAGATTTGTCAAGCATTTGACGTCAAACTATATTCATGAGATCCATGAAAGCAGTCGGCGCGTTTGTAAGACCGAATGGAATCACCAGAAACTCGCAGTGTCTGTACCAATTTCTGAAAGCCGTTTTAGGAATACCATCCTTGTGAACTTTAACTTGATGATACCCCGAATAAGAGATAAATCTTCGAGAAATAACTGGCGCCTTGCAATTGGTTGAAGAGATCATCAATCCGGGGCAGTGGATATTTGTTATTAATGGTCACCTTGTTGAGCTCACGATAATCAATGCACATGCATAATGTCGTCTTTTTTCTTGAAGAATAGAATAGGAGGGCCCCAAGGAGAAGAACTTGGGCGTATGAATCCCTTATCAAGCAATTCTTGAAATTGCTTCATCATTTCCTGCATTTTAGTTGGAGCTAAGCGATAAAGAGCTTTTTCTATGGGAGCAGCTCAAGGAATAAGATCGATGCGGAATTCCACCTGAAGGTCGAGTGACAATCCCTAGATATCTTCTGGAAAGACATCAGGAAATTTGGAGACGATGGAAACATTAGAAAGAGATTTGTGTTCAGCCTTTGCGTCAATAGCGTAGGACAAACAAGCAGAAAAACCCTTTGCAACGTGCTTTTAGGCTTTTGCAATAGAAATAAGTCATAGATCACCTTTTTGCCTTTCCCCATAATGACATATATCACGACCCTCTAGGATAGTGATCTTGATCATCCTCTTCTTACATACTATCCGAGCTTCATTATGGACAAGCTAATCCATCCCCATAATTACATCAAACTCCCCAAATTCCATTGGAATCAAGTCTAAGTTAAAGACTACATCTTCTATCAGTAGTGTCCTATATACTTTATCAGCTCTAACTAACATGTTTCTAGCAGTTTCGATATCAAACACAAATTGTAGATTTGACGTAGGGATGTTAAGTTGTTGTGCAAATGAAGTGGAGACAAATGAACGGTTTGCTCAAGAATCAAACAAAATACGTGCAGGAATGGAGTTTACTAAATACATACCAGTGACCACGTCAGGGTTATCCTTTGCTTCTTGAGCAGTAATTTGAAACACCCTGGTTGGAGCCCTCGAGGTTTGTTCCCTCCTAGGGGTAGAAGCTCTAGAAGACCTTGTGGTTAATATTTTGGGTGTTTTCAGATCATGGGGGTATTCTGCATTCTCTTGCAAGATGGCCAATTTGATGGCAGTTGTAGCACGCCTCGGCTTTCCGGCACTACTACAAATTGAAGCTAATGCAACACTTTTGATGCAACACTTTAAAAAATTGTTGCCTTTTTATTTGAGTTCACTCTAAAGCAACACATTGACAATAAGTGTTGCATATAATGATTTAATGCAACACTTTTTTTAAAGTGTTGCCATTTTTACTAAAAAAATGCAACAATTTTCTAAAGTGTTGCAATTTTTAGTCATTTGTTTAAAGTGTTGCATATTTCAAAAAAAAAGTGCAACACATTTTTAGAGTGTTGCATTTATAATGAAAAAAATGCAACACATTTTTAGAGTGCTGCATTTATAATGAATAAATGCAACACATTTTTAAAAACATATAACATTTTTTAAGTGTTGCATTTATAATGAAAAAAATATGACATGTTTTTAAATGTTGACTATACTGTTTCTTTTTATTTTGTAATTTTGATTAAAAAATACACACAAAAGTTCAATGTCTGAATAAAATACAAGATTGATAGTACATGTTTTATTTTTTATTGCAATTAGAAAATTGGTTACAAATTTAATATATATATATATATATATATATATATATATATATATATATATATATATATATATATATATTTGAGAGGTAAACTAATTAAAAAACATATTATGTGTTTATTGTGACTGATTTTAAAGTAGGTAATTTCTTTTAAAAAAATAAAAAACATAATTGTTTTATTAGAGACATTGCAGGTAGGGGTGAGCTCGGTACCGGACCGTACCGAACCGGTACCGATCCCGAAAATACAAAACCGAATTATTAGTTTTGAAAGAACCGAATACCTAACCGTATAATTTTATATGGTGCCGAATCGGTTCCGAATACCGAATTTTAGCTAATTTAAAAACTGAATACCGAACCGAGTGTATCGAACACTGAATTTTAGCTAATTTAAAAACCGAATACCGAACCGAATATATTAATTTGATATCGGTCGGTACCGGTTCGGGTTCAGAAAATGGTACCCGTCGCTCACCCCTAGTTCAAATGCAAACCAAATACCTTCCAAAAGAGAAGTGATATATATTTATTTTTTGTCCAAACATATGAATCGTGTAAGATTTTCTCCTTTTGTACAACGCAAAATTTGGACCGGACTGTTGTTCTCCAAAACATTCAACAAAAATATCAGAGGCTCTCTGCTTCAAGCCTTCAAACCCCTCTTTCTCCCTTCCAGCCGTCCAATCACCGGAACCAGCGACTATGCAAATCTCCGGCGGCGTAGTCACCGACGTAACCGCTGTCTGCTATCCGTCTCCGACTCCTCCTTTGTGTGCTAGGTCCCTCGAGTTGCGACATCTCCATGCCTTTTCTGACTCTAAGTCCCTTCCCTCTCTCGGCTTTATTAAAGTAAGTGTTCTTCGTTCGCATTTTCTTTTTCATATGCGAGACGTTTTTGACTGTTTGAAATTGGTATGAAGTAATGTCAAGTGCCTGTTTGGTACGGTAGTAAATAGTTTCGGAAGTAGGTGTTTGGGAGCCTGAAATTCGATTAACTACATAGGAAACGAGTCCGATCCGAACAAATCTAGGATTAACGGTGCAAGAGGAGATAAGTGGAGCGATCGAGAAGAGCTTAGCGACGGGGGAACACCATATAATTACAGTAGCCCTAGTAGACAGTCCAAGAGGTGCGTACCCTTCTTGCTTCAATTACTTGTTCTTCCAAATTGTAGCAGCGGTATTGTGTTTAGGGTTGTGATTTTCTTTTAAATTTAAATGAAGATCTCTTGTTGAGCTACTTAATTGGACATTCTTGAGCTTGTCTTGAAAGAGTTAGAAAATATATGATATTATTAAGTTAGTGAATTGCTTTGTCTTTATATTTTAAATGCTGATTGACTTTATTCATCAGCAGACTTGTCTTTTTTCGTAACACGATTGTGAAAATAGAAAAAAAGAGAGTCGAAAGCTTAAGCGGACTTGTATAAATTGTAGAAATGTAAATACAAAGAAACCATCCTGAAATCGCCCATTTTGTTAAGTGCATTGCAAAGTAATTCCGTTTATTGCAAAAATTTGGAAAACAAAACACTAAAGAATCGACAGTTTTGGATAAGGTTTAGAAATGTCAATGCAAAAGAAGTCATTGTACTTGGTATTTTAAATCCAACATCAGTCATTGTGTTTTTTTAAAAGTTGTGGTAAGAACGCTAGTTCATTTGACATATAGTTTCTTTTTTGGAAGCTACATCTAATGGCACTAGCTTAAACCAATTCAATTGATGATAAAACATTGAATGTAGAATACTATGGGTATTGCTGCTCGGCTGCTCCATAGTTTTCATAATTTGACTACTGTGGTATTCTGGTGATTTTGTTTGTTGATGAAATTCATTTAAACAAGCATCCAATCAATGGTTTTGCAGATATGCAACAGCAACATCTAGCCCAAGTTGTCAGATCACCAGTATAAAGCCAAAACCAATTTCAAATGCTAGATGGAGGAGAGTTGTTTTTAAAATTAGTGGTGCTACTCTGGCTGGAACTGGTTCTAACAGTGTTGATCCGAAGGTACGTTTAACTCCATAAAACTGGTATGAACGGTTATCATGGGTTGGTTTACATACCAAAAATCTTTTTGGGGTACAATCTTATCTAAACAAATTTTAGACATTTTTTAACATCTTATTAAACAGACGGTAAAAAGTGTTTAGACGTCTAAACTCTTAAAAAAACAAACGGAGCCTTAGGTTCTTGTGTTGTTTCTGTGCTTAAAAGATTTACAGATGTGTCTTAGATGGCTATTAAAGGTACAACAACTGTTTGAGTGATTATTTATATTTAAGATCCAAAAACATGTTGCTGTCCACCAGTTCACAGCTCACATTTTGCCATTTCGTGCCAAGTATAATCAAAGTTTTATGATGGTTTTAAAGGCCAAATACACATAGAATCAATGGGAAGTGTTTTAGAAGTCTGTATGTACATATATTATGTCTGAACTTATGCAACATTCCAAGGATTTCCCTCACAAAATGGCTGTTGTTCCTTATTTCACAACCCACAATTTTTCATTTTAAGCTAAGTATTACCATAGATTAGTGTTGATTTAAATGGATAAATGTGTGTTGAATTCATGCTAGATGTTTATGGATTAATATGCAAGGTTTTGGAGTCCATTTGTTGCTTAAATTAAGGCTGAAAAGGTGCATTTTCAACACCAAAAACTCCATGAAGGCTGCTGTGTTTTTGGACTGCACAATAATGCAAAATTGTGTAAGTATTGTGTGAGTTAGGAGTCTTGACAATCCCATTGCCTAATTTAAATGTGAGTCTCGGACCTGTGGACAGCCCCACACAGGCCAAGACTCGGATCTGTCACCGTTGATACAAAAATGCTAAGTGTCTTGTGAATTTTCGGACCTGCACACCCCCAACTTTTTCTGCCTAAATCTCAGACCTGCACCATCACTAACACTTAGAATTATATGAATTAAGATTAGAAACAGGGCTGCTGTTAAGTACTACTATACTCAGAGTTTTAATCACACAACACTCTGAGACTTCTAATGTTTCGGAGTCCCTCTTTTCATGCTAAATACGCACGACACACAAACACACCAGACTTATCTTTCTGTTTTAACACATTCAGCAGCAAAGATTGAAGGATAAGGGGCGACTAAGTACTCTACATCATCAATAAGCATAAAAGATGATAAAATGCTAAGGCTGAAGGCCATCTGGCCATTCTTGTTTTAATCTTAGGTTTTTTTTCCTCATATTACGATTCATTTGCAGGACTACATTCAACAGTTTTTGATAAATTCAGAACTAAAGAACCAAATGTTTGTTTTCACATGACAAATACCCCGAGACAACTTGAATCTCGGGTTCAAGGTCTTAGCAGTACACACACTATTAAGTATGCATGTTGCACACACATAAATGCATTTCTAATACGCACACATACATTTATATACTACATTGCTGCTGCTGTTAATTAAATTAAAGATGCACGCACCTGAACATACGTAGTTGTTGCTGCTGTTTGGCACTCACACCCACACACTTTGATGCATACAAATGTGTGATTTTTATCTTTCTGTTTCGCAGCACGTTAAACACACAAATACATTCCGTTTTTCGTTCATTTTAGGTTGTTGGGGCTGATTTTAAATGAATGACACACACACTCAAACACTACTAATCTTTTATTTCATGCTTTGGAGTTGCTGCTATCCTGATTTCATGATTCTCGGACTCAATACACACAGGTCACTACACTTGATATTTAGTTAGTTTACATTCGAAGTGCATGGTTCAGAGATTTTCTGCTTTATAATTTTTTTCAATCATTTAAATTACCAAACACACTAACAATATTGTGTGTTGGTTTTGTATGTTTCAGGCTACGTTCTTTTGGAATATGCAAAGATGATGAAATGAAGCAACGACTTCATATGAAAGAAATTTCAAGTCTAGGATTTAAGAATATATGTTTTGGGATTGTAATCGACTTTTTTTTTGTGTTGCTTGTACATTTCATTATGGTTATTTTTTGTTAGACCTTAATATTGTTGGAATACAATTTGAATAATATGATATTATTTTTATTGTTAATTCATATTATTGAATTTAGTATCATATTACAAATCAATATAGTAATTTATTGTATTTGTATTAAATAAAAAAGAATAAGAAAAGTGTTACAATAGATTGATAATGGTGTTGCATTTACATAATGACACAATTTGATAAGTGTTGCATTTGATAAGTAAAGTGTTGCTATAAGTTGGTAACAATAAATTAAAAGTGTTGCTTTAGAGTATAAAAAATGTTGCATTTAAAAAGTGTTGCATTTATAAAATAATGGCAACATATTAAAAAGTGTTGCTTTAGAATACAAAAAGTGTTGCATTCAAAAAGTGTTGCATTTATAAAATAATGGCAACACTTTTGAAAAGTGTTGCATTATCTAGTGAAAGTGTCGCTTTAGACCTAAGGCGACGTTGGCTAAGGTGGCACTACATAAAGTGTCGCATTAGGCCTATAGCAACACTTTTAAGGCCTAACACAACACTTTTCCCATGTTGCTTTAGGTTCATTTTGTTGTAGTGCGGGGACAATTCTCCCAATGATGCCCTTTCTATCCAAAGCAGTAACAGTACATATCCTCGGTTTTGCATTATCCAGAGTGAGTCTTTCGGCATCGCCGACAATTCCTTGATTCAGTACTGGCCGAAGAGGCCCTTCCCTTCCTTGGTGAGGATGATGGTTGAGTTGATTGGGGTGAGGATCGAGATGATCCAGAGTACCAAAATTCTCGTTTCCTTTTTGGTGGCGATGGTTGAGTTGAACCTGCAGCAGCTGATCCCATGACGTATCCAGAAAGTAGTAAAATTTGCCTCCCATTCCGAGCAGCCTCCAATAACCCAGCAAATGTTTTATACCGAACACTACACATGGTTCGGCGAATCTCTCAGTCTAGTCCGGCCTCGAACCGGTACATCTTTCTCTCCTTGGGGTCAATCTGATGGGGTGCAAAAAGACTCAAGCGGGTGAACTCAATAGCATTTTGAGTAACTGTTTTCCTTCCTTGTGTCAACCCCAAAAATTTCACCTCCAGACAGCGCTTCTCATTAGTAGGAGAGTATTGTTGTGAAAATACTTCCTTGAACTCCGTCCAAGACATGTGAGACACTACTTCCATCGTCATCACATTAACCATTGCATCCCACCACATGACAACATCCTTTGTGAACATTGTAGTGGCATATCGACCCATATCCTTCTCAGCACATTCACTGATTCGGAAGGTTCTCTCAGTGGAAGTAATCCACTCCAGTGCCGTAACCGCATATTGAGTTCCAACAAACAATATAGCCTCACTGTTTAGAAATCCTTAAATATGCAACCCTTAGCTTTGCAAGAAGAACCAGAGTCTTCCTGCTTGTCATCTCGTTCACAATGTTGGTTTACTTTATCTTTTCTTTTATCAGCCTTGCGCTTCGCCTCGGCCTTATCCCTAGCCCTAAGCTGATCAGCGAATGATTGGGCTTATTCAACCATTCTTTTGGCTTGAACTTCATTATTTTGCTCCATCATTGTTTGCATCATTTGAATCATCTATTGAGGAGTCATATTATTTAGTCCTATTTGCTTACAATTACCCTTTATTCTTTCCCATTGTTCATGTCAATCCTATCTTAGTTCAGATCATTTCCTAGGAGTCCATTCTAATATCATAACCTAAGTTTGAGTCCATGTCCTCACGGACACTTGAGACCTCCAACTAATGCTCTAATACCAGTCTGAAACATCCTCATTTTTATGTGACATAAGATAAACTCAAGGATAACATGCAAACCCAATTATTAGAATATTATCAAAGTATCAAACATAGAATGAGTTATAATACATAAACACTAAATCAGGAAAGGTTTATAAGTCTACGGAGTCATAATCTAGCTATTAGAACATCATTGTTCATTTCAACATCCCCAAAACCCAGACCCAAAGCTAAATTATCTTCAATTTACCAAGAAGTTTCTAACGATCACTGGAAAAAGTGGATGAAAGCCTAAGCAGAAGGCCCATCAAACGTCTTTACCTTTGCCTGAAAACATTTGAATTCAACGATAAGCTATGGCTTAGTGAGATAACAGGTTAAACATTCAACAAATATTTCTTTACAAACCAAATGTGAATACGGGCAATGTTTGCCCCTTCGTGCGGAAGGAACGGATGACAAGTTTTCATCATGCAGTGAAAGCAAGGATATCTAAGACATAAGTCTCCATGGTAGTTCAAAATATCGATCTGGGATGTACAACCTGGCTGGAATGAGTATATGGGATGATCAGTCCCCGACAGTGGCCTACTGTCAATCAGCCCAAGTCACACCGGATTATGAGATTATCATCATATCTATCGGGGATGTACCCTGGAAGGGTACCACAGGGTCTTACACAATACTGGTAGTCTATTAGGATTGTCTATACTATCTTTTACCGCAATTTATAAATCAATGTGTGTTGGTCAACACCACAAAGATCCTGTTAGGTCAATGTATACATGAATATTAATATCAATGATAAATCATTTATTGAGTTTTTCATAAAACATTAACTTTGAATTTCCTAATGAGTGACCAAAATTCAGATCACATCTGAAGTTCGGTTGAACCCGAAATTCGGATGGTCCTTAGATTCTTAATTATTATTTATTTGGACTAATTACCCAAAATTCAGATGCTAGCATGATCCGATGTTAGGATGCATTAAGCAAATGAAGTTCGCATCCTGACTTGTAATAATTTTTTTTAAGTTTCATCTGAGACTGAATAGGTCCGAATTTCGGATGTATCCGAAATTTGTTCATCAGACCCGAGTTCATACTTAGCCATTTTATCATTTTTCATTCTGTCATTTTTGTACTAGTCCTTTGACAGAAATCTATTGGTGCAATGTCCAATATACTCTTTTTAACACTTTTTAACATCAACTTAAGATATTATGTACCAAATCAGACCCCTTTTGCCATAATTTTCATTGTTCGTCGAACACACACACATTAAAACACATAGTAGAAGTCAGAAATCACACTTAGGAGTTAAATCAGAAGCTGAAGTTTAGTACATAGCTTGCATATAACTCGATTTAAACATTTCAGCTTGAAAAGACTACCTGCATTAACATCTACAACTTAAATCTTTGAATCGGTGTTCATAAAAACCGAGCACAAAACATCCAAATTCATAGATTTAAATGAGTCTTACCTCAAACCGTTGGTTATAGTAGTTATAGTTCCTTTTTATCAACTTAAATCCAGATATTCAGCAGTTGAATGCAACGTTTTTAGGTTCTTGATTTGATGAGGATGAGAAATATCATGGGTTTTTAAAGAGAGAGAGAGAGTTCGGTGATTTCTTTATCAAGAATATGCGTGAATGATCACTCACATTCACACACACTTATATTAATTGAAGTTTTCCTTAATTGCAAAATACCCCTTCAACTTCTAGTTTCTCATTATATCCTTTTATTCCCTAATTATTTTCATTTGGTATTGAAATTTAAATATCCATATTTTGGATTTTATCTTCATCAACCATGATGGTCCCCCATTGTTATGCTTGCTCAAAAAAACAACAATGATGAATTTTCTTCATTATTTATCATATTTAAATTCGTGAAGCGGAATTTACTTAATCAAAATGTTCATCCATTAATACGTAACTAGTAGTGTACCCGCGCAAAGCGGCGGCGGCGAATAGTATCAATTTGGTATCATGTTTGTTCATGAGTACATTCTTTGCATGCACGTCATCCATAAAATTGAAGCTAATGTGGTACAATGACGTTGAAATTCTCAAGAAATATAACATAAAATACAAATTTTGACAATAAATGTATAGTGAAATGTTTTTAGATCGAAAAAGAACAACAAAATTCAGTAATTATTAAGACACGTAATGCAATTGACTTTGATTAGTAAAGGATCATGCAACGTTAAGAAAGAATCAAAAATTCATATTTCATAACATTACTTTTCTTAGCAATTTTGCTACAAAAATTATATAAAATTTTTAAGGTTCTTATAATTTAAAGTTCTTATGAAGCACCATGATGAAATTTTAGTGCACATGCAATCTCTACATTTGCCTCTTTTCGCACTAACTCAAACAGGACAGAAGATAAATATCGCTCCCTAAACCAAACCGAACCGTCCCATGATCACCCCTATTTCCTGACCTCATAAATCTTGTGCATATGGTTGCATTGGATTTTTTATTGCAAAACTCGACTCTATAAGGTAGTCCAAACACAAGCATATAAATTGCAGAAACAAATTAAAAGTGTTCATTGCTTGTTCATAACCAGTCCGAACGGGTAATTTCTTTAAAATTTTTATCATTTATATATTTTAATAGAACTTGGAGATACATGTGATCTTATGCTATTACGACATTGTTTTAGCGACGAAGAGAAAGGATCAACCAGAAAATTAAAGCTCTATGAAAACTAGTTCCTTATGCTATTAAGGTTAGAATTTAAGTATGTTATACTTGTATATATGCTCTAAGCCTTTTGAAGTCAATCAAGCTAATTTTAAATTCATATATGGTATGCATTTTACCAACAAAAAACTTAGCACCAATAATATTACATTTATAACAGATATATTTTGACCTCAGAAAAGTCAACATGTATTTCATTTCAAAGTCATTATCTAAAATTGGAAATTGCTTATATACATGGATAAAGCATCGATGTTGGATGAAGTGATCGATTACTTTTGGAAGCTATTAGCACAAGAGCAGTTAATGAAGAGCATGCCAATCCTAACACCACAAATGATGATACCAGTGCCTTACCATTGCGATAACACAACTACAGCAACTTTAGATGTTTGATGCTAGCCCGAATAGAAGGGATTCAGACGGGGATTCCAGGAGTTATGCCCCAACAACCTCATCATCCTTTCATGGTCCCACAAACTATAATTAATCCCACCACACCGCAAACGATCCACACTCGCTCACCCACCAACACTCTATTTCATTCCTAAAGATTTAAATCAAACGCATCAAAAACGACTTAAAAAGAAAGAAGAAAACATAGCAACAAAATCTTATGATTGTATACTCAATAATTTTATCAAGGAAAAATACAAGAACATTTCAGATTACTATCGAAAAAACAGAAAAAAAATCGGTTGTTTTCTTAAATAAGAGAAATCAATTCATACAATAAAACGCAACAAAAAGGAGCCATACATTGTAGACAGAACAAAACCAAAGGAAAATAACCAAAATATGACATTCCGGTCATTACTTAATACATTGGACTTGACTTCAAAACCAAAGTATGATGTATTGTAGGATCTCTAGAAAAGAAATGATTGTACAGAATTGCTAAATAGAAAAGTTATACAGAAAAACTTTCTGCTCATAGGAACATTTTCAATAAGATCTAGAATGTCCATGTTATCTACAAACTCTATGTAGCTCCAGTCAAATTCCTCTTTGGTGTATATTTCTTGCTGCATCTTGAACACATGTTGTATGAAAAGGACAAATAACTGAAAAATCAACTATATGTTCTCATTAACATATATGATAATATTTGTGAAAAACACATCAAGTCAAACCTGATTAAAGTAGATGAACAACCAATTGTACCAATAGTACCTATTGGTTTTTAAGCTTTCAAATCCATATAAGTCAAGGACGCCAATAAGAGAACTCGACTTTGGATCTTGCCCAATCGACACTTTAATTTTATCCACCAACCTGTAAATATGAATAAGTAAAATCTAAAGTAATCAATCAAGTCATTGGAACACAAAGAAAAGACAAGACCAAACCATCTTGATACATACACGAATATGGATGATACCTGAAAAAAAAACATTGCAAAAAAGATCAATGAGTGAATCTTATAAACATCGTACTTGACTTGCAGTATGGTAGCCGTTTCACAGCCACAGGTCATGTAATTGTAATGAGCCTAAACTGCCATAATCTTATCAATGCAATTGCAAGAAACATGCTCCTCAGTTTTAGTATATCTGTACCCTAAGCACATGTAATGATAATTTTTATTGAATAGGCATAAGAACTCCTTTACATATTAACTTTATTCGACTTAAAAGATTCCTTAGGCTATCTTTTTTTTGGGCTGCTCTGTTTTCGTTCCCTTCCTATAAATGTTGCCTTATATCAAAATTTTGATTCTTGGTGACCTGATGAGTGACCACCATGGTCATGGGTTTGAGTCATACAAATGACTTCCATGCAAACTTGCAAGGAAAAGACCAAGTAAAAAAGGCTACACTTGCCAACTCTCACAAATTCAGGGAAGAGGCTAGAGATTCTTAAGGATGTATTCTTATTTAGAATTTAGGTGAAGAAAAATGTTTTCAGGTATTCCCTACTCCGGCAGATAGAGAAAGAATCATGTCACATCTATCTGAGTTGGCAGAGATGGGAAATGGCCTCAAGAAGGCATTGGTTGCTGGGTTGGAGCAGCTTGTAGATTCTGTGACACACCAGGTTCGTCCCGTATTGGACAGTGTGGCAACCGTAAGCTATGAGCTCTTAGAGGTGGACTATGCAGAAAATGAGGTGAATGAACCATGAGTTCAGAGACTTCTTCACGTTGTTGAGGCTAACACAAGACGTTCTAGCCTTTGATGACTACCAACAACTATGACTCTTTTGTTCATTTGGTGATCGACATTATTGTAAAAAGGCTTGAACTTATCATGATGCAAAAAAGATTCAGTCAGCTTGGAGGCCTGCAATTGGACAGAGACGTGAGGGGTCTGGCGACCCATTTCTCTGGTATGACCCAAAGGACTGTCAAGGACAAATTTGCTCGGCTAACCCAAATGGCAACAACTCTCAATTTGGAAAAGGTATCAGTGATTTTGTACTTCTGGGGTGAAAACTTGGGACCCATGACCTGGAGACTAACTCCACCTGAGGTGAGGAGAGTTTTAGGCATGAGACTTTATTTCAAACCGGAGGCTATAACCGCTCTTAAATTGTGATGGCCACCTTTCTCTTGTCTAAAATGGCTAGCAATTGAGAGAACAAACATGCCTTAGGTTGCAGCCGTAGAAATGCAGTTCATAAATTTACACGCTAAGTACACACAAAAACTCAATTCAAATTCATTGAATCATATTTGGGAAATAAAAAAAATCAATAGAAAAACCTGTGAGAATCCAAGAAATCCATCAATTGGTTCATGCTTAATCATACATCCTTCAACAATATTGAAGACATTTTACGATATTCTCATACACCATAAAACCATGTGATGAACTCGCCCTTAAAAATTTCGAAACCACTAATTTGCATTTGAAAATAACGAACTACTTCATGTTGAACTGGTAATAAATCAAACCTTTTAACAAAAACGATTCATAATAAGGTAGTAAAAATCCCTTCGACTTCAGATTTACCGTAAGATCGAAAGAGTATATCAGGGAAGAATATCGTTTAGTTATGTTAGATTAAATATATATATATATATATATATATATATATATATATATATATACACACACACACACAAAATAAATCAAAATATTGGGGGTGGCGGGAGTTCCTCTCTCTATAATGGAAAAGATATATCGATCTTCTTTAAAGCAAATCAATTTCGAATCCTGAATTGTCGCTTCATCGGGTGCAAATTTAGGTGGCTTTAATCATATATACATGTTGGGAATTCGTATGGTTTTTCGTAAAACATAAACATTAATCATATTAACGCATAACGGAAGCTTTTAAAAATTACGAATTCCGTACACGGATCATCAAGTATACATAAGACAAGTAAACGAGAATGCAATAAAAATTCGTACCTTTGTATTCTATGACAAGAATACACGAATGAGAAGCTTTCGGTATCCACCGGTGATGACACGGTCGAACGGCGCCAAGTATGCAATCAAACACACGAGGAACTGGAAAAACAAAACACACACGAATGCGTGTATATCTTCTGTGGCGGAGAACTCAAAAAAACCACCTAACCCCACTTTTGGGTTGTGCCTTTTTTCACCAAAACCTACGCCCACTTTTAGAGTATATATCCACATATATATTTGAATGTGGTTCAACAAGTTTTTGAGTATTATCCGGCCGCATTTTACATATATATTAATTATATTTGAGTTTTAATTTAATTTAAAACTCTAATAATATAATATATATATATATATATATATATATATATATATATATATATATATATCTTAATAATTATATATATTATTTAAACCATATATAATTATCTCTATAATCATATATCCATTAAATAATATTTATCTTTTATATATCATCTAATAATATATAAATGACTAGATAATTATTTATAATTATCTCTATTTATATGTTTGTAATTATCCATCCAATCATCAAATAACAGATGATAATTATAATTCAAATAAATCAATCTTTTATTTAATATCCAATAATAAATAAAAGACTAGATATTTATTTAATTATCATCCAATGACAATTAAATCACTTACAATATCTTATATTGTACTTTTAGTCCCCGTACTTTGAGATATAATTAATCACACATTAATTTAATCTCAATGATCATTTCGTGTCATAAACAATATCCAATATTATTTATTCAATAGTTTAATTGCATCTGCTCAGTTGTGCTCATCGGTGTGACCCTCAAGTGTTTTATGAAATCAGCCATGATGCAGTAGTAATGTCATCTTTACACACCATACACTAACATACTCCCACTTGTGTAAGACGACATACTGTCCTGCAACATGCGCCTAAAGGAGGTCATGGCTAGACACTTTAGGCAACCATGGTCATAAAAACTCAGACTCCCATTCGGGCATTCTTGTTGAAACAGCCTTCCAAAAAGAAACTTAGGTTATATCCCATGCATCGCGATATTTCAATGTAAAAGCTAGGCATGGATTAGATCAACCGTAGCAAACACGATTATGTTTCTCGACTCCCTGATCTCATACTGAACTGTAACAGACAGAGTAGAACATATCAGTTCTGTCCGAGCATGGCCATGCATTTCTGTCAGTATCGATCACCGAGGGGCCCAGAAATATCTCTTCTTACTTAAAAGAAGGTGCAAATCCCATATTGACTATCTAGGCCTCTAGCACGACTCCCACTGCAACCAGCCTCGAACCGTTATGATCACCCAGTTGCGGATGACGTTAGGTTAGGCCAAATGTATAGCAGCACTCGCACTAAAGTACGTAGACATCTCAGGTACTAAGGATTACCTTTTTGAGACGACTCATGACTATGATCCACAAAGTGGTCTCAATCGGTGGGTCAATTCAATATTTGTTCGCAACAAATACCTGTGAATTTGGTCCAACCTTTGCTATATTCATCACCCATGAATATCAACCAAAAACCACAGTAGCCTTTTAATTTTCGTTGTGGTTCCCACGACAACAAGCAGCTATGGAGTAGTTTTTGAATAACTTTAATATTATTCTTGGATTTCTAAAACATGCAAAATAGAACGACATTAAAGATATCATGTTTATCTCCTTTATCTCAATAAACACAACATGACTTCCATCAATTTAATGCTATTGTTCCCTTATCAAATGTAACGGTAACACGATCTATCGAAAAATTAATTTCAGACATGATCTTAGTGGGAGTGTTTTCTAGTTAACTGACTTAACTTCCATTACCGTTTATCTTTGAAAAATTACACTAGTTCTTTATTACAACTTCTTGTAATATTATTCAGACTCAATCTGAATCTCCTTACAAATTTATATCCATTATCTTTAGAGGAACGGGTAAATCACTCATAAAGACACATGATTAAAATTTAGGAGCTCTAGCAATTCAGATTAATTGCTACTAGTGATACGTTTAGATGTTTAGTCTTGAATATGACAGTATGCAGTTTATCTATATCTTAACAAGATATCCTTTTTAATAACATTGTGTTCAGCATTTGTAATATGTATCCATAACCACCAGAACCTGGTTATTGACAACATTTTGTTGTAGTGTTCCGTCAAGTTTGCCGACGAGTGTTTAAACAAGTCAAAGGCTATTACTTGACTAACCATCACACAAGTTGTATACATTTCACATGTAATTTTATAAAATGTGATTACTTCTTGTCTAAACAATTCTGACTTCTCAAGTCTAATTATTTCTGACAAGTGAAGTGAATTAACCTCCATGTAACTCCTTTACATTTAATTCTGCATTTTATTAGTTTCTATATAATCACGGATGATTATCCAACTCATATAATCTCTTGAACTAACTTTCAAGAATTAACAAGTTCAATGAAACTGCATTTGAACACTTGAACAATTTACACAACAATATGGTAACCCTTTTTATCTGAATATGACTACTAGCTTGTCCAATCTTCATTGACAAGTTACCATTCAAGCTCTACTTGAATCAATAGTCTATAATCATGGTTTAGTAGTCACAAACAATGCGAATTTCAAGCAACAAATTTTTAACTCCAAAAATTCTTTATTTATCTAAAAATTCTTGCAAGAAATTCAACTACAAAATTGTTTTACTACACCATGATAAACTATTGATGACATGAAAAATAGTGTCCAGCAGAGTATTCTCTAAGATGTCTCTATGCTCCCACTGAATCTGTCATCTCTTTTCACTTCATTTTAGTCATTGCAGACATTATGCATAAAACTTTGTTCAATTGGGTATCACATATCCAAGAACAATAGAAGTGACTGATTCAGATACACGAAGTCTCAATGCGGTCAACCTTGACCATTTCTAAGTACTTGGGAAAATTCCTTTTCCAGTGCCCAGTTTCCTAGCACTCAAAGAATTTGTCATCCTTGGATTTGACTTCTCTGGTTCTAGGTTTTAGCTACTTGTTAGCTTTAACCTCCGGCTTGGAAACTTACTTTCCGTTCCGTCTCTTTCCCTATCTACTCTCCTTAATCATTCCCTTAGCAGTCTATAGCATCTGATGCAGCCCACTGATCATCTTCTCCATGCATGTTGTAACAAATTACAAATTGCTAAAATTCCTTCAATAAGGAATTGAGAATTAGATTCGTGGTCATATCCAGTGTCACGGGATACCCAAGTCTGCTAACTTGTTCCAGATAACCTTTCATCTTCAGCACATGGGGTCTAACAGTTGTTCTTTCTGCCATTTAGCAGGAGCTCAAAGCCCTAGTCGTATATGTTTCTCAGTCCGAGCCTGAGTCTGGAACATATCGTTTAGCTGGAGATACATCTGGCAAGCTGAGACGTCCATAAGGCTAGTCCGCAGCTCAGATGTCATGTACGCTAGCATTAGACAGGCAACATTGACCGAATCCTCAGAGTGCTTCTTGTGGAGATTTCTCTCCTCAACTGTAGCACTCTCTGCAGGAGAAGGTTCTGGTGCCCTTTCCAGAATATACGACTTTCACTCTGTACTAAGAACATTTCTCAGATTTTACTCCCAGTTCAGGAAGTTGCGTCTTTTGAGTTCTCCATATCCCCAATGGACCTCAAAGTAGCAACATGTGCTTTTGGGGAGGATTTTCAAGTGGGAAAAGGATATTGACGTTATCATTGTTGTTATTACTGTTATTGTCATTGTTATTATTAAACCGATTCTACCTCTGTCTTTTTCAACCATCTTAAACAATTTTTCAAAAATTAGTATTTGATTATCCATTAATAAATCAATAACCCAAAATTTAGAAAATGATTTATTAATCCTAAGAACCATTTTACTTATTCATGCACCCAACGGAGGCTGAACCTACATTAATAAGCTACTCAGGCAGGCAACTTATTACAAATTACAACCCCTTTGCAACTCTTAGATCTTATGAGATTTTCAATTTCTTAAATTGATCATGTTTAATCTCATCCACACCTTGGGCAACAGTCTTACTGAGGAACCACCACTGACACACACCATATAACAACTGCAAGCCACTGGCCCAAGTCTCACTTAGGATCCGCAGTGCATACCTCACAGCTCTCCGAGTTTGCGGCGTAAGCACCCGACGAAGGCTGAACCTACTTACGACGACCGGTCACTGTGAGTGCACTATACGGACGGTGTGCTGTGTCAGATATTTAATTTGGGTTTATAACCAGTCTCTTACCAAGAACTAATGGCCAGTCAGGTTAGTCCGCGGGCAGGATCCTTTCGATTCTAAACCTTTCGGAAATTCCACAGCCCGAGCAAGACTGTCCTAGACACCATCTATTCTAGTAAACAATCCAGTTAATGTACCAGTTTTAAGAATTCAACTCTTCGATCATATGACATTTTAAAAATAAATCTCCTTTTATTTGAAAAACTAATTTCATAAAAATGTCATATCTAACACCTGACAAAATAATTAAAGTTTCCAATTTAAACTTTCTTTTAAATACTTTAATTTTTCATCAAAAATGATTGTAGTTTTAATTTCTTTTATTTATCTACTTTGTCACCACAACCACGCAGATAAAAATAATGCATAAAGAAATAAAACATACAACCACAAGGTGACATAGCCTTGCCGAAACTAAATTGGTTTCCGAGAGCCATAGGGACAAACCAATTAGGTCAAACCTAAGGGACAAAATTAACACGCAAGGCAAGAAGGTTGAACTCTTTCAACTCCCACTAGCCTCAGCATCCGATGATGTCTCTGAGCGTCCTTGATGGATGACCTACTTCTTGATGGATATCTTCGCCAAGATTTTTTACATAGTTTTAATCTAAATACATTTGCCTATTTTCTAACCTATTACAGATTACATCATAAAACCCGGGATTCTAATGGCACGCAGGCCTTCCCAAAAATATAACCAATAATAAAATAGCAAATATTGAGATTAAACAAACAACCATCACAAACAAGGGGTCTCAAGGCTTGGCTATATCACAAACATGAAAAAAGCAGTAAAGCATATTAATAATCCAGAATTCATTTTTATCTTGCCATGAAAATAATTCCATGACCAATTAATCTACCATTAATTGAAGTAATCATGTCCAATATCATTCTTAAAATTAATACGGTTCGTAAACTCGAAATTTAGGAACACTTTCCATAATAAGAAACTTTTTCTCGAAAAATTCAAATTCAATTCCATCTTTGCATTATCATTGGATTCAAAACTACACTTTTCTTAAAATATTCAATTTACAATTCAAAGACCTTTGAAACTTAAACTTACTATTTTAAGAAACTTTTTATTAAACAACCTTTAATAAATATAGTTTTCATTTTCAAATAATATTGTAAATAATTTAAACTTCCTTTAAATAATTATCAATGAACTATTATTTAATTGAAACGCTTTTCAAAAAAAATAAACTTTACTTAAAATGTCAATTTTCTAAATAAACAATTTTACCAATAAAACATGTCTTTTAAAATTTTTAAAGAAAATTTACCATCTTTAAATAACACCTAAAAACTTTTCTTTATGGTTTTAAACGATTTCTACCAAAAACGTTAATGTCGAGATCAAATCTCAAAACATTAATCCATGACCGAGCATGAAACTCAAGTCACGATTTCATCAATTTGAAAAAAAGAATCCTTAAATTAAACTCTCTTTAGTTTAATAATGCATTTTATGGAACTAAATATTAAATGCATAAATTAAATCTAGTTTATAAATTAAAATTACCATTAATTTTAATTTCAATATTAAAACTTAATTTTTAATTAAAACCGATTTAATTTAAACGACGAATTACCGGAAAACGAAAACGAACCAACTTAGTTAACCGACTCATACTCGGGTTCAATAACCCATATGAACCGAAAACAAGTAGGGTATTAAACCTTTTGACGGCTGAAATTAATCGAAGCCATTAATCAACTCACATTGATTACTTCGATTTCCATATTCCAATTAATCGTTTAATTATCGAATCGAATAATATTTAAACCGATTTGCGAATTTTATAAAAAAAACTGATAAAGTTTCCACTTTAATTTTATAAAATCGAAAACATATATACATATATTTTGTCACAAATGTTTAAATATTAATAACCAAACACTTTTGATTTATTAATTCGATTTTAACGCATTTAATTTAATCGTTCGAGTTTAACCGTGAATAAACGACACGACCGAACAAATAATCCATCACCTCGGTTACCACATCACAACCGAGAGGTCATGGGTCTCAACCCATGGCCGAAATCTCTAGGTTTGATTTCGCGAACCGAAACGTTTAATTTTCCGACTTTTAATCAATTAACACTTTTAAACAATCAAACATCAACTCAATAAAACGAACTAAGGTTTCAAAATCCCGAGTTCCGAGGAACTCCAAGGTTGGCCGAGAATCACCATAAGGTTTCCAAAACCTTTGGTCGATTTTCTCCAAGCCAAATCAAAACCTTAAACATTTTAATTATTGATTTCGACCGTTTAAACAATTTTAATTATTAAAAATCGAAACTTTAAGATCGTTGGACATAAATACTCGAATAATACTATTATTATGTTACTTGAGATGACTCTGATACCACTGTTGGGAATTCGTATGGTTTTTCGTATAACATAAACATTAATCATATTAACGCACAGCGGAAGCTTTTAAAAATTACGAATTACGTACACGGATCATCAAGTATACATAAGACTAGTAAACGAGAAAGCAATAAAAATTCATACCTTTGTATTCTATAACAAGAATACACGAATGAGAAGTTTTCGGTATCCACCGGCGATGACACGGTCGAGCGGCGCCAAGTATGCAATCAAACACACAAGGAACGGGAAAAACAAAACACACACGAATGCGTGTATTGCTTCTGCGGCGGAAAACTCAAAAAAACCACCTAACCCCACTTTTGGGTTGTGCCTTTTTTCACAAAAACCTACGCCCACTTTTAGAGTATATATCCACATATATATTTGAATGTGGTTCAACAACTTTTTGAGTTTTATCCGGCCGCATTTTACATATATATTAATTATATTTGAGTTTTAATTTAATTTAAAACTTTAATAATATAATATATATATATATATATGTTAATAATTATCTTTATTATTTAAACCATATATAATTATCTCTATAATCATATATCCATTAAATAATATTTATCTTTTATTTATTATCTAATAATATATAAATGACTAGATAATTATTTATAATTATCTCTATTTATTTGTTTGTAATTATCCATCCAATCATCAAATAACAGATGATAATTATAATTTAAATAAATCAATCTTTTATTTAATATCCAATAATAAATAAAAGACTAGATAATTATTTATTTAATTATCATCCAATGACAATTAAATCACTTACAATATCTTATATTGTACTTTTAGTCCCCGTACTTAAAGATATAATTAATCACACATTAATTTAATCTCAATGATCATTTCGTGTCATAAACAATATCCATTATTATTTATTCAATAGTTTAATTGCATGTGCTCAGTTGTGCTCATCGGTGTGACCCTCAAGTGTTTTATGAAATCAGCCATGATGCAGTAGTGATGTCATCTTTACACACCATACACTAACAATACACAACACAAACATTATATATATATATATATATATATATATATATATATATATATATATATATATATATATATATATATATATATATATATATATATATATATATATATATATATATATATATATAGCACAAACAGTAGATGCTCAAATAGATGTTACCTTGGGAGGGATTTGCCCCTTTTCAAGATAACCAACATAATCCAAGACCATGGCTGCACTTCGAGCAGCAGGTTTCTAAGATCAACAAATTTGAGTTGTGAGATAATATACCTCAAAAGATTACATATATAGAAACTGAAAGGGTATTGGTACAAGGGGACTTACATAGAGAGCTCCACCATCTACTAAAAGATACTACGGTGGCCTTTCTTCTCTAGCCATCATAGCGATTCTACTATCTAACCAACCCATATGTATTCTGCATTATAGTAACTGATTAAATTGAATAACTTCAGATGAGATAGAGATAGATTAACCTCGGAAGTTTCAGCTAATCAATAAAGTCGAATCAAATGAGAGAAAGAGAGACAAACCTAAGATGCCAGAGTTCTTGTATCTCAATCGCAGCATGCCACCCACCATCGGCCGCCGTGTAACAACAACTACTGCATTGGGAGTGGGGTTTGGAACATGCTTTTGGATGAGTATAAGGTATTTGAGGCTCTGGAAACGGTGGTTCTCTTCATGCTTGCCGTGCAGCCTCGGTCATAGAGCAAACCAGACTCCGGCTGGACAGAAGAGGCAGAGGCTTAATTCCTTTATGACCCACGACTTCAAACTAAGAAGAACAAGAAAATTAAGAAAAACAAGCTTTGAGAAACTTCATTTGAACAAGGAGATGCATACCTGAGGGCATTTGATTAGCATAGGGAAGGAATAGGTCTATTGTTTAGTGATCGATTGGGTGGTGGAAGGCTGATAAACTTAGAGGCGCTAATAAATTGGTTTGCAGAGGCGTGAGAAGACTGAAAGCAATCTGTTGGTCTTTCCATTAAAGAGAATACTAACAATTTCAAAATTCAAATTTTTGACATCTTATGAACTTTTTCAGCATCAGTTAATTGTACATTATGCTTGTTAGTTTTGTACCTCTTAAAATTCAGCATTGTGATTTAAGAACTTGTACATTGTGCATAAAAAATTGTTTTTAAGACTATCATCTAAAGACTGTTCGAAACTCCAGATTTTCAAGAAATTGCAATATAACTCCCGTATATTTTGAATATTGCACGCATAAACTTGCATATAACCCAATGAGCAGATTTCAATACACATATCATTGAAATATAAAGATATATTTAATACAAAATGAACTATCTCGATAGACATTTTTCCCTTTGTCCACATCTCCAAGTTATCATTTTAATTGGAAGTTAGAGACAGTTATTATATGCCTTTTACCATTAAGTAAATACAAGTATACAACTTACATTAATTACCTCCACGGAAGAAAAAGTATTTCAGGAAGATTAATAATTCAATATCTTCAAAAATGTATAAATTTTAAATTGGACTCTTTTTATGTTTTTATAGGCTAGATAAGGGAAAAAAAGAGTGGAATTTTCTAGGGAATTAGGAATCATATGTTACATCCTACATCAGTTGTCCGACTTTTGCTTTAATACTCAAACAACCATTTCCAATTTTAAAAATGGTATTAATATACATATTTTTCAAGAACCGATCACTGCTTCAAAAGTGACAATAATTATTATAAATACGAAAGGAAGCAATGTCAAAACCCTAAAACTGAATACCTGCAACACATTCAAAGTTAAAAACGCACAGCTAATACAAGGGGAAGTATCACTAATCAACAGTTGGTGCATTGAAAATCTTGCACACCACATCACCAGACGACATCTTCTATATGCCTCCTGATCAGTGAACTTTTCTTACAGCGTACAAAATATCTAATCCAATTGAAAGGGGTAATATTACTGAATTGAGGGATTATCGAAAGCATTAATGCAATTTCAAGAGCCTTTGGATCTTTGAATGTGACGAATGCAGTCTTGTTTTGTTCTGAATCACTGCAACACTTTATAAGAATCAAATCAGTACAACTTGTATAATAATAGTAAAAAGTTTTGTATCAATATTTAACTTTATATGAAAGTAAAGTAACGAACCGGCAGATCTGAACGTGCTCGATGTCACCAGAAGAAGAGAAAAACTCGTGAATTTCTCTCTCGGTAGCTAGATCTGAAAGGTGCCCTACTAGTACTGTTCTTGTCTAAAATAAGTTTCAAACAGAAAACATAAATTGTTCATAGAAAACAAAATTTGAAATAGGCATATCAATCAAAAATGAGTTCAAACTGACCTGCATTTTACTTGCAAGGCACACAAGACGATTTGGCTCCGAGTGCGAAATTTTTTTTACAAAACCTTGGGATATTTCAGGTGGAGAGAGAGAGATAAAGTGAAAGAGAAGAGGACGTAACCAAGCAGAAAGGATGTGAAGATGATGATAACAATAAATGTGAAGAACAAGCTTTGAGAAACTTCATTTGAAGAAGGAGAGGCATACCTGAGGGTGTTTGATTAGCATCTAGAAGGAAAGAGGTGTATTGTTAAGTCATCGATTGGGCGGTGGAAGCTGATAAACTCATAGGCGCTAATAAATTGGTTTGCAGAGGCGTGAGAAGACTGAAAGCAATCTGTTTGTATTCCCAATAAGGAGAATAATAACAATCTCAGAGTTTAAATTTTTTGACATCTTATGAACTTTTTTAGCATCAGTCGATTGTACATTATGCTTGTTAGTGTTGTACCTCTTAAAATTCAACATTATGCTTTAAGAACTTGTACATTGTGCATAAAGAATTGTTTTCAAGACTTCTTGCTAAATGCTTTATAAAGGAGTATAGATTTGGGTCTTATTTGTTCATTACATGTAAATCAAATTAGGGATGTTACACTTGATGCTTACACTGGTAGGATTTACAACTAATCATCGTGAAATAGCTTCGATAAAGTACCACTATAGATGTTCCGGCTTTGTCACATTAGACAAGTATTAATTTTCACATAGACATGACTCAATAAGTGTCCTAAGTAGTGTATAATCATTAAGCTCTAGACAGAGTGTGCAATCAAATGATGTTTGGAGACCGGAGTAGATTTATTGCTGTTTCAATATCAATTAGCCCAAATGAGAAATCGATAGCATATGAGGTATATCTCTTTGAGAAATGAAACATTAGCCTTTTAAGAAGCAACTGAGTAACTAGTTGGGTTCCTTGCTTACATCACTAGGTCCATGACGTCTTTTTAAATACCAAATCTCAATGAATAAGATTTAATAGCATATGTAGGAAACCCATCTATTTGAAGGTGTGGATAGGATCTTTTTTTCTTTTAATCATTTCTCTCCCCTCAAGCTCTCAATTATCATTTTTTAATAAAGCTCCCTCCGACTCACTTTTATGAGCAAAGCAAGATTTGATGCACCCTCATCTCCTTTCATTGAAACCCTTCTCATTTTCATTTTATCTCTACTCGACCCGATCAACACGCCTGTTGTGTTTGTTCCTCCTCAACTAGATCTAAAGACCCTTACCTCTAATCTATTGGAAGGATTACTCCGTGGGTAGGTCATCCGATTCTAGGTAGACCATAGGAGTGATATATATATATATATATATATATATATATATATATATATATATATATATATATATATATATATATATATGTGTGTGTGTGTGTGTGTGTGTGTGTGTGTGTGTATACACTCATGGGTGCATTTGAGTCAGCATATATCATCAAACGTGAAACAATTTGAGTTCTTTGAATCATAGCTATAGCAGATCCTCATATGAATTGCTTTAGTGATATGAGAGTGAACATAATGAAATGAATCAAATGAGTATGGAGATGAGAGAATGAATTAGATAGAATCAGAATGAGATAATTCAAAATGAATGAGTGATTCTGATTTGAATGAGATACGAATTCATACTGAGATAATATAGAGGGATATGGAGAAAGTTATCTAAATGAATGAATAAGAATCAAACACAATTTAGATATGAATGAATTCAGTAGTGAATGAATACATAGGATGTGGAGAGATTCTCAAAGAATTGCAATCATGCGATCTGATCAGTCAGAATGAATCAGAATAACTGAATCAGAACGAATGAATGTATCCTGATTGACATGAAAATTGGACTGATCATCTCAGATGAAACAAAGAAAATTTTCTCTCCCTTAAATGATGATCGGATAAAATTGAAAACAGTTTGCATCATTAAGGGTTTACAAAAACTCTTTAAAAAAACTTTAACTACGAAAGAAAAACTTGTACTAAAAAAATTAAATAAAACCAATCCCCCTGCAAGTATGCACTATAATCATTTCTTTTAAAAACATCTTCATTCAAAAATATGTGCTCGTTAATGCGTAGATGAAAAATCCCCTTACAAATAAGAATAAATATCAGTCAACAGAATATAGAAGCATAATATAAGAAACAAATTCATGCTCCCTGTAGTCATTTCGTCTTTGACGTTGAACTGACATTCAGATACGCATGCCAGGGTGGAACATTCAGAAACACTGTAGCACGGGTTTTAAACAGTATTGTTTAGAAGCCAAATATTTGAAGCATGGTTTATACTCTGAATTAAGTAGAAATCAACTCTATGAAGCTTGGAATATGTACTGAGATGCACAAAAGCCATTTCATTAAAGCTTAGGTCCTGAACTGAGATGAGCGAGAGCCATCTACCTGCAAAACAATCACATAACTATTGATACCCATTGAAGTTTGGGTACAGCGAGGTTAGCTTTGGGTACCCATCTCTGAATAATGACCTTCTTAGGTAAACATTTCCAGTTAGCTTCCTTAATGACATTCTTTGGTACCCAACGGAGCGTGAATGTGGGCCCTTTTTGTTTATTTACGTGATGGTTAACAGATTTATTCCTAATTTTGGATACACAACCATTCATTACATGAGCAGAATCACAAAGTTTAAAAGGTTGGAAATCAAGTAACTACTTAAAGGATTATTTCTAAGAAGGTTATGTGATACAGAATCATCACGGGAACCAGTCTTTTGATTAACAACAACCCAAACTTTCTTATTCTTTATAGCATGAGAATCGGATATGAATGGTTGTTAGTCCTTAGGATTCTCAAAATTATTTTTCACATGAGCATAAGAGAACCAATTATGCCTGTTGTTGGATTTTTCAATCTTTTGTTGCCTTCGGGAATTCCCTGAACTCTTAAAGTAAGAGTATATTGAATTTCGTATGGCTCTTTAGAAAACGGATTTAGAATATTCACCGGTGTAAATCTTGATCGAAACTTCCAAGTTTTCTTTAGATTTCTTGATTTCTAAAACATGTTGTTTTCGTTGTTGAGGATATGAGTCTTTGACTTCATATTGAACTTCACCTTGGACTTGTTGATGACAGAAACTTGAGGATTCAAACAGTTCTGTTTAGGAACAATTTGAGATTCTATCCCCTTAATGGTGGCTAAAAGCTGATCTCGTTCCTTGTCAAATGATTAACATCAAGTTGAAATTTTGTTCTCAAATCGAAAACATTCTTCATGCGTCATTAAAATCATTTTCTTTGCTTAAAAAATGATTGTGTCAGCATCAAACAATTCTTTGCTTTCTTTTAAGGCTAACTTAAGGTATGGAATTTATCATTTTGTTATGAGGTGTTAGATAAAGAGGAGTTAAGTCGAGCAATTTCGGCTTATAGATATGATATTTTCTTTAAAAAATCTATTCGTTCTTGCTTAAAAAATCGTGATTAAGTTTCCAAAATCTGTTCTAAATCAGAAGCTCGTTGTTCTAAAACAGAGTATGGTATGTATTCACGAGGTTTTGGCAATGTCGGGTCAGGTGTATTTTCCTTTGGTTAAACGAATTCCTCTTCTCTTAAAGATTCATCTACTTTTCCTTGGAGAGAATCGTGATTTAACCAATCATAAAAAAAAATTTTAATTTGTTTTATATCAGATCTTGCACATTTTTCTTCTTCTTCGGCTAACACTTCTGGCCAAATTTTGTTATAGGGCGTTACAAATCCCTGAGCCATGGTACCAACATGATATAATGGACTTTTCATTTTATTGATCATTTCTTCCACGACTCTAGGACCAGTGAACCCTAAAACATCTCTAGATTTTAATTCTCTAGGCTTATACATGTTGATGGTTTAATCAATTTGGCCTTGTTTATAAAATATATATTCCATATCTTTGAGTTTTTCACTTAAGTTTGTTCTCTCAGCCTGGACAAACTCATACTTCTTAATGCAGTCGCATTTATCTACCTTAAGCATTTGATGATCGTATTCTAGTTCAAAAATTTTGGCAGACAAATCCTTTTTGTCGTTATTAGCCTTAGACCCTTCTACTTGTAACACTAAGATGTTAGATTTGAAATCAGACTTTTCGTTTTGAGCATTTTTAAGAGTAGTCTGAAATGCATCTATCTTCTTAACTTCTTTTCTTAGCAAATCTAATTCAGCTAAAACTTCTTTAGGAAGAAGACTTACCTTAGTATAGGATGCGGAGTGTGCTTTGTCTGAAATCTTCTCGTTCGGTCCAGACATCTTGAGATGCTTGCCTAATTGGATCTTCAGATTGGTGATTGACGTTACCTGATTCAACACTTAGAAAAAAAACTTGAAGAAGGATCTGAAAGTTTCAACTTTTGAATCAGAATGATCCGAGAGTAATGACTTTCGAATGGGATGAAAAACTCAAGTTGAAATTTTCTATGTCTGAAAAACTTTGGATCCAAAAATCTGACTAAGAATTAATCGAATGTTGGCACTTTTGGATGCTAAGGATCCAAAAGTTTCAACTTTCGAATGGAAGGATTGGAAACACTTAGTAAAAATTTTCAAGTCTAACTTTTGAATCAAAAAGGATTAGAAAGTTACAACTTTCCAATACCAATGGATTCAAAATTTTAACTTAGAAAATTTTTTATCACAATGGTTTCACAAAATCTAGAACAAATCTTTCATGAATTTTATAGCTTGATTTCTCAGATATCACATAATCATGACATATAGAGCAACATATAATCTGATTTATGAATGCAAACACTCTATAGAATGAGGAAGATGAAAACTCTCTTGAGAGAAAATATATTAGTGAAAAAATATTTCTTCATTCAACAACTGATTCCCTCCATCCAATATGGCTTTTTTATCCATAGGGACTTTGGGAAAATTACACAAATGGTCCTTGAACTTGAAATATTACATAAACACTTACATAAAGAAATTAAATTATTACAAACAAAAATAATTAACTAGAAAATGAAATCACTCGTCTAACAATTCTCCCCCTATTTCAATTCTAGCTAACATCTCAAAAACATTAGTGTTCTTGCCTCGGCTGCAGATAGACCTCAAATCATCTGATATAATCTCTGAGAGTAAGACGATCATCAATAAGCTCAATGCCTCTCATTATCTCATTTCTTTCTTCAAGAGGTAGATGGAGTGGAGATGGCAAAAGACTGTCTTGCTCTAGATGCTCGTGGAGGCCAATTCTGATTAGTCTCAAGGTTCCATTTGAGTAGGCTGCTACCTCTTCGAACGACATGAAGAACTTTTCGTTATTAGTGTTGTAGAACACAACTCTGTGCTCTTGATTTAGAAGAAACTTAAATTGTGGGTAGAGGTGTGTTTGTGGAAACTCATACCGAGGAGCAGCCACTCCTACACGACTACTAAGGTTTTCTATAGCCATTTGAAAATCTCTGACTATCATAGGCCTTTTCTCTTTCCAGACTTTGTTGCATTTGATTCCTTTTGTTTTGTCATGACATTTTTCAAGTTTTGAATTTTTCTTTTCAGGAACAGAAGCACACAAAGTAGAAGAACATGAACCAACAAGTTTTTTCATTACATAACAAAGTTTAGAATGATGGGTTACATTCATGTTGGATTTATTTTTCCCTACTACATTCATACTACTTCCTGATGTAAAATTGTTGTAAATGACATGCAATAACACATATGCCTTCTTGAAAATGACACTTGCTTGACTGCCCTTTTGGATTCATTCAGATGATCAGTAACATGAGACAATTTTGAATAAGTTACATGTGAACCCTTAGAATGAGAAGATATTCCTGAGTGAGTGTGTTTTGGAGAATACTTGAGATTCTTTGTAGGAGAATGTCTAGTATCCTTGGAAACCTTATTTTTTAGACTTTTTGAACACTCACCATTATGAATCCTCACAGGATCTTCCAACATATATTTGCCTTTTTCAACATCAGGATTCTTGAGATTTTTTTTTGCAGTGTTGTTTTTGTAAATTTTAATTGATACTGCGAAAACCTTTGTCTTTGAGTCAGCAGAGAAAATGGAGAGCTTGGTTTGTTTTTCTGCCAGCTCTACTAAAGGTTGGGTGTGAATGGAGGAAATATGAATTTGTACAACCGAGTGAAAATCTTGATACACAGTATCAAGAACCATTAGTTCAAAACCTTTTCGAATAAAATTCTCCTCACCTTCCTAAATGTCCTTTTCAAGATGTATAATTTGGTTTTGAAGAACGGAGGTGGGAATGTAATATTGAGATTTTGATTCAACTGGTTTTGCATCCATTTCTGATTGTGAGTAACTATGTATGTAGTCATCCGCAAGAGTGAGTTCTCTAGAGGAATAACTGGCACTTAGTCCCTCATAGTCAAAATATGTATGCTTCTTTTTGTAAATCTCACTTTTTGATTCTTTCTCATTTAATGCGTATTCTGTTGAAAGATTAAAAAAAAAAAAACTACCTTAAAACCATGTCCCATGTAATTGTGATCATACAAGGTAGGTAAAATGTTTGAAACCTTGTTGAGAATTTTGGGACATTCATACCCAATACCTTCCTTAGAATGATAAAAACGTGTCTCTTTAGGTTTGTTCATGTGGAAGGTCTGATCGGTTTGAGCACGTTTCAAAAATTCATCCTCAAGATTTTTTATTTTGGCGTACAACTCCACTCTTTCTTTGGAAATCATTTTGAACTTTTGTTCATTCTGAGAGTTCTCACATAAGATGGATTAAAATTTGTTTGATACTTTAGAAAGCTGAGATTTCAATGAATTATTTTCTTCTTGAGTTTTATTTGAAGTTTGTCAGGATCTGAAATTAATTAACCAAGACTAACTGATTTGAATTTGTCAGAGTATAAATCAATGTTGGGAAATAGTATAAGTATATTCAAGCTGTTAGTTAGATTTCTCAGACTGTTAGTAGTTTTTAAATGTAAATACAAAGTTCATGCTGCTAGTTGAAGAAACTCGAGCTGCTAGTGTAAAAGTTCAAGCTGCCAGAGCAAAACAACTCAAGCTGCTCTGCTCATGCTGTCAAGAGATTCAAGCTGCTCAACAGTTTCAGAAACAGAAAGTGCTGATTTTCAGGAAACGATATCTACGTGAAGATTACAGCATATCTACTATCAGAGAAGTCATTATTCGTCAAGGAAACATATCAAGAAGCAATATAAATACATAGAATAGGTCTTTCTATCGTATAGGTTTTTCCTGCATATTTTGAGTCTGTAATTGCTTTGTTGATTAAGTTTTCATAAGCCTCTAAGGTTGTAAAACCCTAAGAACAGTCTGTGTTCTTCGTCTAATCAAACAGATTAGAGGTGATTGTAATCGTTGAATTCAGCAATACAAACAGTCTTGATTAATTCTTGTGTGTTTATTCATTATTGATTCTGAAAGTTTTTGACAAAATAATTAAGTGTTATTCCGCAAACTTCTTGATTAAACTTTGATTCAAAGCAAAATTATTGATTTATACTCTGATAAATTCAAATCAGTTAGTCTTGGTAATTCATATTTAGATCCTGACAAGTGGTATCAGAGCCAGGTTTCTCAAACCAGGTTGTTCAAATCAGGTTTTTCAAACCAGGTTACTCTTTGTTTTTCAAAGTCAAAAACTTTCTTTTAAATTTTTAATTGTTTTGCAATGGAATTTGAAAATAGCAGCAGTGGATCTGGGCAAGGACTCAAAGTGCCTATGCTCAAGCCCACTGAGTTTGAGATGTGGAAACTCAGGATTCAACAGCATATTCGATCAATTCATTGATTATGCCATATGGGAAGCTGTTGAATTTCCTCCTGTAGTTGATCCAGAACTTGATGATGAGGGAAAACCAGTCAAAACTCCTCCAAAAACTGAACTTGAAAGGAAGGCTAGAATGAATGAAGTGAAAGCACTTACACTTTTACAAATAGCCATTCCTAATGCTTATCAACATCAGTTTAAAAAGTTTTATACTGCTCATTCTCTTTGGAATGCCTTAGAGAAGAGGTTTGCTGGTAATGCCAGTACCAAGAGAAACCAAAAGGACCTCTTGAAACAGCAGTATGAAAACTTTTCTGGTGGCAAGAATGAAAACCTTACTCAAATCTTTGACAGGTTCAACAAACTGATAAGTGAACTGGAAAGTGCAAAGGTCAATCTGGATCAAGATGAAGTCAACAGAAAGTTTCTCAGATCTCTTGGAGAAGAATGGACAGTCTATGCTGCACAATGGAGAACAAAGACACTCTTGATGAGATAGAATTGGATGATCTGTATAACAGTTTAAGAGTGTTTGAGACTGAGATTGATGCTAAAAAGAAATCCTTTTCTTATAATCACAATACTGCTCTTCTGTCTTCTGAAAAATCTAATAACTCTGATTCTTTCTCAGGTGGTGATGGCAACTCTGCTGAAACTCACTATGAGGCTTTTGTTGCCAATGATGGATTATTTGCTCTAAATGTTGAAGACTTGGAACAAATTCATCCAGATGATCTTGAAGAGATGGATTTAAAGTGGCAGCATGCAATGTTGACCATGAGGGCCAAAAGATTTCTGAAAAAAACTGGTAGGACCAACTTTCAAGCCAAGACAGAAGGCAAACCATCTTTTGATAAATCAAAAGTGGAATGCTATAAATGCCATAAGCTTGGTCACTTTGCCAGAGAATGTAGATCTCAAGGTCAACAGCCATCAAGGACTTCACAACCCATTCTAACATCATCATCAACAGCACTTGTCTCTCAAGAAGACAATGTGTTTGACTGGAGTGATCAGACAGAGGAAGAATTTCAAAATCAAGCACTTATGGCAGAAACATCAAATGTCTCCTCCACTGAGCTGCCCTCTGAGGTAAATTCTAAACTCTGCTCTCAATCATGCAAAAATATGGTTAAAAAGTACAGAGATCATAATGAGAGCATGTGCAAAACTCTAGCTAAGATGGAAGAAAGGAGATATGAATACATGCAAGCCATAGAAGATCTGGAAAAACAGATCAATGATTATAAGGATAATGAGATTCAAATGGGGTATGATAGAACCTATCATGAGTGGGAGAAAAAGGAGCTAAATAAGAAAATAGAATCTCTGAATAAAAAGGTAGAAGAGACTGAACAAAAGGTGTTTGAGGCTAATAAGAAACTAGAATCTGTTAACATAGATCTAGGAAACTTCAAGTTAGCAAATCAAAAGCTGGAACACCTAATGGAAGTCCAATTTAAAGATAGAGTGAAATCTCAGGTCAATCCCAAAGAAGGAATAGGATACAGAGCTACTCCACCTCCATACAATAACAAGTACATTCATCCAATGAGTGAGGTTGCTGATAGACTTGTCAATGAACCACTAGATGAGTCTATGACTATTGTAGATCCTATCCTTGATAACAGTCCTGAATTAAAGGAAGATAAGAGTCAAAATAGAGACTGTGACACAATGAGTGCACCCATAGAGGTCCAAGCCCCCAGTAAGAAAGGAAAAGAGAAGATGAGTGTATGCAATGCTACTCCACAAGTTTCTGTACATTCTAACTGTAACACTGCATCTTCATCAAAAGGAAATAAAAGAGGTAAAACTGTTTCTGTCTGCACATGCCAAAAGCATGGTGTTCAAAAGTTTCCTAAACAACAGCAGGTAAGAGGAAATCAGAGAAACAAGAACCAGAAATTGGCAGAAAAGTCTGGTTTTCCAATTCAAACTGTCAAAAGATGTTTTCACTGTGGAAGGAAGAATCACTTAGCCAAAGATTGTTTTTACAAACCAGCTGTTGCAAAACAGACTGTGCATCACACAAAATCAAATCTTATTCAGGCAAAGCACTCAAAAGTGAAACCTTCCACAGCAGTTCCAAAGAAAACAGTTGATTACAGGTTTTCCAAAGTTAATAAAAAACAGTCCACACATCAAAAACAAGTTTTGGCAAATCCTAAATCAAGTTTTAAACAAATATGGTGTGTCAAGGACAAATCTGATGCTCAAACTGCTAATGCAAAAGATCAGACTGCTAAGTCAAAATCTGATGCTGTTAGTGCAAAAACTGAAACTGTTAGCACTACAAACACAGCTCAAACTGCTGAGCATCAATTTGGAGCTGCTAGTGAACCATCTGAGACTGTTAGAAGAAAAGATGATCAAAATAGTTGGATACCTCATATAATCACCAAATACTCTCCAAAGACTCCATCAGTAGATCTCACTAAATATAAGAAGTCAAAAACAGGTACAAGGCCAACCCAAAACCAATTTGGTTTGGGTTTACTCCACTACTAACTAAGCTGTTATTTGTGCAGGGCAACCACAGGTCTCCTCATAGAACAAGATGGCATCTGGAAAGTGGATGCTCTAGGCACATGACAGGCAACTCTGAATGCTTGTCAAATTTCAAAGTTTTTGATGGAGGTTTTGTTGCATTTGGAGGCAACTCAAAAGGAGGTAAGGTTACAGGTAAATGTACTGTTAATGCAGGCAACATGACATTCCATGATGTTTTGTATGTTGAACAGCTTAAGTACAATTTATTAAGTGTCTCTCAAATCTGTGACAAACAAAACAATGTTCTGTTCACAGATTCTGAGTGCATTGTTCTTTCAAAAGATTTCAAAGTTCATGAAAAACTTGTTTTACTAAGAACACTAAGAAAGGACAATGTTTACTGCCTGGACACAGATCTCTTATCTAAATCAAATACTTTAAGCTGTTTAATATCCAAAGCATCATCAAATGAGTCTGCTCTTTGGCATAGAAGGATGTGTCACATGAACTTCAAGTCCATGAATGCTTTAGTTAAAAAGAATCTGGTAAGAGGCTTACCACAAAAGGAGTTCATTTGTGATGATCATTGTGTAGCATGCCTTAAAGGTAAGCAACACAAAACTTCTCATAAGACCAAAGAAGTAAATTCAATCTCATCTGTCCTTCAGTTGCTACATATGGATCTATTTGGTCCAACATCTGTTTTGAGTTTGAATAAAAGGGCATACTGTTTAGTCATTGTTGATGATTTCACCAGATTTACTTGGGTTTACTTTCTTAGGTCCAAAGATGAAACTGCTGAGCTAGTTAAGTCTTTTATCCTTAAGATAGAAAACCAATCAAATTCCAAAGTTAAGGTGATAAGATCAGACAATGGAACTGAATTTAAAAATCACATTCTAAACAGTTTCTGTGAGTCCAAAGGCATTGCTAGACAATATAGTGCACCAAGAACACCACAACAAAACGGTGTAGCTGAAAGAAAGAACAGAACATTAATTGAGGCTGCTAGAACAATGTTAGCTGATTCAAATCTGCCAATGACTTTCTGGGCAGAAGCTGTTAATACAGCCTGTTATGTTCTAAATAGGGTTCAAGTTGTTCAATCACAAGGAGAAAACTCCCTATGAGTTATTCCATAACAGAAGTCCCCTAATTGCTTTCTTCAAGCCTTTTGGATGCCCATGTACTATTCTTCACACTAAGACTCACTTAGGAAAGTTTGAAAGTAAAGCTGAAGAACGATTCTTTGTAGGATACTCAACTCAAAGCAAAGCCTATAGAGTATACAACAGTGTGTCTAAAACAATTGAAGAAAGTGCCAATGTTGAATTTAATGAAAATACTGCTAATATCAAAGGCATTGGTCCTGATTGGTTGTTTGATTTATATTCACTAACACATTCTCTGAGCTTTGTTGAGTATACTGCAGAAGCTGATGCATACAGGGTTGAAGCTGCTAACACAAATTCTCATGCTGCCAATACAATTTCTCAAGCTGTTGGCACAAAGTTTCAGACTGTTGCAGATTCAACAAGTTGGGATGATTACACCACTGTACCACTTCTGTCATGTGATCCTCTAGGGGTCCTGAATGCCCAACATGATGCACATCCAGATACTGAAGTGCCACTCCCAAGTCCTGAGAGAACAGCTCCAACACAAAGGGACACAGTCCCAGATTCAAGTCAAGTTGTTCCTGAAGCTGATCCTTTTACTAGTTCTGATGGAGATGATACAAATCTTGGAACTTCTTTTCAAACATAGAGAGAGCCCACACTAAGGGTTCACAAGTATCACCCTCTCAATCAAATACTGGGTAATCCAAGCACTCCTGTTCAAACAAGGAAAATGGTTCACAATGAGACTGCTGCTGCTGAACAAGCAGTTCCTGAATTCAGTCTAGCTGCTTTTGAACATGCCTGTTTCATGTCTCAACTAGAACCTAAAAAGGCATCAGAAGCATTAAAAGATTCATCCTGGATTGAAGCTATGCAAGAAGAGCTTTTACAGTTCAAAATTCAGAATGTATGGACTCTGGTGGATCTTCCTAAAGGTAAGAGAGCAATTGGTACAAGATGGGTGTTCAGAAACAAGAAGGATGAGAGAGGGATAGTCATCAAGAACAAAGCAAGACTAGTAGCACAAGGGTACACTCAAGAAGAAGGCATTGATTATGATGATGTATTTGCTCCAGTAGCAAGAATTGAAGCCATCAGACTATTTCTAGCCTATGCAAGCTTCAAAGGATTTAAAGTGTATCAAATGGATGTCAAGTCTGCTTTCCTGTATGGGACAATTGAAGAGGAAGTATATGTGTGTCAACCTCCTGGTTTTGAAGACTACAAGTATCCAGACAGGGTGTACAAGCTAGACAAGGCTCTCTATGGTCTTCACCAAGCCCCCAGAGCATGGTATGACACTCTGTCATCATATCTTCTACAGAATGGATTCAAGAGAGGCACTCTGGACAAAACACTTTTCACTAAATCCATCAAAGCTGAGATTTTACTTGTCCAAATCTATGTGGATGATATCATCTTTGGCTCAACAAATGATTGTTTGTGCAAAGAATTTGAGACCCTAATGCACAAAAAGTTTCAAATGAGTTCAATGGGGGAACTCACATTCTTTCTAGGGCTGCAGGTTAAACAGAAGCCTACTGGTCTATTCATAAGTCAATCAAAGTATGTCAAAGACATACTGGAAAAGTTTGGCTATCAAGACACAAAGGTTGCAAGCACTCCAATGGATCCTCATAAACAGCTCCATACAGACAAAGATGGCATAGATGTGGACATTCATCTATACAGATCCCTTATAGGATCTCTCATGTATCTAACATCTTCCAGACCTGATATTATGTTTGCTGTCTGTGTGTGTGCTAGGTTTCAATGCTCTCCAAAGGATTCTCACTTGGTTGCTGTTAAGAGAATCTTCAGATATCTTAAAGGCCAACCACATTTAGGCCTATGGTATCCTAAAGACTCTCCTTTTGAACTAACTGCTTATTCTGACAGTGACTATGGTGGATGCAACATTGACAGGAAATCCACAACTGGTGGATGTCAATACTTAGGAGCAGGACTGGTCTCTTGGCAATGCAAAAAGCAAACAACTGTCTCCACATCATCCACTGAAGCAGAATACGTAGCAGCTGCAAGCTGCTGCTCCCAGGTAATGTGGATTCAAAATCAACTAAGAGACTATGGTATGAATTTCTTATCCACTCCTATTTATATTGACAATTCAAGTGCAATCAGCATTGTGCAAAACCCAGTGAAATTCCCAAAAACCAAGCATATAAAATCAGATTTCACTTCATCAGAGACTGTAATGAAAAGAAGTTAATCCAAGTTACCAAAATACATACTGATGATCAGTTAGCTGATCTATTTACAAAACCTTTTGATGTAGGAAGGTTCACTTTCCTAGTATCAAACATTGGTATGGTAAACATGGATTAAAATTTTCATTATTGTCTAATATGTATGCTTAATTTAAGGGGGAGTCCCTGTTTTATTAAAGGATGCTTCATTTCTAACTAACAGCTTGAATATTTTCTCAAGCTGCTAGTTCATTTTCTCATGCTGTTAGTTGTTTTCACTTGATCTGTCAAAGTGTGCAGGGTATTTGGGTAATTTCTCAAATGTGTGCGCGGGACCCAACCTTTTCGAAACCTTTAAAGGTCCCGATTTCGTTCAGTTGTAACTACCAGTTACAAATTCTTCTTCCACGGCCTCTTGCTTTCTCTCTGAACGAATCACACATTCTTCTTTCAAACCCTAAACCATCGTTTCTTCATCAATGGAGTTTGTAAAAGAACACAACTGCCTCCCATACACCCTAAAACACTCTGAACTTCAACCGTTTCATGCAATGATGGATTTCCTCAGGCACTCCCATATCCATTATGCCCTATCCATTAACCCTACTATATATATGTCCCATATTGAACAGTTTTGGAATCATGCATCTGTTCAAACCATCAATGGAGTGCCTACCCTCATATCCAAGATTGATGGAACTGTCATCAATGTCACTGAGGAATCCATCAGACGTCACTTGCATCTTCAAGATGCCTCAGGTATAACCGACCTATCCCTTCAAGCTTTACACTTTGGTCTTAAAAATATTGGTTATAGGGGTCCTGCTGATTTTTTTACTTTTCTTAAGGCACATTTTTCTCCTAAATGGAAATACCTTGTGCATGTTATTCAGCAATGTTTAAGCCCCAAAAGAACTGGTTGGTCTGAGTTTTCTTCAAATATTGCCACTGCCTTAGTGTGCTTTTCTACTGGCCAACAGTTCAATTTTTCTAGCATGATTTTTCAGGGGATGTTAAGGCATCATTCCCTAAAGAATGGGAAATCTCTCATGTATCCTAGATTTTTGGCAAAAATTATTGCACACACCTGCACAACTCCACATTTACATAAACGGATACATGTTTCCCATAGGCACTCACTGTCTTCAATTAAAAGGCTGTTAAAGCCAAGTGCCAATTTTGTAAGTATAGATGTTCCATTGCCCTCTGCAATGATGAACATCATTCCAGGAAACAGAGGAGAGGGTCCTGAGCAGACACAGCCCAACATTCCTGCTTCACCCCCAGGACCCCAACCCACTCCTCATGATACAAATATTCCATCTGATCCTTTTGTACAGCCAAAACGCCCACTAAGATACTTATATAAAAGAAAAAGGGGACCAGGAGCTCCTTCCTCCTCCTCCCATCAACAAGAGCCATATATCCCTGTGCAGAAGGATACTTCATCCTTCTGCACAGAATATCCAAAGGGAACCAGTTGAGGAAACTCCCATCCTCTCTCAGGAGGTGAACATCTCTTCAGAGATGGTTCATATGGGTTCTGTGGCTGGCACTACTGATGTCTCTGCACAAGAGGCACAGTACAGGGCCAACATAGCTAAGACCACGCTCATGGCAACAGCAAGTGTGCAAACACAAGCTGGAAGTCCCCAGAACCAAGAAAAGAGGGGCCCAGAAGTTTCTACTTCTGGTCTTAATGTCCGTGATAGATCACAAGCACCCCAGGTGTTTTCTGATCTTGAGACAAGTCTGCAACTCATGCTTTTGACGGATCCCAAGCTGAAACCTGTTGTAGCCATGTTGGAATATCAAATGTCCATCATTGCTGCACAGGGGGCTCAAATTTTTGAACTCAAACAGGCAGAGGCTGCTCAGAATAACCGAATGGATTATCTTCACAAAGGGTTCACCCTCTGTGGAAATAAAATTATGAAATTAGAGCAGATGATTCAAACCCAAGGGGCAAAGGTTGTAGGTCCTTCTGACCAAACCAATGCTTCCAAAAAGGGGGAGAATCAGGAGGTTCCCAAGTCAGTTCAAGCAGCTCCAACAACAACAGTCCAAGCAGCATCAACAGTTCCAGTTTCTAGGCTAGCAGTCCCAACAGCTTCTCAAGCTGTTAGCCTAGAAACTCAAGCTGCTCCTTCAAAAGCTACTAGAGTTGTGATCAGGGAAGGCATTCAAGCTCCATCAAGCACAGTCCAAGCTACAACATCTGCTGCAAAAGACAAGGGCAAGGGCATTCTCATTGAGTCTCCAAAGCATAAATTTTCTTCCAAAGAAGCCCAAATTGCCTTTGATGCTGAAATTGCCAAAAGAATAGCAGAAGAACAGGACAAGGAATTAGATCAGCAAGCCCAAACCCCAATGGATGATGATGAGACTTTAGGTGATTACTTAAAGGGGTTTGTGGTTAAGCAAGGAGCAAAGAAGAGAAAGATGTCAACAGGGCACTCCAAAGCTGAGCACATAAGATTTTTGATAAATTTTGCATTTGCAGCAGGTATCCCAAAGAAAATGGCTCAGTCCATGCCAACTGAAAGGCTGCAAGAGAATCATGACAAGGAGATGGACAAAAGAAAAAGAACAAAAGTGTCTCCAGAAGCTCAACCGTCCCAAGAAGTCCAACCATCAACTCAATCAGTCCAAACTGAAGCTGATGCCAGTGCACCTGCTCCCACTGATCAAGCAGTTGTTTCTATTCCTTCATCTGTTAAGAGGGTGCTCTTTGAGCAACACTTGCAAAAGGCTATGGAGATAGAGAAGCTGATTGATTAGCATGATTTCACAAAGCCTCAAATCAACTACTGGTTTGCTAAGTCACTGGATGACCATGACTTGAGAATCAAATTTATAATCAGAAGAGAGTCTGGTCCTAAAGAAGAGTATGATACTTTTTGGCAAATAGTTCAGAAGCTGACCAGAGATGAACTGATAAAGATGTACAACATAGGGTCTGTTACACAAGTGAGATCTGCTCTTCCATAAGTGAAGCAACTCATCAGAGATCTAAGTACAGTGGTTGACCCTGAATTTGCAAGACAAGAGATAGAAGATGCTGATAAGAAAGGGAAAAAGATCAAGCAAATTGATCTGTTCGTCAAGTCAAAGACATACAGAATCAAATTCACAGATGGGTCTGGTATCTTCTTCAATCTTGAGTTTTACAATCTTTCAAAAGATATGTTGCTGCAAATAAAATCAGCTAGAATATCTTGTGATAAAGAAGAGATGAAGAGAGAATTTTTGAAGGCTATAGATCATAAACTTGCACAGCTGTAAGTTTTGTAAGCCTTGGTTTGTAAATAACAGCTTACTTATTCATTTCCATTTTTTGTATAGAACTTAAAGTCTTGTGTAAAGAATTTAAGTTAGGGGAGATTGTTGGGAAATAGTTTAAGTATATTCAAGCTGTTAGTTAGACTTCTCAGACTGTTAGTAGTTTTTAAATGTAAATACACAGTTCATGCTGCTAGTTGAAGAAACTCGAGCTGCTAGTGTAAAAGTTCAAGCTGCCAGAGCAAAACAACTCAAGCTGCTCTGCTCATGCTGTCAAGAGATTCAAGCTGCTCAACAGTTTCAGAAACAGAAAGTGCTGATTTTCAGGAAACGATATCTACGTGAAGATTCCAGCATATCTACTATCAGAGAAGTCATTATTCGTCAAGGAAACATATCAAGAAGCAATATAAATACATAGAATAGGTCTTTCTATGGTATAGGTTTTTCCTGCATATTTTGAGTCTGTAATTGCTTTGTTGATTAAGTTTTCATAAGCCTCTAAGGTTGTAAAACCCTAAGAACAGTCCGTGTTCTTCATCTAATCAAACAGATTAGAGGTGATTGTAATCGTTGAATTCAGCAATACAAACAGTCTTGATTAATTCTTGTGTGTTTATTCATTATTGATTCTGAAAGTTTTTGATAAAATAATTAAGTGTTATTCCGCAAACTTCTTGATTAAACTTTGATTCAAAGCAAGATTATTGATTTATACTCTGATAAATTCAAATCAGTTAGTCTTGGTAATTCATATTTAGATCCTGACAATCAACAATCTTGCTTTGAATCAAAGTTTAATTAAGAAGTTTGCGGAATAACACTTAATTATTTTAACAAAAGCTTTTAGAACTCATAACAGATAGACATAAATAAATAAATCAAAATTGCTTGTATTGCAAACTTCACTGATTACAATCACCTCTAATCTGTTTGATTAGACGAAGAACACAAACTGTTTTTAGGGTTTTACAACCTTAGAGGCTTATGAAAACTCAAACAAAAAGCAATTACAAACTTGAATATGCAGAAAAACTCCTATATAATAGAAAGACCTATTCTATGTATTTATATTGCTTCTTGATTTGTTTCCTTGAAGGACTACAACTTCTCTGATAGTAGATATGCTGTAATCTTCATGTAGATATCTTTTCCTGAATATCAGCACTTTCTGTTTGTAAAACTGTTGAGCAGCATGAATCACTTGACAGCTTGAACAGAGCATCTTGAGTTGATTTACTCTGGCAGCTTGAACTTTTACACTAGCAGCTCGAGATTCTTCAACTAACAGCATGAACTTTGTACTTACATAGAAATTCTACTAACAGTTTGAGAAGTCTAACTAACAGCTTGAACTACTTAGACTATTTCCCAACAATCTCCCCCTAACTTAAATTCTTTACACAAGACTTTAAGTTCTATACAAATAAGGAAATAAACAAGTAAACTGTTATTTACAAACCAAGGCTTTCAAAAACTTACAACTGTGCAAGTTTCTGATTGACAGCCTTCAAAAACTCTTTCTTCATATCTTCTCTATCACAAGATAACTTAACAGATCTCATCTGAAGTAACATAGCTTTTGGTAGATCATAGAATTCAAAATTGAAGAACATACCAGATCCATCTGTAAATTTTATTCTGTAAGTCTTTGATTTGACAAACAGATCAACTTGCTTGATCTTCATTCCCTTTGTATTTGCATTCTCTATATCTTTCCTTATAGACTCAGGATCAACAATGCTCTTCAGATCTTTGATAGCTTGCTTTACTTGTGGTAGAGCCGATCTTACTTGTGTTACAGACCCAACATTGTGCATTCTTGTGAGCTCATCTCTGGTCATCCTTTGAGCCATATGCATGATGCTGTTATACTCTTCTTCTGGACCAGATTCCCTTCTTACTACAAACTGAAATCTTAAGTCAATGTTGTCCATTGACTTAGCATACCAATAATTAATAGGAGGTTTTGTAAAGTCATGCTGGTCTATCAATTTCTCTATCTCCATCACCTTTTGCAGTTGATGCTCAAACAACACCCTTTTAAGCTGATACAGCTTTGCTTGTGACATTGACTCTGATTCAGGAATAGAAGCAGCAGCTTGAACAGAAGGAGCAGGGGCACTGGCAGCAGTTTGAACATCACTTGTACCAGCTTGAACTGGTTCTTGGGATCTTTGGACTTCTTGGGAGACTTTGGCTTTCTTTCGTTTGTCCATCTCTTTGTCATGGATATCTTGTAGCCTTTCTATGCTCATGGACTGAGCCATTTTCTTTGGGATACCTGCTGCAAAGGCAAAATTAATTAGAAATCTTCTATGCTCAGCCTTAGATTGCCCTGTTGGCATCTTCCTCTTCCTTTCCCCTTGCTTGACCACAAACCCTCTCAGGTAATCACCTAAGGTTTCATCATCTTCCATTGGGGACTGGGTTTGCTGGTCTAACTCTTGATCTTGTTCTTCTGCTAATTTTCTGGCAATCTCAGCATCAAAAGCAATCTGGGCTTCTCTGGTAGAAAATTTGTGCTTTGGAGACTCAATAAGAATACCCTTGCCCTTATCTTTTGTAGCAGAAGATGTTGCTTGGACTAAACTGCTAGGAGCCTGAGTTGTTTCTCTTATTACAACTCCAGTTGGTCTTGTAGAGGCAACTTGAGTTTCTAGGCTAACAGCTTGAGAAGCTGTCGGGACTGCTAGCCTAGAATCTTGAACTGTTGGAGCTGCTTGGACTGATTCTGTTGGAGCTGCTTGGACTGATTCAGGGATTTGGATCTCCTAATTCTCCCCCTTTTTGGAAGCATTGGTTTGGTTAGAAGGACCTAGAATCGTTTCCAATTGGGTTCGAATCATGTGCTCTAATTGTATGATTTTATTTCCACAGAGGGTGAACCCTTTATGAAGATAATCCATTCGTTGATTCTGAGCAGCTTTTGTCTGTCTTAGTGCAGTAAGTTGTGCTTCCTGTGTAACAATGATGGACTTTTAGTATTCCAACATTGCTACAACAGGTTGCAGCTTAGGATCCGTTAATAACATAAGTTGCAGACTAACCTCAAGATCAGCAAACGAAGTTGGTGCTTGTGATCTATCACTGGCATGAATTTCAGAAGTGAAAACCTCTGGGCCCCTCTGTTCTTGGTACTGGGGACTTCCAGATGGTGCTTGCACACCTTCTGTTGCCATGGGTGTGGTCTTAGTAATGTTGGCACTGTCCTGTGCCTCTTGTGTAGAAGCAGCAGTAGTGTCAGCCACAGAACCCATATGAACAATCTCTTGTGAGATGTTCACCTCCTGATTGAGGATGGGAGTTTCCTCAATGGGTGCCCTTTGGATATTCTGTGCAGAAGTATCCTCCTGCACAGGGTTATTTGGCTCTTGTATGAGGACTGAGGAGGAAGGAGCTCCTGGTCCTCTTTTCCTTTTATATAGATATTTGAGTGGGGATGTTGGCTGAACAATAGGAACAGAAGGCATTTGTGTATCATGAGGAGTGGGTTGGGGTCCTGGGGGTGAAGCAGTAGTGTTAGGCTGAGCCTGCTCAGGACCCTCTCCTCTGTTTGTTGGAATGATGTTCATCATT